>QXTE01000063.1:2878840-3338317 GCA_003942145.1 Platysternon megacephalum
AAAAAAAAAAAAGCCGAGCGAGTCCCGGCTGAGAGAGAAAAAAAAAAAGCCGAGCAAGTCCCGGCTGAGAGAAAAAAAAAAGAAGTGCTGCCTGCGGATATCTCTGTCCCGCGTCCCGACCAATGATCGGTCGGTCGGGACGCGGGACAGAGATATCCGCAGGCAGCACTTTTTTTTTTTTCTGTCAGCCGGGACTCGCTCGGCTTTTTTTTTTTCCCTCAGCACCCCCCCCCCATGTGTCCCGATATTTTATTCCCCTCATCTGGTCACCCTATTTTGTTGTCACATTAGAAAATTAAGGTGAAATAATAATAGAAATGTCGGCTTTTTTGGAGAGGGGAAAAATTGTAAATTATAGGTGAGAATTTCAATTGCCTTCAGCACTGGCCCAACTCTACTTCTGCTGAAGTCAATGATTAGCTGCAATGGAAGTGGAGTTAAGCCAGCTTTGTAACAGAGCACAACTGGCCCTCCTGGCTCCTGCCTCTGTTAGGCTTAGATAAAGTCACTCAGAGACCCTGGGGTTCAGGAACCACTGGTGCTTTTATTTACAAGTTTGTGCTCTCACCATAAAGCGTACACAGCTCTGGGTTCCTTGTGGCTGAACCCAGGTGGGAAGGGGTTTCTCCCTGCCTGCTCTCCTCCATCCCAACCTCTTATATAGCCCTGGGCTAATTGGACTGGCAGCTGGCTTTGATTACCCAATTAGGGCAGGTTCTTTCCAGCCAGCTCCACTTTATTCACCTAAATGAGGCTGGCGGCAGGGGACTGATTCTGCAGTCTTGCAGCTCAGCACCCTGTCACACCTATAATTTTCAGGAGGATCAATTTTTATGAAGAAATTGATGATTTTAGAGGTGTTTAAAGCACAAATTCTAAATACTGTTAAGTTTGAACTTAAAAACAAAAAACCTCTCCCTATTTTGTAAGAGATTATTCACTATTTGTGGTAGTGCCTAGCATGCCACTTATGGAGCAGAATCCCCTTGTGCTAGGCACTATACAAACAGAACTGAAGATGGTCCCTGGCCCCTGCTCTAAAGAGTTTGCAATTTAAAATACTACCAATGTCTCCATAATCCCTATTTTAAAGCATAGGAATCTCTCAAAGTGGTTTTTTTTTTTTAACAAATGAAGACACTTTNGATCAGTGTCAACCGTCATCTAAATCTTCAAGTTTTTGTCCTACTTTCTGTCTGTCTCTGTGTCTCAAATATTATGTACAATCCAGGGTGGAGCCTCTGGTAGCAACAAGCACTCATATGGGTACTTGGAGATGTTGCTGGTGTTACTAGATGCTTATGGGCAACATAAAATCCTTTTATTTGCAAGCTGAATGAGGGTTCATATTTTTTTTAAAAAGCCATTGACCTTCTATTTGGCTACCATCTGATCTACAACTAGTCCAGAGACTGTAGATGACGACCAGCCACATGGAGACATTTTGTAATTCAAGAAACAGCTTGTGGGGGGCGGGGAGATAGTTAATCCTAATTTTGGAATTTGTATTTAAAAAGTAGATGTTTTTTTTTAAATGAGGGGAGTGAGAAGGAGCTTGCTTTACAAAACAGAGCTCCTTCTTGAGGTTTAACAAGATGATCATTCGAATTCTGTAAACAAATTCACACTACTTTGTTGTTAGAGTAACTTTCTTTGGCTCCAATCTTGGAAAGACTATAAAGAATTGGCTGCAGTGGGACTCCTCCTGTGCAAAAAGTTACTCATGTGGGATTGGGGCCTTAATAAGAATTTACTTCATGCTCCTCATTATTTTTTTGTTTTAAATAGTCTTTCATGTTTTATTTAGTGGTCTGATTGTTTGTTTCTAGTTGAAGAGGTTAAATATTTAGTGGAAATAAAAGAGGAAATTACGGCCATAAATTTAGCCATGGATTGATTTTTATTGAGAAATAATCCTTCTGTTTGTTCTCCATATATATCAGGGCTTACTTCTAATCTTGGAACCCAAAGCCTTTAAAATTGCTTTAGATTTATTTTGTAATTTTCTTTTGCAGATTGGCGTGGCTATCCAATATCCGACTCAATGTTACTAGAACTGTAATTTTAACTCTAAACATCTGAGAAAGATGAAATGAGATGTTCAGGTTCATATTTTCTTTAAAAATTGCAGTGGCAACATTCCCATTCTTTGTATTAGTTCTTTTGTCCTAATTTGCAGATTATTTGTTACAATCATTGTGAATATGGGACAAGCAGAAACTTGTAGTAGATAAGAAGCCAGATATTTAACATTTTGCCATCTGTGTGTGTGTTTTAATAAAGATGGAAATTACTTAGATAGTATTTATATGAATACAGAATTGTAGTTCATAGAAATTAGGAAATTGTCTCCAGTTTAAATCCCAGATTATATATTTTTTTCAGAGTTGACTAGGGGATTTGGCCCCACACTCACATTGCTATTGTCCTATATTTAAAATGGACAACATATAGCAAACTCACCTCTTTTCCTAAACTGGCATCCCTTCTTCTGTTGTCTTCCCTTTCTCATTTCAGTCAGCTAAAATGGTGGTACTTTTGATTCTGAGACATAAACAAAGCCCCGGATTATAGGTTGCCTTTTGTTACGGCACTTTCTTCCCTACTGTTCCCTCCTACAGAGATTTTTTTGAACTATAAATACCACTAATTACAGAGCAGCCTATCCTTGGCTTCACTTCCATGGCAGCGAGGTGTGTACAAGAACCTCAGATTATGCTCCACCAGGCTATTATTTGACCAAATAGTGCATGTGTTAAAATAACTGACATAATTCTACTGCAATACTTTTAAACTGTCATTTCAGCCTCCCTGACTAGTAGTCATTAGAGCAAGAGTGAAAAAGAATGCATCTCCTGTCATGTGTTTTACACAGCTTGTGATTAAAAGCCATAAAACTGTTATATCTAAACTTTGAGTAAGTACATCTGGCCCTTCCTTCTGTGTATTTATTTTACCATGTATTGGGCACATCTAATGATTGTTCAGTAACTACCTCATCAGTGTTAATAGTATTAAAACTATAGTAAGTGTATCATTGTATAACCAGTCTTTCTCCTAAAATAATTATATCCAAATGTGAATGTGTCCATTTCATGTCCAGTATGAATTACTACTTTCCTTCTGTTTCCTTTCCTCTAGACATTTACATAGAGTTATATTTCCATGCAGAAGGGTGAAGGTTATTGGAATGACAGGCATACCTTCAAGCACAAACAAATGTATTTACAAAATCAAGAAGAAAGGAACAGGTTTGAATCTCTAATTCAGGTTCATTTTAGGCAATATATTCTCTGAAGTCCCTTAGGGAATATCTACACTGTAGCTGCAAGTCTGCTTCCCAGCCCCTGTAGACAGATTTGCCCTAGTTCAGTTCGAGCTAGCCCACTAAAAATAGTAATGTGGATATAGTACTACTAGTGGAAGCTATGGCTAGCGACCTGAGCTCGGACCCACATGACCCCCTGGTCAAAGCATGTGTGCTTTGGGACACAATTTTTTTGTGGTCATTAATTCTTCATCAGAATCTTCCTAGATATACTTCGGTGTACTCTGTCTCATATTCAAGAGGCATCCATGTTGGATGCTTCTTCTAGGATTTGAGTTTCACAACAAATAAAATAATGTTGTGCAGGGTGGTTCACAGCTGATCATAGGGATATGCCATCTATGGGTGTGGCATAACGTGTGTTTATATATATATATAATATGGGATTTGGGCAATATGAGGGAAGTGAGGCAGGGGTGTGAGGGATGATGTGGAATTTCAACTATTGTCTCTTGCCTCCTTGACAAGCAATTGACGCTTCCTATGCATTTCTTATACTTCCATGGAAGATTACTAGGACCAGTTCTGCTTAGCAATTCTGGTGTAAATCTCCCTGACCCCTATTCAGCTCTCTCTGCCAATCTCAGTTCCTTGGCCCAGAACCCAGCCCAATTGCCCAGTCACATGCCACTCTCTATCCCTTCAACAGGATGACCACCTCCTTACACACCTAGCTCTAATGTGTAGGGAAAAAATCTGCATGATCACGTGGGACTTCAATTTGAGTGGCACATGCTGGAGGTCTCATGCTGCTAATACTAAAGCATCCTTAGAATTTCTAAATATTAAAGATGACAATTTCCTAACTCAAAAAGTGCTGCAGCCTACATAGGGGAATTATTTAGTGGACCTTGTTGTAACAGATAGTGAAACTGATCACAGGCCTAAAAATTAATGGTAGATTTTGGTATAAGTGATCATGACTTGATCACATTTATAATGTGCCAGCAAAATAAAGTAAAAAACAGCAATTCTATGTGTGCTTTCAATAGGGCCAATTTCACAAAGCTGAAAACAATTATGAGCTAGATCAGCTGGGAGAAAGTATTCTATCAGAAAATTGGGAGTCATAATTGGGAATAATTTAAGAACATATTACATGACGCCCCAAAAGCCACAACAAGGAAGTAGACCATATCGGTTAAAAAAACCTGACCTGGTATAGAAGAGAAGTGAAGGCAGATACATAGGAAAAATGGGAAGTTGACAGTAATAAATATAAATCAGAAGTTAGGAACTGTAAAAAATTGGTAAGGGGAGATGAGACACAAGGAGAAATCTATGGTCAGCAGAGTTAAGGACAATAAGAAGGCATTTTTAAAATATATTAGAAACAAAAAGAATCCTGACAATGGTGGTAGTCCATTCCTAGATGGAAATGGTAGAATTACCAATAATGCAGAAAAGGCAGAGGGTTAAATATCTTTATGTATTTGCGGGGGGCGGAAACAGATGATATAGTTTAATCATATGGTGGTGGTGAAATTCTTTCCATTTCACTAGCATCTCAGGAGGAGGTTAAACAGCAGGTTAGACATTTTTAAATCAGGAGGCCCAGGTAACTTGCATCCAAGAGTTTTAGAAGAGGTGATTGAGGATCTCACTGGAGCATTAATATTGATTTTTAATAAGTCTTGCTGCACTGAAGAAGTTCCAGAAGACTGGAAGAAAGCTAATGTGGCAGTTTTTAAAAAGGATAAGGTGATGACCTGGATAATTATACACCTGTCAGTCTGACAGGGCAAGATCCTGGGCAACATAATGGAGTGACTGATATTGGACTTGATTAATAAATAAATAAAGGAGGGTAATGTAATTAATGCAAATTAACATGCGTTTATGGAAAATAGATCTTGTCAAACTTTTTTGATGAAATCACGATTTTGGATGCAAAATGTAATAGTGTTGACATGGTATAGTTAAGCTTCTGTAAGCCATTTGACTTGATACCACACAACATTTTGATTAAAAAAAATATAAAATCAAAATGGCACACATAAAATGAATTAAAAACTGTCTAATATGTCTCCAAATGTAATTATAAATGGGGAATTGTCATTGGGTGGGTTTGTTTCCAGTGGTATCCTGCAGGGATGGATTCTCAACTCTGTGCTATTTAACATATTTTTTTTATCAGTGATTTGGAAGAAAATATAAAGTCATCATTGATAAAGTTTGCAGATGACCCCAAAATTGGGGGCATAGTAAACAAAGAAGAAGAAATGTCACTAGTACAGAGTCATCTGGATTGCTTGGTAAACTGGGCACAAGGAAATAATGTGTTTTTAATATAGCTAAATGTAAATGTATACATCTAGGAAGAGAGAATGTAGACCAGAATTACAGTATAGGGAACTCTCTTGTGGGAAGCAGTGATTCTGAAGAAGATTTGTGGTGAAGGTTGTGGTGTATAATCAGCTGACCATGAGCTCCCGGTGTGACACTGGCCAAATACCTAATGCAAGCCTGGGATGCATCAGGCTTGTCTTCACTATTGGGGAGATCGACGCTCTGCAATTGATGCAGCAGGTGTCGATTTAGTGGGTCCAGTAAAGACCCGCTAAATTGATGGGAGAGCACTGTCCAGTCAACTCCGGTACTCCACTACTCCGAGAAGAGTAAGGTAAGTCGACCGGAGAGTGTCTCCCATCGACACAGCGCAATGTAGACACTGCAATAAGTCGAACTACGCTACGTTGACTCCAGCTACATTATTCACGTAACTTGAGTAGCATAACTTAGGTCGACTTACCCCGGTAGTGAAAACAAGCCCATAAACAGGGGACTCTCGAGTAGGAGTGGAGAGGTAATTTTTCCCTATGCTTCACACTGGTGCAACTGCTGCTGGAATTCTGTGTCCATTCCCAGTGTCCACAATTCAAGAAGGGTATTGATAAATTGGATATGGTTCAGAGAAGAGCTACAAGAATGATTCCGGAAGCAGTTGGCATGTCCGGCTTCTAGGTGGAGGGGCGGCCAGCGGGCTCTGCATGCTGCCCCACCCCGAGCGCCAGCTCCATAGCTCCCATTGGCTGGGAACTGCAGGCAATGGGATCAGTGGGGGCGGCGCCTGCAGATGGGAGCAGAGCCGCTTGGCTGCGCCTCCGACTAGGAGCTAGAGGGACATGCCGGCTGCTTCTGGGAGCCACCTGAGGTAAGCACCGCCTGGATCACAAACCCCCTCCTGCACCACAATCCCAAGCCCTAAGCCCCCTCTCGCACCCAAACTCCCTCCCAGAGCCTGCACCCAACCCCCTTCCACACCCCAACCATCTGCCCCAGTCCTGAGCCCCCTCCTGCACCCAAACTCCCTCTCGGAGCCCGCACTCCCTCCCACACTCCAAACCCCTTGGCCCCAGCCCAGAGCTCCCTCCTGCACACCAAACCCCTCATCCCAGGCCCCACACCACAGCTGCACCCCCAGCCGGAGTTCTCACCCCCCCATGCCCCAACCCCCTGCCCCAACCTGGAGAACCCTCCGCACCCTGAACCCCTCATTTGTGGCCCCATCCCAGAGCCTGCATCCCCCGCCAGAGCCCTCACCTCCTCCCTCACCCCAACCCCCTGCCCATACCAGTAAAAATGAGCAAGTGAGCAAGGGTTTGGGAGAGCGAGTGACGGAGGGAGGGAGGTTGGAGTGAGCAGAAGCAGGGCCTCGGAGAAGGGGCGGGGAAAGGGTGTTTGGTTTTCTGCACTCGGAAATTTGGCAACCCTATTACCAACAGAAGTTGATCCAATAAAAGATATTACTTCACCCATCTTGTCTTCCTAATATCCCGAGACCAACATGGCTACAACCATACTAAGTGTCCTTTTGAGCTCTTAAGCATGGTATGTTTTATTCATTGCAACTGATTTTGGGAAGACTATACAACTTTTTATATTAACAAAGCCAACACTAAGGTCTATAGATTGATCAGTGGACCGTGTGTGTGTGTGTGCATGCATCTGCACATTTGTGTGTGTTTAATTTCACAGTTTAAATGAAATAATACTATGTGTGGTACTCAAAATATTTTCATTCCCTAGAAATCAGGTTTGGATCTCTCCTGATTAGATTTGAAAGAAATATTTCTTTACTTGAATAGACTGAGTTTCAAATTTTGGCCTGTGCCAACTCATTTGCTTCCTGCCTTTTTAAAGACACCGCCAGTAATAGTGATAATTTAGCAGGCATCCATTTCCAGGTTTTAACTACACCTGTACCCTGATATAACGCGACCTGATATAACACAAATTTGGATATAATGCGGTAAAGCAGTGCTCCGGGGGGGCGGGGCTGCGCACTCTGGTGGATCAAAGCAAGTTCAATATAACACGGTTTCACTTATAACGCGGTAAGATTTTTTGGCTCCCGAGGACAGCGTTATATCGAGGTAGAGGTGTATAGTTTAGCTTTTTTTCTCACACTAGAATTATTTATTGTGCCTCATTACCAAGAGGCACCGAATCATCAGCGTCACTTTTACAAGATGTTTGCACAAGAAAGGGAGATGATAGTAGCAATCTAAGATAATAGAGTAGGTCCTACTCTCTCTCAATAATTTTGAAGCAGTCGTCCTTGAATAAAATGATTGTTGTTCTTAAACTGGCCTGCAGAGTCTTATAGTGACTTTGAATTTAATTATTTAGCACACAAAGTAGGAATTGTAATTGTTAGCCTATTCAATAATAAATGAACAACAAGAATCAGTGCAGAGCTAGAGGTGGTGCCTTGTATTGGACTAACTAGAAAAGCTGATAAAGGCTACCGGCTTTAAAGAATACCATTCTCTCCATCAGGCCATAGATATGTAGCAAAACAGAGCAGCAGATACAAAGATTCTATAGCTAGATCCTGCACTCGTAAATGAATTGAGAGGAACTTGATCAAAGGGAGTATGTATTCAGGAATAAATGCAAGTCTTGAGCGTGGCATTTCCTGGGCTACTCTGATTTGCAGTGTACGGGGGAAGGCTAGAATCAAATCAAAATGAAACCACAGGTTAAAACAAGAGCCCAGATTCTGAATTCCTTACTGGGAATATTGAGTTCAGAAGGAATGGAAGATAGGGTCCTAGATTAGAATTTGTGATGGGCAAACCCTGCAAAGTTTGGGGATTCCTTTTATTTCAGGTAGGTTCCCAGAAGTTGGGGCCAACTTCTCTTGGAGAGAGAGACAGGCTTTCGAGCTACACCGAGCTCTTCCTCCGGTCTGGGAAAGGTAGTTAGTGTCACAGCTAAATACAAGGTTGCACAGATAGTTTATCGTAAGTAGTTAGTGCATTTTCTAAGGGAACTTTCAAGGTGAAGTGGCCTGTTAACACCCCTCCAGTCATAGGACAAAAAGGGGAGTTAGTGGGTAACAGATCGTTGTAATTAGCCATAAATCCAGTGTCTTTATTATGACCATGATTTTTAGTGTCAAATAAAGTTGTGAATTTAAATTCCCAAGCTCATCTTTTGAGAGTGTTGTGCAAGTTTTCTTTGGGGATGAGGACTGATAGGTCAGATATAGAGTGATCTCTTTGTGAAAAGTGTTCACCCACGGGTGACATGCAGACATGCCAAACCTGCGAAAAAACCCGCAGAAATTAGGCTTGTTTTTGGCTTAATTGACTTGTGAGTTGCTTGTTGGCTAGTTGTTTGGCTTGTAGCTTGTTGCTTGTTGTGGCTTGTTGCTTCTTTTTTTTTTATCAGCTCCCGGCAAGCAGGGGCAAGGGGGGAGAGAGTCAGGGGTGCACAAAGGGCCCACCACAGTCCCAGACTGCATGCTGGGGGGATCTAGTCACATAGATTGTTGGGTTCTTAGGGGTTGGCTTGTTTTGGCCTTGTTTTGAAATGGAATTAGCTTGATTTTTGACTTATTGTGAAAGTCGGGGTGCTTATTTACCACGTGAAAGTTGACAGGTGTGGTGACATGTTGATTTTGTCTTTTATCATTTTCCTGTGTGAGATCATTGAGAGCATAGTGATTGTCTGGTTTCATCCACCTAGTTGTTACTGGGGCACTTAGTGCACTGGGTGGGACATAAGATTTTGTGATAGGCATGTGTCGGACCCATGGATTTTGAAAGGTGTGGTTTTTTTGGCGTGGGGGGGAGCGGTGTTATTGATCATTGTAGCAGTGGAGATGTGTCTGCAACAACCCCTGACAAAATAGTCAGTCCCAATTGTTTCCACAGTTCCTCTGTAATAAAACACACAATTGCATTAGGAAAAATAAGACATGATTAATAATACTATAATAATAAAAGAGCGTATATCTTCATCCAGAGAATGCATGGTAACATTCCTGCCCTTGATCAAATAATGCTGGTTGTGTATTTAAGGACAAATTCTAGGCCATTATAAGGGATCCCTTTGCACTTTCCTCCGAAGGACGAAGTAATAATTAAATTGCCTGATTATGGATCTGAAAATTCTCCAGTCATGAGGGAATTCTCAGTGACCTAGTATCGGTACTGGGAGCATATAAAGTAGGATTAGAGGAATATTGCACTTTGGTGGTCATTGGCTGATGTAACAGCCATTCAGAGCAAGTTAGAGCACCAATCAGGTTGCTCTAACTTTTGCTAGAGGCTGAACTCAGGATTGGAGGGGTATGAAGGTCATGTCCTGCACAAGCCCAGCTTGTCTGGAACCAAGACCAAGATTCTTACCCTTAGGTCTTGTCTAAATAGGAAAGAAATTCAGTGTAACCTAAGGTGTGCATTTAAATACTTATAATTATGTCCCTTTGTAGACACTGATTCCGATATAAGAGTGTCGTTTTCAGTTTACAGAGTAGCAGCCGTGTTAGTCGGTATCAGTTCAAATAAATTTGTTAATCTCTAAGGTGCCACAAGTACTCCTGTTCTTTTTTCAGTTTAGTTTTTGATGCTTGGGAAAAGTTTAAGCTAAACCAAAAACTCCCACGCATACTGGAATGAGTGTCCACCTGGGGAGTAGGAGGGGGGGCAGTTCATGCTTGTATAACTATACTTGCACAACTGTATCAGTAAAACTGGAAAATCTTTTCCATGTAGACAAACCTTTAGTCTTCCTAATCAAAGGAATGAGAGGTATACAAAACAGTATTCCTACTTCCAACACAAGAAAACGCCTTCTGTCTTGAGCCCTGATTAATGAAGAGGTTTTTGTTGTTGTTGTTGCTTCTCTATTGTGTTTTGACTTGTCGTATGGAAGACACATGTCAGCCACTGGTGTAAACTTCTGTCCTCACTGATGACTAGCTTGACAATTATATTTTCAAAAATATGCTGCATCCAATTAATTTTCCATGTGCTCATTGTGATACAGAAAGTCACTATGTTTAAGCACCATACAAGCTTGGAAGTGTTCTACATCTTGGTGCAACTTTTTGCAGCAAATATATATGGAACTGGGAGAATTATTTCTCCCCATCCGGAGTAGATACATCTAGATGTAACAACAAACCAAAACAATTTAAAAAAAAAGTAATTTCAAAGTTTTGAAAAAGGAACTCAATTTGAAAAAAAATGTTTTTCCTTCCCCCCATCCTCTTTCCCCCAGTTTGCAACCAAAAAAAGGAAAAAAATAGGGAGAAAGAAAAAGAACATGGGGAAAAAATAAAAGCCCTCCCCCCCAAAACAAAAGTATTTTCCATAAAAAACAGAAAATTTTGAAATTTTATTTTTTCAAAATGTCATAATTTTGCTCCACAAAGGTTTTTACCCCTTCCACTTACAAGAGCACCCATTCAGCAAAGCACTTAAGCATGTGCTTAAATTCCTCTGACATAAATAGAGTCAAAGTTAAGCAGGTGCAATTATCTGTGCTGTAGTGGCTGAAATGAGCATTTATCTTGAGGAGCATCCCATGAATAAAATAAGGCAGTATCTGTCTTCTACATTGGTTTGAAAGAACCATGTTTAAATGCGGTTTTGGCTAAGAACCGAAAAGTCTGCCTATTCGTTTTCTCTATCTGTGAGTAAGTGAGTGTGGACCAGTATGTTCCATGGTGAGGTCAATGAGGTCCAAGAGAGAAGCACTTTATTGAGCTCCAGCAGTACTACATCACACTTATCTGTTTATTATCCCACTGTATGTGCTGAAGGTGCCTGTTGCTTGTTAAATTATACTGCAAGTTTTCTAAAGAAGATACATACAAGCATTCCTGGTGGCTTATCCAAACAGTTCAGACAAGCTCACTGAAGCTTTTTATATTTTACCTTCCTCTCCCTTTTGTTCTGCTAGCCATATATCACGTGAACCTTGAAGTAATTGTTCTATGAAGACTTGGCCTTATGATTCATGAAGCCCCAGGGAATAATTTAGGTTGGCTATTACAGGGGAAATGTTTAATTTCCCTTAAATTCTGATATTGAAGGGAGAATACAGACTGCGAATTGCCAGCCTTGTGCTTCAGCTTGGCCTTGTTTCCATGTACTTGTCTCATGTCCTCTGTCTGTGTTGTCTATTTAGATTGCAACTCACTGGGACATTTACTGTCTCTTACACTGTGGCCAAGATTTTAAAAAGTGGTGAAGGATTCTTGGTGTCCAAGTTGAGACGTCCCAAAGGAGCATGATCTTCAGAAAGTGCTGAGAACCTGCTTCTTGAAAATCAGTCCAGGACAATTGAGACACCCCAAACCACTAATTCCTTTTCAACATTTTGGTGTATGTTTGCACTTTGCCTAGCACAGGGGGGCCTTGATCTTGATTGGGCTCCTAGGCACTACTGTAATACAAATAACAATGTACTGCAAATAGTAATATAAGGAGCCTCTCTCTTCTCACATGCTCTCTGCTTCCATGTAGATTACCAGTGAGGGGGAAAGAGTACGTAGGCAATTGCTGCCCCAGCACTTTGATACTTGACTGAAAGTTAATGAAACTAGCATCACATCCACCAAAAAAATGAAAGTTGGGAAAGAAGATTACTTTAAACAAGAGAAGATAAACTGTAAAAACATAAAGTGAAGTGGTGTGGTTAGTGTATGTGATAATAGATTTAAATAGTCCCATGTGATAATTCAAAGTTCTTAGACAGCCCCAAATCAAGACTTCCTTTTCTCTTTAATTGTCCTGTGTATCACATTTAGAGCTAATCAGCAACCTATAGTCCTATGTTTCATGAATCCTTGTTCTTTAATAATAATAACAATAATGATGCACTTACGTTAATTGTATTGAATTTTTTAAAATATTCCCCAAATAAGTAGCAATCTAAAGGTGAAAAGGGGGCTATACTGACAAGCATGAGAGATGGGCAATTGCTGGTTAGAAAGTAATGGAGATATAAAAGCTTCCCTGTTTATACTGTTGATGGAGTTTTACAGGCTATTAAACCTGATGAAGGGAATGGGGCCAGACATCTTCGGTTTATGTTGTTTTTACTTGAATATGAACTCTGTAAATGAATTGGAAACCCTAGGGATAGTTTTTCTGCATAACACTGATCTCCTGTAAACTTTCCTCCAATGTTGGCCCTTCCAGAAAATTGAACATACACAAGCAGAGGTTGAAAGGAGTGGGGACAGAAAGTAATCAGTAGCACTTTTTGGTTTTCAACCCTCATTGCCATGCCCCCAATCCAGCCTGGTAATCTATAATGTTCTGCCATTGATTGTGTCCTCTTCCTCCTCTCCTTGTTTTCTCTCCTGCTTCACCCCTTTGCACAGTCTTCCCCATAAACTCCATGGGCAAACTCTTGGACTCGTGGAAGTGTATGGCAAAACTCCCACTGATTTTAGAGGGGTAAGGATTTCATCCTCTGTCCCTCCCTCCAAACTTCCTGGAATACCTGAGTGTGCCTCTATCCATTCATGTCTGTTGTACATAGTGAGGACAACTTTCTCATGTTGCTAAACAGCAGAATGTCAGTCTCCACATTTTCTACTGATTCATATTCCAATTAGATTTGGATTTGGGTCTGGTTATCCTTCACCAAAAGTTCAGGAGCAGAACCCCATTTAAAGCCCTGCCATAATATATAGCAGTGAAGAAAGTAAGTGTGCAACCATTATTTTCCCCATTATTGCTATAACAGTATTTATTTCCTTTTCCACACCGCTTTCTGTTATGTAGCGTGAGTGTACATAGCTGTTCATTGATAGTGACAGTGAGCTTTTTATTGGTAGCATCTCTGTTGGTCAAACACAAATAAACATTTACACAACTGAGAGTCAGATCTTACTAAAGCAGGGGTGGGCAAACTTTTCGGGCCGAGGGCCACATCTGGGTGGGGAAATTGTATGCAGAGCTGGGGAGTGCGGGGTGTGGGAGGGGGGTGCGGTGTGCAGGAAGGGGTTCAGGGAAAGGGATTGGGGCANGGTGCACAGGGGTGCAGCAGGGAGCTCAGGGCAGGGGGTTGGGGTGCAGGAGGGGTGTGGTAGGGGGCTATGGGCAGGGGGTTGGGGTGCACAGGGGTGCAGCAGGGAGCTCAGGGCAGGGGGTTGGGGTGCAGGAGGGGTGGGGGTGTGGTAGGGGGCTCAGGGAAGGGGGTTGGGGTGCAGGAGGGGTGTGGGGTGTATGAGGGGGCTCAGGGCAGGGAGTTGAGGTTGGACATGCAGGAAGGGGGCTTAGGGCAGGGAGTTGGGGGGCGGGGTGCAGGAGGGGTTCGGGGTCCGGCCTAGCACCGCTTACCTAAAGTGGAAGCGGTGCGCACCAGGGCCAGGGCAGGCTCCCTGCATACCTGCCCTGTACCCAGCCCCGCACTGCTCCAGGAAGCGCTGTGGCCCCTGGGGGAGGGGGGCGGAGCGCTCCGCATGCGCTGCCCTTGCCGCGCCTCCAGGTACCTCTCCCGAAGCTCCCATTGGCTGCGTTTCCCCGTTCCCGGCCAATGGGAGCTGCGGGGGGCGGTGCCTGGAGGCAAGGGCAACGCACAGAGCCCTCTGCCTCCCTGCCCGGGGGCCGCAGGGACATGGTGCCGGCCGCCTCTGAGAGGGGGGGCCATCCCACGGGCCGGCGGTAGTTTGCCCCCCTCTCCCCGCCCGTACTAAAGAATGCTGCTGCTTGCTGCTTTGATTTCAGTGTTAAGCTTTTCCCCAGTGCAAATACAGTGTCTTTCAGTATCCAGGAGCTCCTTTTGTATTTTGTGGCTTCAATTACAATACATCAACCGAAGGCTATAGGCTCCTGGGAATTTGCTGGTATATTGCAAGATTGTAGATTTAGTTCTAAAGTGGCTTTTTGATGCTAGCAATGCCCTCAACATGATTGTTTAACTTACTTTAGCTGCAAATAAAAATCATGTTTGGGAGATTGTTTATCTGACATTTGAATGAAATGGCCATTGGCCAATTCCTCTCAACTGTGCTTTTCACTCTGTAACTTTAAAGTTTATAATTTTGGTATGGAACAAGTCCTTAATGCTGACAGTCTCTCCTGCCACTTGGTGTGCGGCATGAGTGATTCCAGACAAAGCTGTGGTTTAACCAATGGGAAATGCAATTTTTCTTGTTGTTTGGAATGCATGTAGTGTGTTACATAGCCATAAGTTTCATATCCATACAGGAGAGATGTCACAGTGGTTACCAGATATACTTTAATCTTAATATGGGATTTGATATCACGTTTATTCTATACACATTTTTAGGATTTCACAAAAGCTCTGCATAGCTACAACTTCATAATTAATTATGATTTTGTTGGCAAATGTGGTGTTATTTCAGTGCTGAAATGCTATAAGCTCTGTGACATCAATTTTCCAACATCTCTGTTCATGAGAAACCTCAAAATGCTGTGAGGGCCAAAAAATTGAGCTGTCAGCCAAGAGTAAGAGAGAAGGCCAAACTTCCAACTTCTGCATGCAAGGTAAGAGTAAGGGACTTACATATCCACTCTTCTTCCTCACCATGAGCAGTTGCAAGAGAGCTTACTGCAGCTTGGTGCTCCAGTAAGAGGAGAAAGTGGGTTGGGAATCCATGGAGGGCTGCTTGGGGAAAAACGCTATTTACATGTATTTTCTGCTAACCCTTACCCATAGAATATTTCTCACTGGGTCTGGCCATCCTCAGTTTACTTAGCCTCTTGGGGCTTACATGCCCACAAGGTGCCTTATAAACCAGTCATGATTTGGCCCTGGCATTACAAAGTGCTTTGCAGTCGTAGAGAAATGATTAAGAACCTTCTGTCTATGGATAAGCTGTGTGCACTTCCACAGTCATCAGCAAAACATTCTTGGTAGATGCCTTTGTGTTTGGCTTTGGCTTGCCCTTTGCAAAATTCACATAGCACGCCATCTGAGTCACAGACAGCAGATGCACCAAGGTCTGATCTCCCTGCTATTTGCCAAATGCACAGTTGTGCTTGACACCACTGAGGATGGGTGTTGCCATTTAGATTTTTTCCTCTCAAAGATTACCTTTTCAAATATGCCATTGTAAAAATGAAAGACAAAACATATTGGGCCATGAGTGTCCATGATCCTCTTCTGCTCAGTCTATCAAAAGCTTTTTGTCATACTGATAAATACCAAATATAGATTTGTGTTTTGTTCTTGGCACTCTTCTTGAATTTGTCAAGTTTAATAGATCTTTTCAATGATGTTTCATTTATCTTGGAATCCATAATCATTTCCATGTGAAATGGCATGATTGAAGAATAACTTTAGCATTTACTCTGGATAAAATGTTGTCTGCTATTGATTAAGGAGAAGTGCCTCTATAATTACAGCAATCAGATCTATCAGCCCTCTTTTTAAAAGAGGCATCGGTCGTAATCCTGAGGAATAGTTTGTTCTGCCTGTGTATCTAAGGGTTGGGGAGGGGACCTGGGTGTCTCAGGGAACTGATAATATGATATAAAACCTTCTACCACTCCAACACTGGTTTGTTTGGCTCTAATTTAAGGTAAGCCAAGTCATTTTCCTTATAGGTGGTTATGTAAAATGAATCGGTAATCTCATTCTACGCTAAGGGAACCCCTCATGAAAACCACCATGACCACATTTGATTACTTAGCACCTTGTTGGCAGTCTCCGTAGGGGGGTTGAATAAGCATGAAGATGAAGATCGCTTTCATGCTGAGAAACTATCCCCACACCTCTCCCAGCTCATCATCCATAAGAGCAGGGATGCAATGTCACTCCATGGATTCTGTTTATTAAATGAAGGCCTTCATTTTCTGCTGATGTCAGCATAGCACCTTCAATGAATTTCAATTTACTATAGAATATTAATACCTGTTCTGATCACGAAATAACCAAATCTCACAGGGTGGAATTTAAAAATAATATTTTCTGAGTAGATTTACAATAACAGACCTGTTTGGTGTTTAAAATGCTATTATTGCATTATAGGTTCATGTAGAAACATAGACATTTCAAATTTGAGTTTTTAACTGTGTTGTGTAACAACTAGAATGAAGGTGTTTTTTGAGAGACAGTGCAGGGGAGGTGTGTTTGTAGTGAGTACCAACATGGAACATGTTAATGTTATGGAAATAGATACCTTGAGTACACAATGTTAAAGTTACACGGGTCGTGTTAATTAGGTGAGGTGTAAATAATGAATGAATATGGGAGTAAGGAACTGACTGGGATCCTTAATTCATCATTTGTTTGAATAGTTAATTTGTTCAGATTGTTTAACGTTTACACTTTTTTAAGATGTCAATTTTTTAAAAAAGAAACATGTTTTTGATGTTAAGTGGACTTCATTGAAATATGTTTCCAGTCTTATTTCTTCTTAATGCACATGATTGTATGTGTGAGGGAGAGAGAATGATTTCCCTGATTTTATGTGGGTTTTTTTTTTATGAGAGCCAAAATATTAAATTGGGTTGGTGATGTATACTGTCTGCAGTTCGAGAGCCCTACTCTGATAAACCTTCTGAGGCCACTAAAGTGGGCTCCCTCTCCTGCAGACTTAACAAGCCCAAAGGAGGGAAGGATGTGTGGATGGAGTTACACCAGAATGCAATATGAGAGGAATGGCAGTGGTAAGAGAATCAAGGGCATAGGTTTTGTCTGTGATGGAAATTTGAAGTGCTCAACATTTGACATCTGGAAAATGTTAAGCTTTTAAAGATTTTCATGGAGATAAGACAGTACCTTTGCCTATTCCCTCTATCTACAATGCAAAAACAAACAAATAAATAAATAACCCACAGCTGCAAGTCTCAGAGCCTGGGTTAACTGACGCAGGCTTGCGGGGCTCCCGCTATAAGGCTTAGACTGAAGCCTGGGCTCTGAGACCCAGCCACATTGCTGGGCTTCAGATCCCAGGTTCCAGCCTGAGTGGGAGTGTCTAGACAGCTATTTTTAGCCCTGTCGTGAGAGTCCTGGAAGCCTGAGTCAGTTAATCCGGCTTCTGAGACTTGCTGCCACTGGTTCCTTTTTTGCAGAGTAGACATACCTTATGCCTGCCCACATCACACCTCTCCTGTTCTATTTCATGCCCCCCTCTTCCTCATATCCCACCCACTCCTCTGCATCCTGCTGGCCAATCCAAAATGGCTCACGACTTGCTGCCTGCCAGGTAGCGAAGGCATCTACAGCAATAGAGTGGCCAGGCCTGCTAGGGTCAACTAACCATTTTGGAGGGAGGGGAAGGAAAGCAAAGATAACAAAATGACAGGCACTTCAAAATCAGCAGAATTTCCATAGCTGTGCAACTGGGAGGAGATTTCTGTGGCATCAAGACCAGCTGGCCAATGTTATGATGAGAGTTGGTGGAGGCCTGTTTTTTAATGATGATGGAGCATATAAAACTCTAATCTCAGGAAGGCGGAAAGGAGTAAAAAACTAAATGCTTTTCAGACTTATCTAAGCATTAATTAAAGATGGAGAATGTTAATTCTGTCATCTAAGGAAGCTATATTCTTATATTCTAAAAGTAATCTAATGCTGAATTTAATACATATAGTATTCCCATTAATAATAATCTCTTAATAGGGCATCTGTGTAATACCCATAATTTTAATTTAATGGGAAAAATCTAATAAAGTATGTAACTTTATGAACTTCAACAGATGCCCTATTTGATATCATTAAAGAGACTGTTAAATGGGTTAAAATGGAGCCTTTCATTTACTACAAGAAACATGCCAACCAATTTAATAGGAAGCAGTTTTACATAGGAATAGAGACCTGCACAGCAGGTAGAAAACTGAATCCACTTGAATCCGCACAGGTGCATCATCTGCTCACAAAATATCCATCAACAATTGGATCCAGTGCACATTCCTTTGTGGGAGACCCATCTGCTTTTCTGAACGCTTCTTTTAAAAAAATCCATGCAGTAGCAATCTCATGAGTGCTCATAATGACCATTCAGGTCTGTGACAGTTAGTGGAAAAAGAAATTTCAAATAATATAATGACTATTCCGAGCCCCACACATGACCTTTTTTGGTACGTGCTGACTGTGGCTCATGCACTATGCACTCACTATGTTGAAATGCCAGTAGTTGTATGATCCACCATAAATAAGAGTCAGTATCGCTACGTTTCATCTTCTGTTTCCTTATCAATAAGAAACTCTGAGGCATCCCATGTCTAGAAAGCTGAGAGAGAGAAACACAGTTCAGGAACAATTTAGGATTTATTTACAGGAAGAAGGGCTAGAGCTAAATCCTGCCTTATACTGTGACACAAACCCATAAATTGGTGCAGGTTTGGTTGAGACTTGGCCCATTAGCCTTAATTAATCTGTCCATGAACCTGGCTTGAGTGCCGAGTTTGTAATGAAACATGAATCCAGGTTTTCTTTTGAGTGGCAGCAGGTGTCACTGAGAACCCATTTATTTCTATTTCATATGCATTCCCCTCTACAAACTGTTAGAGCAAGAATACCGTGCTGGATGGGGGGAAAATATAAAGTACCCCATGAAATGTTGAAGTTGGGGTGGTGGTGAAAATAGTGAGAACGTATCTGGAAGGGGTACATATTGGAAACATACAGTGGCTGATAGGAACCCAAGAAAGAAATGTGATAACTCTCCACCACCCATCTGTCTCTCTACTTCCCTCATAAACCCCCTGCTCCTGCCACCCCACAACAAACCCAACCAAACCTTTGACTCCTGAATAATTGTTAAACATTCAAAATAGCAGAAGCATTTTAGCTCAGATCTAAATTGGCAATACTGTGTGAATGAATCTTGCACAGGATTTTCCAGGTATAAGTTTATTTTAATGCAGCATCAGAGTTTGAACCTCTTTCCCTATTCAGGTATATTACATTTAAAAAAACAAATCAACCTAATTTTGATCTCCTATCATATTGGCCATTCTAAAATATGTATCTGCAATTTTCTTTTTTTAAATAGCTGGCAGACTTTTGTTGAAAATTATGTCCATAAATATCAAACATTCACTGATCTCATAAAACATTATTTGTTTTATTACACATTTACAGTAGTTTGGGGTGGTGGTGGTGGAATATGTTTTTCCCTGACCAGCACATAATTTTGACTAACAATTAAGTGTGTCTTCCCTATTTACCTGGAATTCCACAAACCTATACAATATACCACTACAATACAAAAAAACCCCTCAGCCCAGTGTTGTTGTTTTTTCTCCAGTGGATCATTTGGAATGTTTTATATAAAGCTAGAGAATGTTTTGGCTACTTTCATATTATTAGTGGTAACAAGAAACAATAAAATGTCTTCTGAACCTTTTCCATTTTTTTTCTGGATCTCAAAGTGTGACTCAAAGATAATAATCAATGGCAAAATAAGCCTTCAACAAGACCTTAGACTCTAAGAACGCCTTTACAAATTCTAGCAGCACTGAATAAGAAAGTTGACAATAAACATGCAAGAACTTTTTAAAACAGTGGTTTTTAAACTGAGACTGGGAGCAGTTTTGAACAGGGCAATGTATGTTGTGTGGCCAACAATGCAGACATGCTGAAAGAAATTTGAAAGCTAGTAACTTGGAATATTATAGCGGAAAGGAGCCCTTGAGGGATGCTAATGGACACGTGTTCCACCATGAAAGATTTCTCTATTCTGAAGAGGGTGAGAGGCTTCTTGAAAACTTTCATCTGAGTGGTAAAATAAGGAGGTTTCTCATCCTGGGATATATATCTTACTTCCTAGCAGGGTCAGAGTAAGTGTGCCAAAGAAGCATTGCTAACCTCTACTCACTTCCACTTCTCACTTGAGTAAGTGCAGGAAGGATGAGTTAGGGACCCAGAGGAAGTTTGCAAAGCATTGATGAATGCCTGCACTCTCAAACTCCTAGTAACTGCCTGGGATGCTTCCCAGAGCACCCAGGATTGTGAGGCACCTTACTGCTACCTGCCCTTCATGTGAGGAAGCCTCTTCTGGGACTGCTGGGGGTCAGCTCCTCAACTTCACTGGCCACAAGTGAGACAAGCACTCCTCCTTCAGCCTCTGCAGGCTCTTCTGTGCCTCTGCAGGGTAGCGATAGTTAAACTTCAACCTCTGAGCCTTCCAAGTGTCCCCCTGGAGTATCCAGCACCTGTTCCACTGGACACGCACACAGTTTTGCTGCTCCCAAAGGAATACTAAACCCCTGCTCCACAGTTCCTCTTCAGATCACTGCTCATTTATATCTCACCCCCATTTATATCTTCCAACAATCCATTGTCTTTACTTGTAAACAGGATCCCCTCCTGCTGTTTTCTATTCCTAATCTACTCATGAAGATTCTGCAATCTCTTGATTAGCATCAATTTCAGTATGGAAATAGACTTCCATTGTGAAGTGGACAATACACAATGACCTGACAGAGAAATACATGTGTGGTGTCAGAGAGAAGGCTTTGGATTCTTTGACCATGGGATGGTGTTCCAAGAAGGAGGAGTGCTAGGCAGAGACAGGCTCCACCTAATGAAGAGAGGGAAGAGCATCTTCACAAGCAGGCTGGCTAACCTAGTAAGAGGGCTTTAAACTAGGTTCACCGGGGGAAGGAGACCAAAGCCCTGAGGTAAGTGAGGAAATGGGATACCGGGAGGAAGCACGAGCAGGAGAGCGCAAGAGGGAAGGACTCTTGTCTCATACTGAGAAAGCGAGATGATCAGTGAGTTATCTTAAGTGCCTATACACAGATGCAAGAAGCCTGGGAAACAGGCAGGGAGAACTGGAAGTCCTGGCACAGTCAAGGAACTATGATGTGATTGGAATAACAGAGACTTAGTGGGATAACTCACATGACTGGAGTACTGTCATGGATGGATATAAACTGTTCAGGAAGGACAGGCAGGGCAGAAAAGGTGGGGGAGTTGCATTGTATGTAAGAGAGCAGTATGACTGCTCAGAGCTCCGGTATGAAACTTCAGAAAAACCTGAGAGTCTCTGGATTAAGTTTAGAAGTGTGAGCAACAAGGGTGATGTCGTGGTGGGAGTCTGCTACAGACCACCAGACCAGGGGGATGAGGTGGACGAGGCTTTCTTCCGGCAACTAGCAGAAGTTACTAGATCACAGGCCCTGGTTCTCATGGGAGACTTTAATCACCCTGATATCTGCTGGGAGAGCAATACAGCGGTGCACAGACAATCCAGGAAGTTTTTGGAAAGTGTAGGGGACAATTTCCTGGTGCAAGTGCTGGAGGAACCAACTAGGGGCAGAGCTCTTCTAGACCTGCTGCTCACAAACCGGGAAGAATTAGTAGGGGAAGCAAAAGTGGATGGGAACCTGGGAGGCAGTGACCATGAGATGGTCGAGTTCAGGATCCTGACACAAGGAAGAAAGGAAAGCAGCAGAATACGGACCCTGGACTTCAGAAAAGCAGACTTTGACTCCCTCAGGGAACTGATGGGCAGGATCCCCTGGGAGAATAACATGAGGGGGAAAGGAGTCCAGGAGAGCTGGCTGTATTTTAAAGAATCCTTATTGAGGTTGCAGGAAAAAACCATCCCGATGTGTAGAAAGAATAGTAAATATGGCAGGCGACCAGCTTGGCTAAACAGTGAAATCCTTGCTGATCTTAAACGCAAAAAAGAAGCTTACAAGAAGTGGAAGATTGGACAAATGACCAGGGAGGAGTATAAAAATATTGCTCAGGCATGCAGGAGTGAAATCAGGAAGGCCAAATCACACTTGGAGTTGCAGCTAGCAAGGGATGTTAAGAGTAACAAGAAGGGTTTCTTCAGGTATGTTAGCAACAAGAAGAAAGTCAAGGAAAGTGTGGGCCCCTTACTGAATGAGGGAGGCAACCTAGTGACAGAGGATGTGGAAAAAGCTAATGTACTCAATGCTTTTTTTGCCTCTGTCTTCACGAACAAGGTCAGCTCCCAGACTGGGCAGCACAGTATGGGGAGAAGGTGACCAGCCCTCTGTGGAGAAAGAAGTGGTTCGGGACTATTTAGAAAAACTGGACGAGCACAAGTCCATGGGGCCAGATGCGCTGCATCCGAGGGTGCTAAAGGAGTTAGCGGATGTGATTGCAGAGCCATTGGCCATTATCTTTGAAAACTCATGGAGATCGGGGGAGGTCCCGGATGACTGGAAAAAGGCTAATGTAGTGCTCATCTTTAAAAAAGGGAAGAAGGAGGATCCGGGGAACTACAGGCCAGTCAGCCTCCCCTCAGTCCCTGGAAAAATCATGGAGCAGGTCCTCAAGGAATCAATTCTGAAGCACTTAGAGGAGAGGAAAGTGATCAGGAACAGTCAGCATGGATTCACCAAGGGAAAATCATGCCTGACTAACCTAATTGCCTTCTGTGAGGAGATAATTGGGTCTGTGGATGAGAGGAAAGCAGTGGATGTGTTATTCCTTGACTTTAGCAAAGCTTTTGATACGATCTCCCACAGTATTCTTGCTGACAAGTTAAAGTAGTATCGGATGGATGAACGGACTATAAGCTGGATAGAAAGCTGGCTAGATCATCGAGCTCAATGGGTAGTGATCAATGGCTCCATGTCTAGTTGGCAGCCGGTATCAAGTGGAGTGCCCCAAGGGTCGGTCCTTGGGCCGGTTTTGTTCAATATCTTCATTAATGATCTGGAGGATGGCGTGGACTGCACCCTCAGCAAGTTTTCAGATTACACTAAACTGGGAGAAGTGGTTGATACGCTGGAGGGTAGGGATAGGATACAGAGGGACCTAGACAAATTAGAGGATTGGGCCAAAAGAAACCTGATGAGATTCAACAAGGACAAGAGCAGAGTCCTGCACTTAGGACGGAAAAATCCCATGCACTGCTACAGACTAGGGACCGAATGGCTAGGAAGCAGTTCTGCAGAAAAGGACCTAGGGGTTACAGTGGACGAGAAGCTGGATATGAGTCTACAGTGTGCCTTGTTGTCAAGAAGGCTAACGGCATTTTGGCCTGTATAAGTAGGGGCATTGCCAGCAGATCACGGGACGTGATCATTCCCCTCTATTCTACATTCGTGAGGCCTCATCTGGAGTATTGTGTCCAGTTTTGGGCCCCACACTACAAGAAGGATGTGAAAAAATTAGAAAGAGTCCAGTGGAAGGCAACAAAAATGATTAGTGGACTGGAGCACATGACTTATGAGGAGAGGCTGAGGGAACTGGGATTGTTTAGTCTGCAGAAGAGACGAATGGGGGGGATTTGATAGCTGCTTTCAACTATCTGAAAGGGGGTTCCAAAGAGGATGGATCTAGACTGTTCTCAGTGGTAGCAGATGACAGAACAAGGAGTAATGGTTTCAAGTTGCAGTGGGGGAGGTTTAGGTTGGATATTAGGAAAAACTTTTTTACTAGGAGGGAGGTGAAGCACTGGAATGGGTTACCTAGGGAGGTGGTGGAATCTCCTTCCTTATAGGTTTTTAAGGTCAGGCTTGACAAAGCCCTTGCTGGGATGATTTAGTTGGGAATTGGTCCTGCTTTGAGCAGGGGGTTGGACTAGATGACCTCCTGAGTTCCCTTCCAACCCTGATATTCTGTGATTCTATGATTCTATCCCATGCTTGTAAGGAATACGTTTTGAAGTTTTTCACCTCTTGGCTACCTGCCTTCAGAATGTAACTTTCAACATAAAAACATAACTTAAATATTATCGGTACATACATTTCACAAGGATTAAGATGACTGACTTGTAGGCTACTGACCCTTGGTAGACATGTTATGTGTCACCCTTTGGTAAATTTTATTGTGGATATAAAACTCTTGTAAAGCTCTTATGCGGCCCATGCCCTCTGCCAGTAGTTGGCACAAAGAGGTTCCTGGGTCACACGGCCTTCTAGTGCTTTGTACACTGTTACTCTGCATTCTCAGAAAGAAATATTTGTTATTGATTTTAAAAATACAAAGTCTAATTGATCTGGTAGGAAGAATAAAAACCATTTAAATATAATTACATTCAGCTTAGCTAACCTGTGTGAGTCTCAATTTATGGCTTTGCAGAACTGGTTTCTTTTTCAAAATTTTCTGTTTTGGTGTTGGGGAAAGGGGGCTGAATGATCTAAATCACTGTATTTTTACTCTCAGTAAATGACAAATCCTCTTCCCATTAAACTAAATGGGAGCAGAACTGGATCTTAAACCTTGAATTAGTCCCATGAAGAAGGTTGGGTGGTCACACGGGGTCTTGAACATGACCAAAAATATAGAAACCTCTGCAACAGGTCAGTTCCTGGTAGACCAGCATTTAACTGTAAATTAATGTGAACAAGCTATTAGAACGGTTTTATTACAAATTAATAAAATGTAATTGTCATCCAGTAACAGATTCAACAAGGCATAGTCCTAACTGATTTGGGAATCAGAGAATACGGATATTTTGTAGAGGGGCATAAGAGGTAAATGAGCCAATGATGGATGAAAATATGGAGCTTGAGGAAGTTTTTTATGACCATATTTATCTGATACCTTTTGGTGTAGCCTTTCAGGACTGAGCAGCAACTGGTTTATTGAAACGAACCAGACTAGTAATGCCGCATTGAAGGGTGATACACCCATTTGTTAACTGCGACGTAGTTGGGTGGAGACATGACTGCTCTGGAAAGCTGCCTTTTTTACAGTGATGTTCAGTAGACACTCTTAATATGTAATTGACCAAGAAAGATTAGGATCACCCTAGAAAATGTTTGTATTTGCAACATCTAACATCTTTAATACACAGGATAAATTACCAAAGCAAACATTTGTTATTATTATTTATTGTATTATGGTAGCATCTTGGGGAGCCCAGTTATGGACCAGGGCCCTGTTATGCTATGCAGTGTAAAAAAACATGAAAAGATGATCCCTGCCTGTGACCCCCTTCTGCCAAAGTCCCACAGGGGTTAAGAGGTTGGCTAGCTACCTCCTCAGCTGCAGCTAATTGCTTGGCCATCCACATCTGATAGAAGAAGATTTCAGATCAGACACGGGTTGGCTGCCAGAAAGCCTGGGAACTACCAAGAGGAGGTTTCTCAGCAGCAGACTGACAGGGGGGCCTCATTAGTAGTCACAGTTCCAAAGGGGACTAGAGGACCTAGTCCTGGAAAAGGTGCCTTTGGACTGGCAGAGGTAGGAAATAACCCTGGGAAGCAGCAAAGGATTGTAAGAAACAGGTCTTAACTGTTTAAACAGCATCCCTGGGCTGGAACCCAGCTGAAGGAATGGGCCTGAGTTTCTTTACCATCCCCAGAAAAGGGAATTGGAAAGCTTCCCTGAGAAAAAGCGGAAAAAGACTATAGAGCTCAGGCTGGGGTTGATGACCTTTACCCTGAAAAGGGTGAGATTATAAATGACCTGGCCAGAGGGCTGGAGGCTGAGAGTAGGCTGATCATTGCAGGGCCAAACAGCTGTCTGGTGGGGCAAACTGAGTCAGAGTCACAGAAATGCTATGCCTGGCCACGAAGGGATGCATTGGCTGGTAAGTGACCTGTGATGCTGCTCTGATGTACCTACAAAACAAGAGTCAAATGGACACACCAAACTGACAGAGGGAACAAAGGGATAACAATGAGGCAGTAATAGTTTATACAACAGGGTTAACTCATTACATGGGTGTCGTGCAGACATTATGCTAACAATTGGTTTCCATCTTGATTCACTATGTATGGTGTTTGGTAGTTCTGGTTGGCAGTTTAATACAGAAGTGCTGAGATTGGTTTAAGTGTAAGAACCTTAGGGAAATCACTATCTATGCTCAACTGCTTTGCCTTTAAACTATCAAGGCTTCTCTAGCTGGTGCTTTGATGATGGGGACATTGGCAAGTCATAATGTATAATAAATAGTCCACATCCTATAGCCATTATCATTTATTGCATGCAGACAATGTGCTTGGTACATTTAAATATAGTCCCTACCCCAAGGAGCTTCTAATGTAATTGGAATTAAAAGAAAACAATCTAGACACATCTGGTGTATCAGATGGGGATACAAGCTGAAGATGCTGGTGAAATCTAGATTACGTCATGGTTAAAAGATTTATTGGAAGAAGTATGAGTTTTGAATGAGTTATCTGGATAAGAAAGTGGAGGCAGTTCAGTGTGTAAGGGGCAGCGCAGAAGAAGACATGAAGATGAGAAAGGAAACAAAAGTTCAGGCTTAAACATCCCTTATTCTCTAAAGAAAACTGCTTACTCTGTCCCATACCGTGCAGTGCAGTAAACCACATTATCTCAACAGAGCTGTGCTAAAAGGGGCGATGCTGTAAGTTAGGTGCTATTTGAAGGACAAGATACACTGACACCACATTACTATGGTAGTGTTGTACATTGACTGATTCACTGTTCACTTAAAGAACTGTTAAATCAACCAGTTGCTTTTTACTTTTGTCTGTGGAGTAGGGAGTAGCTCACCATTATGGCTGCATATCAGGTGCAAAATGAAATGTAGAGAAAACGGTCAAAGCCTGTTTTAGATTTATGCTGTGTGCAAAGTTATCTCCCTTTGCTTTTTTCAGTGATCAGTGATCAGTGTACAGCACAGTGATCAGTGTACAGCACATGAATTGGCTTATTTATATTTAATATAAATTAAAGCAAATGGTGAAATGAGTATTATACAGAGTAGTAAAATAATTACAAAACCACCCAAACTAATACAAAACACAAATATACAAGGCTAGTTCTGGATTTGGGAATCTCCCACACTTTAACCAATGCATAGTAGACAATTTTATATTACGAGCCAGATTCTCAGCTAGTATAAATCAGCATAGCTCCATTAACTTCCATGGAACCAGCTGAGGAGCTGGCCCCATCTGTACAGATGATACAAAATGTAATTGTGAGGAAGTGATAATAGAAACAGTTGCTTCGAAAACAAAGACAAAATAAAGTTGTGGTGGATTTTTTCTGTGCTGGATAGAAATGGGTATTTTACCACTGTACCTGCAGCTCTTTAATGACTGGCAATTTATGTGCTGATCAGAAAAATCCAATTATTGACCCAATAATTTATGTGCTGATCAGAAAAAAACAATTATTGTGAGGAATCTTTTAAAAAATCCTGTGAAGTTTGGTTTGAATATTAGGCATTTAATCGTTGTTTGGAAATCAGAGGCTAGGTTTTAGATATTTTTTTTTCTTCAGAAATGCAATGCCTGATAGAAACTCAGAAGGATTATTAATTTTGTTTGATAGCAATTTTACAGCATGCCATGCACTATTAATCTTTAAAGTGCCCAGCAGCAAAAGGCAATGCTGTTGGACATCTCTGGAGGCTGCTGCATTAGCAATCAGAGGTATGAATGCTTTCAAAAATGACAAACCAGGAAAAAAAGAACTATGGTATCTGTGTCTTGGGCAATCAAGGACAATCTGCTCTGCAATTGAGTATTTAGAAATACCAAATGTTTGTAGTTAAATGGATAACTGATTGTTACCTTCACAGCGACTGTGGCTCACCCTGGTAGGTGTAAAAAAGGGGGAAATGGTTATCCTAGAGCCCAGCGACAAATTGATTAGCATGCAGTGCATCTTCCTGAGTCACCACGACCTGCTCTACAATTTCTACTTGACATTTAGGAGGAGGGAGAAAAAAGCAGCTTGTAAATGAACACTCATGTATTTATTTATTTATTGGAGTCCATGAAGAGACTGTTTTCAATTTGGTTTCTTTGTGCTTCTTGTCAAGCCCTAAGAAAGACTGACGAGGCCTTTGTGGGAGGTTCATGTTGATTAAGCTTTCAGTTTATCCACATGGCTCTGCAGGAATGTACCTGCCTCATTTCTTCCCTCCAAGTAATTAACACCTGCACTAAGACTGATAATGGCAAATCCAGAGTGGAGAATTAAGCAGGTGGTTTTATTATCCATTCTTGTGTTCTTGTTCACCTTTCTCTACATTTAGTGTCACAAAAAGATGTTCAGAATCATGGAACCAACAGCTATGCTCTGCCACCCTATCTCAACTGTTTTCCACCTGTTTCAGTTGCATTGTATTAGCAGATGCAGGAGGAGCATGTCTGCTGAGTGCCAAATCTTGAGTACCAATTCAATGCAGTGAGGAGCCAACTTTACCAACTCTTCCATCTGCAGTAGACAGCTACCAGACAGCAACTATCTGCTTGAACTGCTGTGACCAAGTCAGCTGTGGAACCTACAAATGTGGGTGCCTCCATCTCGCAAATATGTAGGCTCCCCTCCAACTTCTAACAGGAGCCACAGCAAAAACAAGGTAAAACCTGTGTTGGCTAATTCCTATTCTTCTGTCACCAAGGGTGTCTCCCAGAAAGGCTGGCACCATTCCACTCTGAAGTAGACCTAGCTATAGTGACCCACATCTTTGTAACCTCAAGGCTAAATTACTGTAACAGGGATTTAATTAGAGCTACTGTTGAAAAGGTAGAGAATGTGGCATGGCATGCAGATTCTGAGAGCTCACTCCAGACTGAGGGGCAGCATGGAAAGCATAGGGACACTTGTGGGAAAAGGACACAGGAGGAGAATGATGGGAGGTGGAATTTCCAGAATATAGGGCCTGAAAAGGGCAGAGCTGTGCAGACAATTAAAAGTGAGGGCAGGGAGTTTGAATTTTTCTAATTAAAAGGGATTTATTCACTACTAAAATAGAGATACTCTGCATGCATTTTTTTAAACATGAGAACAAATATACTAATGTTAAGCACATCATCCTGTTTGTTTACTCTGAATTACCCATATATGCGCTTATGCGCTTCAGTTCTGTTCTAACTGATTAAGTCCACTTGCAAAACAGAGTAAATGAAAGTGGACAGTACACTTTACTATGGCCAACAGCTTGATACACCCACTGCACATACTGGAACTGGTTTGAGGCTCAACAAGCATTCTGCACTTGACAGGCATAATATCAGTTTAATACTGTGTAGGAGACAGAGGGAGGTAAAAGTTCCTGTAACATCCTGTTCTCTATCACTCTGCTTTTTGCCAATTCAGATTTTAAGAGCTATAAAATA
The DNA here is from genome assembly GCA_003942145.1 of Platysternon megacephalum. NCBI lineage: Eukaryota > Metazoa > Chordata > Testudines > Platysternidae > Platysternon > Platysternon megacephalum. The sequence goes on from QXTE01000063.1 coordinate 2,908,376, forward strand.
GCAGAAGTTGTTTTCCTACATTGGACCATAATGATTACATTTTGGATCTATGTGAATGAAATTGGATTGCGGTTATAAATAAATAATGGAGGAACTTTGGTGCACAAATAGAAACAAATTTTGCCCTCATGTATGGTGTGTAATTCCGATTGCTTTTAATGGAAGTTGTGTATGTATGTTTGAAGGAAAAATTGGCTGAAATAGCCATTATTGCTATTCATGTGTATATGACTGGAAGGCAGATTCTCAGTTGTAAACAAAATATTAAAGGCTGGATTGTTGCCCAGCCTATGTGCCTGTGCAGGAGCATAAGGGAAAGTAAGACCTGCTGTGTGCCTGCTGGTCTCTTCCTAGAACTGACTGAGTAGAATTGAAGGGGGGGCATGTGTGTGTGTGTATACGCATGTGTAGTAACTTGCAACTGGTATGGACCAGTAGTAGACTACTTCCCCCTTTCACTCCCCAAGCTCTAGATGACTGGGGGAGGAGGGAGAGAATTGTGCCTCTCAGGTACAGTTCCTTCCCGGCACTGCTCCTGGGGCAATGAACCAATGAACCACCCCACACCCAGGGCTTGTGGCAGAACCGCTATCTAGCCCTGAAACATAAAATCTAGACTAGATTTTATGAGACTAAAGGTCATTTATTCTTTTGTCCTCCATTCCTGAACTGCAATGCTTAAGGGAAAAAGTGGTTAACAACATTTTGTTGAAAGAGCTAGAAAAAACGGAAAGTGAAATTGATGAGTCACCTAAACATTATTATTCTGAAATACATTTATCCTAAAAATATAATGTTTTGGCATTATTGTCTGCCCTGGCTTAAAACAAGAATGAAGCATGAAGGCTGAAAACATACAGAGGTACTATATTATCCTGAATGTTTGGAATATAATCAAATTAATCATAATGTTTCTGATTCCCCAATGGTTGTCCTGATGTCCAAGTGGTTTCCTATGCTATGTCCCATGTTCTCTGTGTTCCACTCCTATGCCCATACAATAATGCCTGATCCTGCAGTGTGTTGAGAACTCACTGACTTCCGTATTCATCCAGTGGGAGCTAAGGATGCTCAGTACCCTTCAGGAAATGGCCCATTTCCTGATTATCTTTTTCATACCCACTCTGGTTTGAGCAGCACTGGTGGTGCAAAGCAGCTGTAAAGACAGTTTAACAGACATTGGGTAGTGTAGAGTCACAATAGCAGCTCCTACATCCTCCTCTCCATTCCTCGCCCCAACACAGAGGATGTATTTGAAGGAAAGGGGGCACCCTGGGACTTCTTACTGGCCTTGTGAGCCCCAAATGACAGATTAGTCCCTTGGGGGCAGTTGGCAACCAGGGCAAGTTAGAGCAGTCCAGAAGCTGCTCTGATTTTAAGCAAGGATTAGTCTGCTGTCAGATGGCCTCAGGATTAGAGATTATAGAAGTGGTTTAAAAAATTCTTTGCACGAACTCTTATGTGCATGACATAGTTTGGTTCTTCCATTGCATCTCCTTTTCAGCCAGCTGGTCTTAATGAATGCCTACAACTCAGAAAGCCCCTCTTCTTCATTTTCCTCTTCAGGCATTTATACAGGTAAACCTGTGAGATGATCACAAACCCAAGACTCCCGTGCATCAGGGCACCTCATGTTTGGGCCTGTCAGGCACGTGTGTGTTCTACTCTCATGATTTTCAAATGTAAGAGAATCAAATTGGAATCAAAACCTACCTTAAAATTGTTCTTTAGTGTTTATACCCTGTACATATTTCCCTCAATTAAAATGGTTACAAAAATATTGTATACTTTGTATATTTCCTTGTCAGTTATGTGTATGTTCATATATATATGTGTATATATAGATAGATAGATAGATTCTCAACTTATCTGACTTTGGTATGTTTTACCTTTTTGTTTGGATTCTGAGTTTGTATTTTATAAAAACCTGATACAATCTTTTTAAATGTCCATTGTTCCTGAATTAAAAAGCCTGATTCTCTAGTTCTTAACTGTGAAGCACTTAATTGAAACCAATGAAAAATTTGTTTGATTAAGGAATGTAGAATTGAGCCCAATGCCATTGATTTTAAAGCATTAAAACCAAAATATTTTGGGCCTGATTTGGCCATCCTTGCGCACATTATTTTACCTTATTCTGAAAGTAGTATATTGAGTCAGTGAGACTACTCACAGAGTAAGTACTATGCAGTATGGGTAAGGGTGGAAAAATCTAGCTCTTAAAATGGAAGATAATGACATCTGCCTGCATTTTGCCTATATGCCACTCCACAAGAATGGAGCCCAGTTCTCCAGTCTACATAAGCAGTCTCCACTGACTTTAAGCATGAGTAAAGCTTACATATTCAGGACTCTAAATATGCCCCTTCTTCCTTAAGTTCAACTTCACTTAGTCAAAATCATTGACAGTTCTTTTATAATAAAAGGTAAGCTTTATAATAAAAGGTAGGCTTATTATAACCTATAACACCTCAACTCATAGTAACAAATGTACAGTCTTGGATCACTATATTAGTCTTACCATGGAGTCACAGGCAGTACCCTTAAGGGTCTCCAGCCTCTCTTACTACCCCAACAACTGGACTTTGTGTCCTAGTTGCTATACCAAATATTATATTGCATTAGGTTATACTCAATCCCAAAGGGTCAGTCACTTACCTCAGGTCAATGGATACTCTCGATCTCACACCAAAGACAATTCTGGCAACCAATTTCTCTAATAAACTAACTAAAAGTTTATTAGCTAAGAAAAATAAATGAGAGTTATTGAGAGGTTAAAGCAGGTAAAATACATTAACAGGTGAGTCTAAGTTTGTAAGTCCAAAATGATAGCAGAGATGTAGCAATCTGCTAGTTTTCCTTAAGTCTCTCAGGGTTACCCAAAATAACTTTGGGGATCTCTGTCTTGCATCGGAAATGCTTCCCTGTGCATGTCCAAATAGTTCAGAGATACAGAATCATTCCCTCAATCCATTCTTATAGAAATCCACTGAAAGCAATCTGGCAAGTGTTTTCATTCACAGTATGGGCTTTTCCTTTGTTGACTAAATGCAAACTGAGACTGTGAATTTCCATTATCGAACACAATGACCCATGCTTTGAAGTTAGCAACCTTCTTCATTTACATTTCCAAGGCTCTAATCGTGTTTGATGGGTAAACATAATTACCAGGATATACTCTATGTAAATTGTAATGTAATTGCACACAACAATCCTTCATTAGTTTTCATGAAGTTTACAGATCAAGTAGATTCTCATCTTAATATTAGGGTTAATTAAGTACAGTAAGTGTAATGCGATAACAATCAGCAGGTTATTGATAAGTGAAGACAATATCATTCACATTTCCTTTGAACTAAATTAATACCCGAGTGAATTAGTACACTTAACATTTATTTGATATTCACACACAAGTGAATTGTCCTGAGACTCTGGTATGCCCTGGCATCTGGCCTGTCAGCATCACAGTACACTCTCCAGGGCTGTGGGGGGAAGCAATCACCAAAGTCTTTGTTCCACAATGGCCCAGCACTCTGTGCTTTGTCCTAGGCTCTGTGATATGCAGTCCCAGGGGACCACAGTCCTCTCAGCATTTCATAGATCAAAACTCCGTCTTAATCCTTCCTGATGGGCAGGAAATACACGTTGTGTGGCGAACAAGTATTTCACACTTGGTAATACTTCTCCCCTAACTGAGGGATTTACGGTCTTAGCAAACATTTTTATAGTTACAGAGAAAACATATAAACATTACCTTATAACATGGGATGCAGATATAAGTAGGATTAATACATGCAGCATCCTATAAGCATTCCATAAAGTATAGACACTAAACACATTCTTATAACACTAATATCTATTTTAATTATATTAACCCACATGTAAGCCAGACTGGTTTCCAACTATGCATTTGTCAGTGTTCAGTGAGGCCTGAGGCACCTGGTCTGTCAGCATCACACTCATTCTTCCTCCTTTGCTATTCCCTGTACTCCCCTAGTATATATTCTATTTGTACCTTTTTATTTTTTTACTCTTGATTTCTACACAGTTTCAGATGCCAGTTTAGGGCCTAGCCTAGATCCGGTTTTGAAAGCAATTAGTGGATTGAGTCACAAGTGGGTTAAGACTGAGTTCTGGTCTATGAAATGCTGAGAGAGTTGTGGTCCTCTGGGATTGCATATCACAAAGTCTAGTTCAAAGCACATGAGTGCTGAGGAGAAAATGTTCTTGATCAGGGAGGTTCTGGCTATGGAACAACCTTCCAAAGGAGATTAGATTAACCTGGAGTCTTCCCATCTTTGGGAAATGCTGCAATTTTTCCCTCAAAAAATCCTTTCCACCACCGCAAGAATGACATGCTCAACAGTGACATTCCCATTTATGCAAGTCAACCAAAAGACATTGACTCTCCCATCTACGCAAATGCTTGCTCACCTCCCCAAAAAATCCTGAAACAAGTAAACCAAACAGAACCAAACAGAACCCCAGGTCATCAACAGTCTTTTTATATCAAAGTTAAGAGTAAGAGATTTTTTGAAGACCATGAGGCACTTCCTTACTGCTATCAATTGTTTTCATGGAAGGTACTCAGATATTACAGTAAGCAATATAAGCAGTAAGCAGCAATATAGATGTAAGCAGAGTCAGAATGAGCTCTACCCTGACATCTGGTGGTGAGCTGTAGAAAAGGACTTCAGGGGCTGATCTTGTTTGCCTGGGCACACCCACCCTGCCTAGTATGATGTGATTGCTTTCCCAAATGGTCACTTTGGCTGCTGTGGGATCCCCAGTCTCTTTGTTATTGGGGCAGGAGTTATCCTGGTTATGTGAATCAAGGACAGTAGAACTGCACTTGGCATTTTATGACGGAAGGACTTGGGCCTCAACTAAGTAGCACTCGCTAGGCAAGGGACATGGGTTCCAAAGCCCAGTGAATGTAGAGAGGCTGGGGACAGGTATATGTACCTGGTAGTATGGGCCCCTTCTGAGGACCCTAAACACCAATTTGACATCTCCACGGTGTAATAACAGAGCTAATTAGTCTTGTTATGTGCTGCAGAGCTGAAATCACTGATTCCTAGGTCTAAGCATTAGACCTACTCTGGGCTAGTGGTTCTGAATGTGCCAGCACTGAGGCTCCCCTACTAACAGCTGAAATCACTAAAGAGCTGAAGTTACTAAGAGCTGAAATCACTGAGAACTGTGTTAAGTAGAGGTGGGGCCTGAAGATCTTTTGGTGAGCGACTAGCAGGATGGCTGGTGGAGAGGAGCGGCTAGCAGGACGGCTGGCGGAGATGCGTGGCTGGTGGCGAAGACTGCAGCAGAACCCCATGGAGAGGCGTGGCAATTGGCCATCGATCCGAGCAGCGGAGCATGTAAGTTGCCCCCATATGTCCCCCACTTCCACTCAGGCTAGGAGGCAAACTCTGCAGATGAACTTCTGAACTCTGGGGCTGCAGCGACCCAGGACAGAAACTGTGGGTGGGGTGACTGTTGGGTTGCTGGACTTAAGACCCTGAGGGGAAAAAGACACTGCCAAACTTACTTGGGGGTGGGTCTTTTGCTCATGGTTTGTGTTATGAATCCTGTTTGTACTGTTTCCCCACATAATGGAGCATTGTTTCCCTCCCTTATTAAAAGGCTTTTGCTACACTCAGACTCTGTGCTTGCAAGAGGGGGAAGTATTGCCTCTTAGAGGCACCTGTGGGGTGGTATGTAATTGTCCCAAGTCACTGGGTGGGGGCTCGAGCCGGTTTTGCATTGTGTTATTGAAAAGGAACTCCTAGATACTGAACCCGGCCCTTGTTACTGCTAACTCTGACAGGCAGAAGGGTTACATAAAACCATTAGCTATCCCCCATGATCTATGGTATACTGGTATATTGGGATTGGGTTGGGACTATGCATTAACTATATCAGCTGATTAATAACAGTCCTTCATGGTTTCAGCTACTTAAATTAATCAGAGCTGGACTTTTTTAGGTGCTTAAAATGGTGCCTACTGATTAATCCAATTTAATATTTAAGATAACTTGGTTTTCCCAGATGCTGAAGAGAAGAACTGACAGCAATAATGATTGCATAGATGCAATATATTGTAGGCAACAGTCTATAACTACTGCTATGCAAATAATTATTTAAAAAATTAAACATCAAGTGAAATTAATCTTTGGTGAGAAACTGTCTGTAGTGATTTTCTCACATTTACTCCTTTGCAAATAATTCTTGGTGGGAGACTTTCAAAAGTGCCTACGGGGTTTTGAAGCACAAGTCCAACTGAAAGTCAATGAGACTGAAGTTCAGAGGGTTTTAAAATTTTTGGTTTGTAGATAGTTTACAATTCATTGTGCATATTCAAAATTTGAGATGTGTTGATTAGTTTTGATTAGACTGACCTGTCACATGCTAAGTTTTCATTGCCTGATTGTATGAATGTGACTCTTCAAATCAGGTTACTTTTGTGAAAACTTGCATTTACAAATTCCAAACTTGCCTTCTGGAAATATTCTCCAACCAGGGTTAAAATTCTTTTTTCTGTGCCCATTACTGCCAGCACAGGTGTTTGATAGAATATTTGTGCAACGTGCACATAAAAAGGGCAATAACTCAAAGAAAATTTTCAATTCACAGTTGGTTTGCAATATTGTCCCAATGCTAATAAGTAGTGACAATTAAAACCTTTATAAACTTTACTTGCTGATATGCTTCCTGGATACTGATTGCATTGAAAATAGAGGGCTGCAGTTGTCTTATCTTTGGGGAAAAAATCCAGCTAAAGATTAACTCTTTAAAACAATTCATACTACTTGAGAATACAACTCATACTAGATAAGAGTCCCACCCCTAAACTGGTTCACATAGTAGAAGGTATTGTACATTTGCAGGCAACATTAGGAAGCCGGAATGGTCCCTATACACTCTCACATTCCTGTACAGAGACACAAGATTTCCTGGGAGTCCCTTCTGTGTGTCAGTAGATGGAACTTTATGTAATTACATAATGAATAGACTGTTGACATACATGTGAATCTTAAGAGTATGCTAAGACTAGGGTTTTATTGCAATCAACTCTGAGAGAAGTATTAATGAACTGAAGGCTATTTTAAAGCAATCCCACATACTTTTAACTACAGTAAATTGATTCTGTTCATAAGTCTTTCATCAGGTATCCATTTAGGATCAATTTATCATACAGCCTATAGAGTCTTTGCATAACTAGGATGCAGTAGAATTAATCATTTAATAGTTCTTAATCTATCAACAAATAGGATGATCAATATTTTTGACCACCTGATGTTCAGTCTGCTTTTAATCTTTAACAAATATTCCCTTTATTGCTTCACTGGAACAAAGCCTTTTTTAAACTAATTAATTTGCATTTAAATGTATACTGCTGACATTTTGAAGACAGCTTTCTGGGCTGAATGATTAAAATTAGCCACAGAATCTGGCAAAAGACTACAGAAGTGTATACCTAGGATCTTTAATGTTAACAGTGAGGTAGTTTCAAAGAATTGTACAACTATGGTAAGAAGGGGGCTGCATTCACTATTGAAATACATCACATCAGCTTTGTCACAGGTACATTGGCCTGGAAAATTCATTTGTGTTGTCCTAGTTGTGTGTTGGATTAAGCAGTTGACTCCCCATTATGAACCTTAAAAGAATCCTATGAAATGGATTACATGGAGGTAAATTTTCCCTTTGAAGACCATTTTGCATCTCTTGCCTACGTTAATTAGATATTAGGGTTGGTTTTTGACAGTGCTACTCTAGCTAGTTTTAGGCGGGAACAAGGGCCTGATTCCCTCTAAAGTTGATGGGAAAACTCATTGGCTTCATCATAAGCGGGCTCAGGCCCAAGAGCTGTTGCTGGGATGTTTTGCTGAGAAAGAATGTAAATGTCTCATTACAACACATGCATTATAACAGTATAATTATCCAGAACAAAACCCCATCTATTGTCTTAATTTCTGAATCAGGAGAAAAAATGTTTCCCATGGATTTGGCTCACTGATGCAATGTGTAGTGGGGACATGATGGGGTAGCTTAGAAAATGTGGAATGGAATTCACCAGTGATAATCAATGCTCTGTGAGTTCCTTGATTTTTATGGCTATAGAAATAGCCACAGCCATAGAAGTTTCCTTCAGCTGTTGAATGCATGAGGCTGTAAGGAGACAGCTTTATTTACTGTGCTCTTAGCATCTTCAGTGTGTCAGCAGGAAGAGCTGGTAAAGCAGGTAGATTGATACATTCATCCACCATGCTGTGGAAAGGAATGGCTGACAAGAGGAAAAGGAGAAGCACCAGCTGTGTGCCAACCTTGTTTTTACCCTATGAAAGAAAGAAAGCACCAGGGACAAGGGAAGACGTACACTTATGTGCCTTCCCATCCTGGAGATGCTTCTAGGAATGGGAAGAGGGAATGCAGTCATGTTAGAACCCTCCACCTGCAAGGAAGATGCCATGGGTTGGGGGGACATATATTCCAAGAACAGAGGGAGGAAAAGAAACCCAGGTTTCTCTAATTATTAATATATAGATGGTTGGTGACATTCAGTCACCTGGTTCCTCTTCAAAAACACATGTATCATCCACTTTTGGAAAGTAAACATGCTCCAGTATACAACTTCCACTCCAAGAAGACCAGGGTGGGGAGAAGGAAGCAAAATAGAAAGAAATAGGATAAAGGGTTGGTAGACATTGAGGGGAGAGAGGAAAAATAATGAATTGAAATGGAGGAGGAAGCAAGAACAGAAAGGATGGAGAAAGAACACAGTGTAAAAAGACATGAGAGAGAGAGAACAGATGAAAAAGAAATGTCTTGGAAAAACAGGTAAGTTGGTATTATAGAAATAAATATATGGAAACAAATATATATATATATATATATTTATGTATGATGAATTAATCTGAGAAATGGAAACATTTTCTGAAAAACACTGAAAGATTTTTAATTGAAAATAGGAATGAATGTAGATTTGTACTGAATATAGTAACTGCCTTACCAGATCAGATCAGTGGTCCATCTAGCTCAGTATCCAATTCCAGACAGTGGCTGATAACAGATGCTTCACAAAAAGTGGCAAGAAACCCTTGAGTGGACAATTATGGCATAATCCTCCCAATCTTCCTAACCCCCATCACTTAGTGGTTGGCTCAAGCCCTGAACGGTCAGAGTTTGTTCCTTTTATTTAAAAAACACACACTTGCTATTATGTAACTGGATATTGTCACCAAAGAAAATTTACCCATGTGAAGAAGCCCACTGTCCCACTTAAATCTGTAAACTAGTGTTTAAGTAGGACTTAAATGGTATATAAGTCATGTGGTGGTTTTCTGCACAGGGACAAATTTCTTCTATTATCTGTAGAAATATCTGATCCTTTTAGAATCTTCACCACCTCAAACATGTCTTGTGGCAATGAGCACTAATGTTAGTTAAAATTTAGGCGTGGTGTAAAATAAGTTATTTCCTTGTATCAGCTTCATAATAGTTGCCTTTTGGTGCCACCGACTGTCCTCTGGTTCTTGTTTAATGAAATGGGGTAAGTAGAACCAAAGCAAAAATACCATAAGAAATAAAAGATTAGGAAGAGAAAAGGGAAAGAAGTGAGTTGCAGGAACAAGGAAGAAAGAGCATAGCATTTTTTAACTCCATTTGCTTTATACAGTATTTTGAATCTGAGATGTAATGGTGATTTGTCTGTTTCTAAATGCCAACAAAATCAGATTTTTTTTCCTTTGTCTTTGGCAGGTTGGAGAGAGTAAAACAGTATCTCTAAATCTGGATCCCCTTTGAGTGCTATAGCTTATCCTCAGTTGTTTTGTTAACAGATATGACAAGCTTTATGACATCGGAAAGCGGCCAGGGAGAGATTGGAGAGAGAGAGTCACCAGGACCATCACCACCTCAGTGAGAGGGAACAAGCCATGACTGCTACTCCCCAGCTAAGAGGTGGGGTATAAACAATAAGAACGAGGAGGAAATACTTCTTTCTCCTTCCACATAAAATCCCCAATTGCCCCTGATCCCAGGTCCTTAATTTGAGCTGCAAAATTCTCCCTCGTAACAATGCTATATTTCACCCCACTCCCACCTGCTGTCTAGGTTAGCTATTTATTTGGCCTTCATTCCCATAGTGACATACTGTACCATTGTACCTGATTACCAGATTACTTTCCCACTCCAATGATGAAAAAAGACCAAACAACTCCTAACCTTATGCTCCACAAACTCTCCAGTTCCCTCCCCTAGCTCTGAAACGCTTTGGTTTCCCCAGGTCCTAACAGATGATTGCTGCAGTGTAATTAAATATGGTCCAGGCTGAATTCTTCTGTTCATTGAAATTCCCATGGCAGGGTGAATAAATTAGCAAAACTACAACCAGTTTTGGTGCTGAATTAAATGCTAAAGCGAGTAACACAATGCTGCATATTGTATTAATTGTAATGCATTTGAATATTTAATTCCATAAAGCCCTGTTTTAAAAGAAGCTTTGATTCATTCTGCACTGTTGCAGAAACTAAAATGTAAAATCGAGCATTAACCTGCTGCAGAAATTGTGGATAACAACTTGGTGCAGAATTCCCATCAAACTTCTTGTAAAAGAAGGGAGGGATAGCTCAGTGGTTTGAGCATTAGTCTGCTAAACTCAGGGTTGTGAGTTCAATCCTTGAGGGGGCCATCTGGGGCAAAAGTTGGTCCTGCTAGTGAAGGCAAGGGGCTGGACTCAATGACCTTTCGGGGTCCCTTCCAGCTCTATGAGATAGGTATATCTCCATATATAAAATACTTGCAACCTTTCCTCTTTTTCAGGCCCCCCTCTCTGAATGAATCAGTAAAATAACAAAATCTCAATTGTTAAATTTTAATTTTTTCCCCTTTAATAGTTGCTGTCTCCAGATATTTTTGTAAATCACCCCAAGGTGTTTTTTAAATGCGAAAAGAGATAAAGTGCTGTGTATGAACCAGGTGGAATTATAGTTTTAGTAGCTCTGTAGCTGATTAAAAATAAAAAAAACAATTTGTAAATGCTGAGACAGTTAAGGGAAACAATTTTAACATTTTCAAGTACATCATGGCAAAACCTATTCAGTTCAGACTGAGTGTTTTCTGAGCAAGTTGAAATTAGAGAATATATTAAATACAAAGTTTATATTATTTAAGTTGCAAATGTCAAGTACTCAAAAAAATTAAGGAATGCCAGTTGCAACCTTAATTCTGCCACCTTCTGGGTCCTTCCTGTGCATTTAGGGAAGGAGGGGCCTTTGAAAAAATTGTATGTGATCATGTAATTAAAGACTATACTGTAATGCACACATGCAAGGGGCAGAAAATCTAGGAGAACATAAAGAATTCTGGAAATACGGAATTAACATTACCCAAGCCCCAATTCTTCAATGACTTCTCTAGAACCCATGAGTTTACTACAGAATCAGAGTAATAGTTATATAATGCAAAACAGGAAACTTTTTAAGGGCAACTTCTGAAGGTGAATTTCATGGGATGGAATAACCATCAGATGATGCTGATTAGAATGATATAGACCAACTTTTCACCTGGGGACTAATTGCATCTTCACCAACATTATTCTTGGCCTGAATCTGTTCAGGACTAGCCACATATCCAGCTGTTTTCTTTAGAGGATAATGTATTGTCAATAAACTAGGTTTGTGCGAATTTACGTGCTCTAGAAATATGTAGGTTGTAGAGCATTGGGAAGGAGTTTAACGGAGAGTTTTAGTTAGCTAGCCTCCAGTATATTAAATGTACATTTTTTTTCTCTAAAGCCATTGTAGTGCTTACTAAGTCAAAATGCTAGAAGAAAAATAATTTCATATGGATGTCACCTACATTCTATTGATTCTTTATCCCTTTTTTCTTATCTGTATGCAAAGAAAACAGTTAGTAAGGATAGAAAATCAATAACTTTTTTACAAATGTAATGCAGGCTACATTTACTCGGGGCTCCTTGATAATTACATCTTGTTTGGAACCACTGTAGCATTGTCTCCCTTCTCCCGCTCCCCAATATATCTAATGTGTTCATGATCAGCTTCAGCTGAGACCATGCCTTTGAGCAAATGACATTGCTTTTTATCCCAGCTTGAAATGAATGAAAAAGAAAGATTCTCTATTCAAAGAGTCAAATGCTGCCATCATTTACTACCTAAAACCCTAAAAACTCCACTGCATAGATTTGGAGTTACTCAGGATTTGCACTGGAGTAAAAGATGGGAGAATTTGACCCAAAGAAAATTGGATGGGTACAGTGGAAACAGAAACCTTTTCAAGCTGGGCAAGAAAAGTAAATGCCAAACACTAACTTTATTATTTTTTCTGACCTTATGGCTGTTAACATGCTATTTTGACAGGGTGTCAGGTGATCTGATTGTACAGAGATACAGTTGTTCTGTTGATGCACCCTCAGGGCCAGTCTAGGTGGGTCCTATTAGCTCCAGTTCAGGAGCATAAAAGTATTTGAGCCTCTCTCTGATAGAGAAGAATCCAGGGGCATAGGAATCCTTCAGGGAAAAACCTTAGAGGCAGCAAAGCTCAGGAGGAAGATGAGCTGAGGTTTAGTTTTGTTGTTGTTCGAGTAGAAAAATCCCAATGCATGTACAAGATTCAGTGAGAATGAACTGTTTTGGGAGCAGGGTGGAAACTCCATCAGCTTACACATACAATACTAGAATGTCTTCCCTGTATTCTAAAGCCTTTTAGCTCAAGAAGAAAAATGGCACTTTCCTCTGGTGTTGCCGAGTCTGGTTTTATGGAGGAAAGTAAAGTTTTGGGCTCAGTGGGATTATGAAAATCTTTTTGCTTTAAGAGTGTAAAGGTCAAGAAATAAAAGCATCTCATTACAAGTGATGAGGCAAAAAGTCAGATGTCCCATAAACTGCAGTGGTGAAATCAGAATGTGTACATCTTCCTTTCCTCACTAAAGTCAGACAAAAAACCAATGTATGAAGGCAGTGTACTTTTACTAATGATAACAAATTATAATAGATAAATGATAATTATATCATTGCAGGCCATTAAACATTCCATGTATATATCAAAAGTTTGGTAAGTAGTAAAGTTTTTAATTTGAGGGGGTATATATTATAATTAATATAATTACTATAATATTTTAACTTTTTATCGTTTAAATTCAATAGCTCTTGGGCTTTCTGCAGATGCTTGGCTGCTGGCTCCCAGCCAACCTGGAAGCAATTCCCTCGTCAATAGCATAAGTGTGACAGAGGGGAAAAAACAGCCAAGAACCTTTAACTCTACCGTGTGCAGGTAAAAAGACAGTCGCGAAGATAGATTGGGATCTTGTCAACTGAATCCAAAGGAGCACTTAATGTGGAGGCAAAGTGACTTTGGATGAGTCACTCTGCCTCTCGGTTCCTTTCCTTCCCCTCCCTCTTTTTGTCTATATAAGCTTTTTCAAGTTAGCGATGGTCTCATTGTGTGTTTGTCCAGTGCCTGGCCCAATGGGACACCAATCACAACTGAGGGTTCTAGCTGCTTTGTAGTATAAAAATTGTGTCTCTCAAAATTTAGTTGCCTTAATTTTCTTCTAAAAATAAATTGCTGACACCTGAAGATTGCTTACGTAACCAGATTCTGTATGAGTTTGTGTGTAGGCAGTGGGAGGGCGCTTGTGTGAGACAGGTTTTTCTTTTCTTTTCTTTTCTTTTCTTTTCTTTTCTGTTTCAGACAGTTGATTTCAACATGCTTACGATGGTGAGTTATAAAACCTACTGACCTAGTGATGAACAGGGGTACCTCCCGTTTGAATTAAATTCAAATCAGTTCACACACCATGTCTCCATTAAAAGAAATTCCTGTGCAGCCAAGAAGACCAGCCACTGATGAGAATTTAAGTTATAGATGGCAGCCTCTCCATAGGCTGTTCTTTTACATAGTGCTAAAGGCTATTAGAGTGCTGAAATATGGAGGAGGGGGGCAGAGAGAGAGTGAGAGAAGTTGGACTCCTGCGGCCTCCACACACAGAGCTGTAACCCAAGTAACAACTAAACAAATTAGCATCTGGCACATGGTGAGATGCCAGCTTCCTGATTGCCGCAAAGCAACACATTTATATTTTAAATTGTTTAGTCACAACTCAGACATAGAAGAAAGCAAAACCAAAGCTAAATTGGGCAAGGTAAAATGAGGAGCAGGCTAACAGCATGCTTGCTGCCTTGAGCAATATGTAGCTAATGGATGGGGACAGATGAAGTTTCATTACCATTCGGAATTCAGTGTTTTAAATAAATTAGTTATCCCCTCAATATCCTCTTGACTTCATTTACTTTGCACAGCGGCAGCACTTCTGGTTCTCCTCTTTTTGGCTTTGTTTACATGGTGTGTGCCAGGGGCAGAGAGGAGAAATGGAGGAAATCAGCAGTGGTGACCTCAGAACCATGACTAGGCTTTTAATGATCACTTCTGGTCACTAATGGGAGGACATACTCCTTATACTGCTGCCAGTTTCATGCCCCCCACACGCATCTTGATCTGAAAATGTATTCGAGATTATTTTCCCCTGCCCTTCTCAGTTCTGTAGGCTTCTTCGGTTCCTTATTCTGTCTGCTCCATCACTGTTTCCAAAGTCAATGCTGCTTATTTTACCATCAAAGGCCCCAGGGATTCTGTAATTCCATGGCCACGAGATTGGACTCAGAATTCATGTTTGGAACTGCTGCTCCAGAAATCCTTCACAGCCTAACTCGGCTACTTAAATGCTTGTTATTAGGAAATTTATTTTAAATGTAAGAACGTGGAAATAAAATGTCATGAAGTAATAAGAGAACTTGATTGCACTGCTATAATTCTATCCCTGATCATGCAGTAATCCTAATACACCTATTCAAGAGTAAATTTAGAGCACTCAGTGTGTCTATTTTCAAGGCTGGAGAGCTTCTGTTGAGCATTTGGTTTTCCATATAAAACTTTTTTTTTATTTTTTGCACTAGCAAAATTTCCATCAGAGTTTGGAGATTGCTGTCTGGATGGATGTGAATATTCTGACGTACCTTTTGTGGTACATCTGAAAATCTGGGTTTAGTTAGTCATTAAGGAAGGTTGGCAGAAGCCACATTGACTCATTTTCTGTGATGGGGTAGCCACATCTTGGACTTTCTTTGCCACTCACAAAAAAAGCAAAATAACAAAACTTGTTGTTTTTGCCAGGATCCAAGTCCTTAGATTTCTCAAGTAATCACTTGCAAGGACCTGTGACCTGGCAGCAACGGGGAATGGCTTTATAGATTCTCTGTTGTAATATAGTAGAGATAGGGGGTGGGAGGAGAGACCACAGATGAAAACTTTCTGGGATTGATGTCCTTTTTGGTTAGTTTGATACAGTATTAGAGAAGGGAGTTGTGATAACCTGGGCCTTTTTTCTTCAAAACTTTAACAAGTAGGTAGGCAGGCAGGGATCTGGATAAGATTCTAGGCATAACCTCTGCAGTAAAGCAGCAGGAAGCAGTAGCTTTTGGGTTTCCTTGTTCCTGGAAATTCCTGTAGTGGAACTTCCTTGTTTGTTTAGTGTTAGAAGAAAGTGATTCTTTTGAACACACACACATAAATAGGAGGAAAAGAATGTATTGAGAAAACATTATAAAAAATAGCCTGCCATTACATAAACTGATGGTACATGTTTACCTTTGATACAATTTTGGTCACCTTTCTCAAAAAAGGCATAGCAGAGGAGGAAAAACTACAAACTAAGAAAGTGTAAAAGAAAAAATAATACTCAGGGCCTAAATATTATCCCAATGACCCATATCTAACTATCCAAAATGTGTCCTTTTCTAATGTACCAAGTGTGTGAATAGACTAGAGTCAGGCAAAACTTTTTGTACAAATATTTTATTTGCCAAAAAATGCAGTTTTGATAGACCCGAAACTATTCATTTATTCAACACAAATTCACTGAATAGTTTTGTCCACATTTTTTTTTGGTGGGAGGGCTAGATTCACAAAGGTGGTGTTGATCTCCTCCTCTTATAACCTTTAGCCCAGGGATTAGTTGCTCACCAGGGATGGGGTAGACTCAGGTTTTAATCCCTGCTCTGGAGAGGGACTGAAACCCAGGTCTCCCCCTTTCCAGATGAGTGCTCTAGTCTCTGGGCTAAAGGTTATAAGGCACAACCAACTTCTCCTCCTCTGCTTCCTCCTACTGTTTTTGTGAATCTAGCCCTTCATTTTCTTTTATTTAAAAATAAATAAATCTGGAAACATTTTCTTCAACCCAAAACAAAACTTTTCCAATTCACCAAAAATTCTGAAAAAAATTGGTTTGGGTTTCACTCAANAAAATAAATAAATCTGGAAACATTTTCTTCAACCCAAAACAAAACTTTTCCAATTCACCAACAATTCTGAAAAAAATTGGTTTGGGTTTCACTCAAACTCATTTCCCCCCCTCCCCCCCCCCAATTCCTCTGAACCGCTGGTGAACCACAGTTATTCACACAGCTGCATTTTAACTTGGAGGTAACAGAAGTATCATCTCTGGGGTAACAATAAATACTATGCCATACAAACCAAATGATCCATCTTCTCCAGTTCCCCTATATCAGATAGAGGCCTGCAGGTTCATTTAAGGAGAAAAGCAACTCAAAAATTATTAATAGTAGCCCCTGCTGACCATAAGAAAATCTGTTAAAGTGGACCAAGATCAGAGCATATTGGATGAATTTACATAAATCAAAAAGGAGGTGAGGAAGAAGGCAGCAAAAATGAATTGCTAAGACAAGTAAGAAAAGGAGGTGAGGAAGAAGACAGCAAAAATGAATTGCTAAGACAAGTAAGACAACCCAGCCTAAGCACCAGTAAATGGAAGAAATATTCATTTTTAAGGCAGCTTTACATGACATCTCTGTGAAGCTGGGTATATTTAATACAGAAAAGGCACAGATGGAGGATGTGTTCAGTATTAGGTGTAGTATAATAACTCGTGGTGAAATTAAAATGTCAGAATGATTTGCCAGTGCTCCCCCCAGAAAGCTGCCGTTTATAATAGTTAAGTGAATTATAGCACAATAGAACAGAAAAGCATCAAAGTAATGTTCTTTATCTTTTTTAAATACTTCTGAGAGACAAATGTGATTCAGCAAGTAGCAATATCTTGGAATAGATTTGACTTGAGCAAATTTGAGAGTTTAGAGTAGCCAGCTGAACAAGGACAAAGGAGCTGCCAGGAGCAGCCAAGCGGATTACATCATTTTAGAGCAACATCTTCGGTACATAAAAAGCTGATCATTTGACATCTAACTAGGGTTTATGTGCAGTACACAGAAATAAGTGAGTATATCATGAGTCACTAAGGAAGTGCACAAAGTTGAATAATGTATATGGTGTCTGCCTCAGAATCCTTAGATTCCATGATATTTGCAGACATATCAAGTCTCACATATTGGGTGTGACACTCACTCATGAGCAAGCTATCTCACTCTCACACACATTCCTAAGGTCGTCTCACTCCTTTTCAGTAAATATATAAAGATTTACAATATTTTTTACTCAGGGGCTGAAAGAGACAACAAACAGTGTTTTTTAGGTTTGGTCACTAACAGGTTGTACAGAAGTTGGAAGAGCAAGCGGATATTAATCCTCTTGCAAAATGGAAGTTCTAAAAATTAGTGTACCCAAGTATGCTTGTGAGAAACTGCCTTTGAATGATGAAATGTTAATGATGGCAGCATTTGTGAACTTTGACATTAGGGGAAACTGCACTTTTGCACAGGTTGTGAGCACTTTGTTGGCAGATACCAGCATATGTTCAATCTCTCTCCACCTGAGATAGAGAATCTGCAAGAGGAGTTTGTTGATTAACCAGTTGATGCAGAAATCAGATGTCCCTCAGTGTGTATGGGATCAGGCAACACTACAGACTGACACAGATACCATTACTGTGCAGTACAGGCTAGACACTGTGGGTATATCTTAGCAATGTCAAAAGCCCCAGTGGTCTTCTCAAGTTCCCATTTACTGTCCAGGGTTACCAGGCTTCTCTTAGTTTACCCCATTCAAATACAGGAGAAGAGAATGTGTTTAGTCTTGTTTGAAAGAATAAGACACCATTCAGACCAAACCTTAGTCTGGATGGGACACTGTCCTCTATAATCCAAGTGAAGCTGGCAAATCCTGAGCCATGTTTCAAGTTGAGCCATCAAAAGAAGTTATAAAAACAGCAAAGGGGGCCACATGGCAATATAACAAAGCATGTGAATAAAATGTGAAACCAAATTAGATATTAAAAGAAATGTGGAATCTGAATCCTTTATCTAGGGTTTGTTAGCTTCAAATTAATTAAATTCAATTTATTTACATTATTTTTACATTCATTTAATGCATTGTTTCGTTGTGTTTTATTTTAATTATTTATTTTTGAATAATTCTGCATTTATTCTGGAATCTGATTGCTTTATTTTAGGTTGCTGTAAATGTAATCTCAGCAATAATATACAAACCAAATAATATTTGCACCGTAAAGTGTTTTCAAAAAGCATGATCACTATGACAAGGTGATATGCAAAATAAACATATGATTGTATTGATAAAACAGTTTTTTTTATATATATTTAAAAAACAGGTTTTTTTTAATATTTCTCTTAATCTGTCCACTGACTGTGTGTCTAAACCAGGGGTTATTAACTCTGGTCCTCAGGGATCTCCAACCATCCAGGTTTTTCCAACCAGCAAATAATTGTTATTAAAATCCACTGGTTTGCACTGCATATAGAATTCTCACATGCCCTAGACTTTAGTATGAATTAAAACATGTAAGTGTTTCATAAGCAATATTAAGCAGTGCACACTTTAAAACAAACTATACAATTCTGGTTGGATTAAAAATCTGAACTATTGAATGTCGCCAAGGACCAAAAATGAGAGTCCCTATTTAAAATAATGACTTAACACTCCACCTAGGAAGTCTCTCTCTTTAGCTTTGAATCTCACTCTTTGGGGCTGTAAATATCACTCTTAAGGATAGCTAACCGTTGGCATCTCTGTAATTTAGTTTGTCCACTTGCTCTGATTCAATGCTGAAGCCTTTCTCTAGCTCCCAATGATCTCTCCCACCTTTTCCAGGTAAACTCCTGTGGCTGTCAGCTCTCTTTCCTACCATACATTTGTACTTCCCACCTTTGATCCTTTAAAAAAAAAAATTGGATTATCCATGAGCCCCAGCTACATTTAGAGGCCCTAAATTACAGTTGTACATTAGGGGTTGGGCCTAGGCTAAATTTTAAAAGTTTTGACCTGAGATAAATTTAAAAGTTGTATGCTTGGGATAGAGTTATGGTTTGATAGATGGAAGACTAATGTGAAGGCTAGTGCTAAGGTACAGGCTATGGCTATTGCTTAGGCCTGGTTTAGGATTAGAGTTTAGACCCAGGCTAAGATTAGGCTTCGAGTTATGGTTTTACCCAATTTTAGGGTTAAAATGGTTTGGGATTTGTTCATGAGTCTAGGTTAAATTGAGGGTACAGGGTATAGAATAAAATGACAGAAAGACAGGCAGTGAAGGAAATAGCATATAATTTTGTTTTCATTTAGCATTTGTTTTCATTTTTAATTGATTTATTTGCTTACCACATCATTCATAATGGGAGATACTCCCTTTCCTTAGTGCAGCACATGTGAACTGTGGCAGAATACATTCAAAGCCCAGTCTTTAGCTATACTCCACACAGGATATGGGGAAGAGAATTCAGGACCTTTTTCTTCATAAATACAAGCCTCTACCATTTAAACTAAAGTAAAATCTCTAGACATCATTGTATTTATCATTTATCACATGAATTAGGACGGGCAAACCTAGAAAGCATTGGATTTTGCTTCTAAATACAATATTTGACAAATCTGAATTTCCGCATTACTAATTTCCATTTTAGAGTTCTTCTCAGGCAGCATTGTAATGGGTCGATGCCAATATCATGATGCAAACATAGCCAAATCATGATGCAATGTCACAATGCTTTGGGGACTGAACCCAAACTCACATATATCTAATTCAATTTGGTAGGCTAGAATAGGACTGGGTCTTATTACCAGTAAAACTCTTCACCCATCCTTTCTATGAATGGACTTCATATAAATAACTATTTTGTACCTATTTTCTACGTATCCCTCACCACATGTGATCACACTGCCACCACCGAAGTTGGCCAGTGCATGGATGAGATTAGCTCATGGATGTAAAACAGCTGGCTCAAGCTGAATCCCAGCAAGACAGAGGTGATGCTGGTGGGCAGAGGAAAGCATTTTGAAAAGATTGCAGCTGTGGTGCAGTCTCCTGTGGTTGATGGTTCAAATTCACAATTAGTCAGGTTGGTCCATAGTTTGAGTACTTGTAGGATCCTCACTGATGCTGAGTTCTCACATAGCAGCATTCTTAAGTAATGCTTTATATCATTTCTGGTTGGCTAGGTGACTCCATCCCATCCTGATGGATGATCACCTGACCTCAGTTATTCACACCTTTGTTATTTCTCAGATGGACTGCATCAATGTGATATACCTGGCCATGAAGCCTTTATCACTTAGGAAACTAACTAGTACACAAAAATCTCCTCAGCAACACAGACTACCATGAGCACATCACAACTGTTCTCTGCTCCCTACACCCTATAAAATATTGAGTCAAGTTCAAGGTCTTGGTCCTTATCCTCAAGGTACTTTATGGGCTGGACCCAGGATATCTAAGGGCTTGTCTACGTTACCCGCTGGATCGATGGGCAGTGATCGATCCAGTGGCGGTCGTTTTATCGCGTCTAGTCTAGCTCTCCTCTCGACTCCAATATTCCACCAGGGCAAGAGTCACAGGTGGCGTCGACGGGAGAGCATCAGCCATCGACTTACCGCAGTGAAGACACCACGGTAAGTAGATCTAAGTACGTCGACTTCAGCTACGTTATTCACCTAGCTGAAGTTGTGTAACTTAGATCAATCCCTCCCTTCCCCAGTGTAGACCAGGCCTAACAGATCACCTAAAGTTCTGGGATGAAGACCATCAACAATTACCCTCCTCTGGCACAATGGAACTCACCATATTAAGGGTAAAGCATGTCTGTGCAGGAGATGGAACTTTCTCAGGGACCACTCTGAGATGGTGGATTGAAATCCCACAGGAAGTAAGAACCATCACAAACCTTACTACTGTCCACTCCAAGTGTAAAGCACATTTCCTTGCTTTTCTCGAACATAAATACCTAGGAGGGTGTTTCTATCATTAAAACCTAAACCCCACCAAAACAAGACACTGCACTGCACATACTTCTCTTCCTGGGGAGAGGATGAGGGAACAATGTGACAAATGTGCAGTGGTGTTGCTTAATGCACTCCTGGAAGATGCTCATATAGTACGATGATGACCTTGGTATAAGAACCTCTCTAGAATAGAATACAAAAAACTTTAGTTCAATTTATTAAGGGGTTGACATGGAGAACCCATTATTTGCTGACAGAATTGCTTCTGTATAACAGTGTAACAAAATACATTTGTGACCTTTTAAGAGAGATAATGTATTTTTCCATTTCTTTTTTCTTATTCTTTCCTATATTTTTCCTTATTCTGTTCATTTGATCGAATCTATGTCCTTAAAAATATACTAGCAAATTGCATATAAAATCATATCACTAGGAGCAACTCATATCCTACTTTTCTTTTTTAAGTCTGTTTTCAAATCTTTTTGATTCCATTATCCCTGTGAGTTGCATTTTGAAAATGTTTGCTGTTGGTACTTTATGAATTAAGTCAGTAAGTCAATTTCACAGTTTCAAAAGAAAAAAAAAACTCCCTTTGTGCTTCCTGAGAAGCTTTCCTTCTGATCACTGCTGTGCCTTTTCATTGCATTATGCCTATGACCATACACCTTTTAGCTATTACTTAAAAATTTTAAATAGGAATGATTTAAAAAAAAAAGATGAAATGTTAGCAAGGTATTGCAACAGTAGCAGAACTACCTCCAACAACCACAACAGAGAGAAGATGTTAGAGGGAATTAGATTGAATGATTTCAGGGATCTTTTCAGGCCCTGTGTTGAATGCTTCTAAGGTGAAAGAAATATGTGGTGGATTCAGCTGCTTCTCCTCAGCTGCTCTGCTACTAGTATGCCATAGAAATTAATGGAGGAATAGGAACCTGCTGGGATTGCTCCTGGGTCTTCCCTCTGCTAGTGTCCAATGCAACAGCAGCAGGATGGGAATGGAATCTAGCAGTAGCTTTCTCTATCACCACTTCACATAACTGCCTGAGCCAGCAGCTGTCATCATGAATTCTTCCTGGGTCTTTTACAGCCCAGGAGCCATATGACAACTCTGCATTTGTTTGTTTTTTTACCTGTGACATCATCTTACTACCATATTTAATTGTTATACTGTATATTTTCATATTGCCAATGCTACTTCTAAATTGCTTGCATTCTCACCTTCACTCTCCTTTCTCTCTTGTGTCTTCCAACTCTCACTATGCCTCCTGCACCATTCTTCTAGCTCCTAACCAGGGGAGGCTCTATGTTTTTTGCCGCCCCAAGCATGGCAGTCAGGTGGCTTTCGGCGGCGCGCCTGCGGGCAGTCCACTGGTCACGCTGATTCGGCGGCATGCCTGCGGGAGGACCACCGGTGCCGCGCCTTCAGTGTACCCGCCGCCGAATTGCCACCGAAACTGCGGGACCGGCGGACTTTCTGCAGGCATGCCGCTGAAGGCAGCCTGACTGCTGCCCTCACAGGGACCAGCAGGCAGCCCACCGCGGCTTGCCGCCCCAGGCACGCGCTTGCTGCGCTGGTGCCTGGAGCCGCCGCTGCTCCTAACCTCCATCTTCCTCATCTCCTGCCTCTCCTCTCCAAGTGTTCTTCCCTTGTTTTTTCCAGCTCCATGGTTATGTGTCTAAATGTCATCTCTTATGTTCCATCTCAGTAGGGTTGCCAACTGTCCAATCACACAAACCCAAAGACCCTTGCCCCGCTCCTTCTCTGAGGCCCGCCCCACTCACTCCATCCCCCCTCCCTCTGTTGCTTGCTCTCCCGCACCATCACTCACTTTCATCAGGCTGAGGCAGGGGGTTGGGCTGCGGGTGGTGAGGTGGGCTCTGGGCTCGGGTTTGGAGTGTGGGAGGGGGCTCCAGGCTGAGCCTGGGGCAGGGGGTTGGGGTGCAGGAGGGGGTGCAGGGTGAATGTTCTGGGAGGGAGTTTGGGTGCTGGAGGTGGCTCAGGGCTGGGGAAGGGGGTTGGGGTGCAGCAGTGGGTGTGGGGTGTGGGCTCCTGGCGGGGGGTCAGGGCTGGTGCAGGGGATTGGAGTGCAGGAGGGGGTGAGGGGTGTGAGCTCTGGGAGGGAATTTGGATGCAGGAGCGGGCTCAGGGCTGAGGCAGGGGGGTTGGGAGTGAGAGGGGTGCAGGCTCTGGGAGGGAGTTTGGGTGTGGGAGGGGGCTCAGGACTGGAGCATGGGGTTGGAGTGCGGGAGGAGGTTCAGGTGCTGTCTCCAGCTGGGTAGCACTTATCTTGGGCAACTCCTGGCCGGCGGTGCAGCGGGGCTAAGGTCCCGGTCCCGCACTGCTCGCAGAAGCGGCTGGCGGCAGTTCCCGGCCAATGGGAGCTGCGGAGTTGGCGCTTGGGCAGGGGCAGTGCGCGGAGACCCTCCGGCTTCCCCTCCTCAGGGTCCTCAGGGATGTGCCGACTGCTTCTGTAGGTGCGAGGCCAAGGCAGGTAGGGAGCCCCGCTATGCCGCCGGACATTTAGTGGCCTAAAATCTCCAGTTTGGCTTCAGTAGCCTCCGGGAGAAAGAGTCCAATTCCGGCAGACTCCCGGCGAAACTGGGAGGGTTGGCAACTTTACATCTCAGTAGTATCAAAGGTCCAAATTTAGGCCCTGATTCTGCAATGATCTTTGAGTGGCTGGAACCCCACATTCACATGGAGCACCACTGACGTCAGAGAAGTTCTGTACAGATGTAGGAGCTCATTGCAGTATTGGGACCTTAAATTGTAAGCTCTCTTGGACCGAGAGCAGTGTCTTTTCTCTGTTCTGTAAAGTGCTTAACTTGCTTCAGATGCTGTGTAACAACTGCTACCGCTTCTGCTAATACTCACTAACATGGAACATGTGTTGTATCTGCATGTATCAGGAAAGACTGGCAGAAAACTACAAATTAAATTAGCCTTACTGAGGAAATGAGATGCTTCTCCCTTGAGCCTGCTTCTAAGGTGAAAATCATGGCTCTAACTTTCCTGTTCTCCGACACCCAGGATGTAATAATGAGCCTTCTCTGCCTGAGGCTTCAGCATGATGGCTGACTGCATAATCAGGAGTCTAAAACCTGACACAGTTCACAGCCCAGTCTCTCCTTCATATCTGTGGCTGGATCTTTGTTGAAACAACACAGAAGCATTACAAGATTGAGAATCAACACATACAAACACAAAGCTCAGCATGATTCATCACTAGGACTCAAGGTGAGACCTTTGTAAGATTGTTTCAAGCTTAGGAGCTCAGTATTCATCAGCCTCTCATGTACTGGCATTTTGCACATATAACTTGCCATTTCCACTTTTATGGACATGTTCACTTTTTTACATCTCCACAGTACTTGCCCATTTCTCAATATATTGTATCATGCTATCTATGAAAATAAATGTATAGCCATTGGCTTTCCAGATATGCAAACTTCATTTTGCTGGTAGGGATGGTATAGTTGTTACAAAGAGCCTGGTTCTCCATTGCCATGCACCATATGTAGTCATTTATGTCTGTGCAAAGTAGATGTACTCCCTGGAGTATTCGCATTTCAGGCATTGGAGTAGTCCCATTGACTTCAAACGTGCTACTCACCTGCTTAAAGTTACACACCAGATGATGTGCCTTGATGAATGAGCATGTAAATGTGAAAGGCAATGGAAAAACAAGCTTCAGGTTTGATTTACCACATTCATAGCACAGTTGCCAACTTTCACATGGTAAATAAGCACCCCGACTTTCACAATAAGCCAAAAATCAAGCTAATCCCATTTCAAAACAAGGCCAAAACAAGCCAATCCCTATGAACCCCAACACTCTACGTGACTAGATCCCACCATCACACAGTCTGGAACTGTGGTGGGCCCGCTGTGCACCCCTGATTCTCCCCCCCTCTTGCCCCTGCTTGCCCCCCTTTGCCCCTGCTTGCTGGGAGCTGATCAAAAAAGGTAGCAACAAGCCAAACAAGCTACAAGCCAAAAACTAGCCAACAAGCAACTCACAAGCCAATATAGCCAAAAACAAGCCCAATTTCTGCATTTTTTTCATGGGTTTGGCATGTCTGAATCATACCCATTTTGTATTCTATTTTGAATGTCCACTCATCAGTTACTGCTCTGCTCTCCCTCCTCTCATCCTAGCATATCTTGAATTTAGATCATCCATTGAAGCTGGGTGAATTATTTGACTGCTTGCAATCAATTATTTTTTTCTGCTTGCAATCTGATCTTTTTCACAGATAGGTTCATTGTTTAACTCTTTGTAAAATAATTTGTGTGAATAAATTGCAGCCTAGGGACTATCTGCAAATTTTGCACTACAATTATTCATTATTTACTATGTGATTGGTCACATAAAGCTGTGTGTATAGAACAGGCCTGTCAGTTTATCTAAATGTCTGATGCTAAACAGATTTAGTTAACTCAGTGCAATTTTTGTGTATGGAAACTCTTATTCTTACATAGATTTAAATCCTGGCTTATATTGGTTTAGTTTTCACTCATTAGCTAAACTGATGAGTGTCCACACACACACACACATCACAATGGGCTAGCTGTCTAACATCACACCTTTAGTTAAACTGGTGCAACTTCTATGTGTAGACCAGCCATAGGTCACATGGTATCATTTTTGTCCCCTGACTAGATTATCTATTTTTTAAAGGAAAGGCCTGCACAAATCATCAGGGCTTTAAACATCTACAGGGAACTGTGACAGAATGTACCACTGTGTCCATACTCTAAAACTATTGTAATAATCTTTGTAAAAGTATGCCTTGTTAGGTATCATCAGAAAATGTATAAGTTGCTTGCTGGTCAATATTGTCCTGATAAAATGTGTGGCAACATTGTATGTGAAGTTATATGTATGTGAAGATTTCCCTATATTATGTTATTAACATATGTTCCAAACCACAGCAGAAGTTGGCAAACAGATCTGTCTCAAACAAAGGAATGTGTGCTCTGCTTAATTTGCATTTAAGCGGGAAACAGTCATCAAGCAGGAAGAGTAGACAAAGAAACCTCAAACAGGTGAGGAAAAGCAGCAGGGAATATTCTTCTCCATAGACTTTTTGTCTCCTGAATCTCAGCTGGAAATATTTTTAAGACAGGGACTGATACTATAAAAAGGAGGGACAAACCTCCCAAAACACCCCCTCTCTGCCTCCCTGCTCATCCGTTCACTGCACCAGAATGGACAAAGGAAGCAACCGTTGGACTGGAGAAGGGGTCCTGAGTGATGAAGTTTGGTCAGTAAGACTGCTGAAAGCATATGGTGAGAAAACTTTGTTTTCAATTTATCATAGTTTGTTAGGCACCAGTAAGTGTTTTATCTTTATTTTTCTTGTAACTATTTCTGACTTTTATGCATTACTTTTACTTGCTTAAAATCTCTCTCTTTGTAGTTAATAAACTTGTTTCATTGTTTTATCTAATCCATTGTGTTTAAATTGAAGTGTTTGGGAAACTGCATTTGGGGAACAAGATGTGTATGTTTTATTTCTACTGATGTAATGACAGACTTGTATTGTTCGGGAAAGGGCTGGGCAGTACAAGATATACACTTCTGGGGAAAATCTAGGACTGGAGGTGTGTTGGGGTCACTCTGCAGCATAACCAAGGCTGGTAAGAGCCAAGGTGTGTGTGGCTGGCTGTAGCATACACACAGACATAGCCGGGAATGACTTGCATGCTGCAGGCTGTTGGTGAGCAATCCAGACTGGAGCCTACAGCAGCAAAGCATTGCAAAGGGCATCCAAGGTTAAAGGGCACAGGTGACACAGCTATTCATTAGTCTGGATTGCACCCTGGTATGTCACAGGAACATAGGATTTACTATTGTCAGTGGCCCAATTGCAAGGGGCTCTTCTAGCATACAGCTGGAGGCCTGCATGTGGATCTCGAACACTTAAGGGATTGTAGCCACTGAATGCAAGTGGACTGCAACGCTTAGTGGTTGTGGGCCAAATTCTGACCACACAAAGTTCATTGCAGGATCAGGGTTTAAGATTGTAAGCTCAATGGGGCCAAGGAGCAGTGTCTTTTCTACGTTCTGCAAAGTACCTCGTATGTTCTGGGTGCTATGTAATTCTTACTACTACTATTACTACTACTAACCTGGTATATGTGAGCTATCCACATGGTTTGCTGTGTAGGCTTGATTACCTGCTTTTCTTGGTTTTGTTGCATCAGTGCAACTTCTTTGGCCTCATAAAGACTGGGAATAAATAAAGGTACAGATGCATGAACTACTATTTGTAAAACATACTTCGCTGCAGTTCAGATTTAGGATACATTTTATCTGAACTCCCTGTTAATGTAACTCCCACCGTTTGCTAAGTGGTTCTGGTTTTGCCTATCTTTAATTGTGAAGAACATGCTGGTAGAGGTTCAGAATCCAGAATTATTTCACCTCAGTGCATTTTGACATGTTTAACACTTAGCGCTTCATGTAATATTAAAAGTAATAGATGTAGTTAAGCATCCCTCTCCTCCCCACACATAAATGGAAAAAGTATCAAAAGATTCTGAACTGGCATAGCAAGGGTAGTGAGGCGTGGACACACAGAATAAAACTAATGAGCATTTATGAGGTATATGAGACATCTCACACTCTGTCTATTGCAGATATTCAGCAACCATAGATCAAGCTCACCCGACTTTGAGTATCAAAGTGAGTATGATATTTAGACATCGCTAATCTCTTGTAATTGGAGCAATATCAAACAAGCAGTGAAAAATTATGACAAATATTTCCCTCACTATTGTCTTAGAGGATATGGGCCGAATTCATCCTCGGTGAAATAGTAGTGATTAATTTGGCCACATAGTAGAAAGTAAACAAGGATATGTGAGCAGTTGTCTCTATTGAGCTATATTCTCTCAGCCATGGAATTGAAATTATTTTAAAAAGTAATTGGTAATTTTAGCTGTACAGTTAATAAGTATTGACATATATTCCTGATTTTTTTTGTTTTCATTTCATAGTAGAATCAACTTGTTTGCTTTTCATTTTTGAGATGTAACCGTGAAAGGTTAGATTATCCCCTCAACTTTTAATTCTGCATGCACTGAAGCCTCATAGAAACAGAAACAAATTGAGAAGATAAATTTTTATGGGCACTGATGCAAATGCATGTGCCGTGTTTGATAAATGTATCACCCCATCCCATGCAAGGAAGCAGAATTCATTGAAAAGCAGCTAAATTCTTTATGTGAAGTCTGAACCATATGATTGTTTGAGGTCTCTACCAGGTTTTTCAATTAAGGTTTATGCCTCCACTGCAAAAATAATTTTATATTAACAAAAATGCCTAAATACTCATAAACTAGTTCAATGAATGCTTTACCAGGTGATCTGTTCAATTTCCCAACTGAATGTTTCCCACTAATATGTTTAAAAATATGTTTTCCAAGACACAAACTTATTTATATTTTTTATGAAGACTTCTGTAAACCCTTACAATTTATCTCAGGTGGTCCTATTGAGAACTAACTCACACTATCAGCTAAGCACTGAAAATGAAGTGTAGGTTTTTTTCCCTTTCTTTTTAAAAATAAAGTTTTATTTCATATACATTAAAAATACTTTAAATGGAGCTTGGCACAGTTATAAACTACTAGGGTCAGCCCATGTCTGACCACACACAGTTCATGGCAAGATTGGGGCCTTACACTGTAATGGAGCCACAGAACAGAGTCTTTTTCTGTGTTCTGTGAAGAACCTAGGGCATTTTGGGTGCTATGTAATTGCTACGAATAATAGCCTGGTACATGTGATCTACCTGCATGTTTTGCTATGTGGGATTGGTTACCGAAGTCACATGAAGTTGTTTCTGTTGTACATAAATCAAGGGGGAGGGTTTCTTTCCGAATAGCAAAGAACATTGTGTACACAGGCTGAGATTTCCCAACCTGTCCTATGTGATTGGAACTACAATACCCATTCATTTAAATAGGAATTAGGCATCTGAATCCCCGGGCAGCTTGGAAAACCTCAGCAATGATTTTTTGAAATGTCTATACTCAAAAGCCCTATTTTCATATCTCTTATATATAGGAATGCAGATAAGTTTTCTCGCAATTTGCAATCAGATGCACATCCTTAAGCCTTTGAGGAGCCTCACTTACTCTATTCAGGGGTGTAGTTTGTCTGAGAGCAGGTTTCCAGAGGTGAGGTCCAATTAATGAAGCTTATGTTTGTATTATCTGCCAGATTTTCTGTAGCTGCCAGAATGAGCAGATAGCAGACCACAGGTCTATATCTAGGCCACAGGTCACTGAAGGGGACAGTCCTATTGCTTGACAGCAGGGACCTTAGCCTTCAAAAACAGCCCAGCAATTATATAGACACTGGTTCCATTTGCACTGCACACACACAGGTTCATCCAGTGAGGGAAGGAGGAGAACCATGCTAGACCATAAGCACTGAGGCAGCACAAGATGCTGAGATAGTACATGAATTATGGTGATATTCCTGTAAAGGTAATTAAAATATTGCAGTCACTATTCTAAAACTAAGGATCTTAATAACTTGTTCCTCTCTGCAATAGGAAACCGCCCCCTGTGACATACCAGGGTACAATCCAGACTAATGAGCAGTTATGTCACCCCTGCCTTGCAACCTTTAGTGCCTTACAATGCCTTGCTGAAGTAGCTGCCACCTGGGCTGCTCAGAAACCGCCTTCCAGCATACAAGCCACATCCTGAGTATCCATGTAACTGCAGCCTATAAGCCACACTTAGGTTACACTCTGGCTTTCACCAGCGTTGGTGATACTGCAGGGTGACCCAGCATACCCCCCAGAAATGCATGTTTTGTACTGCCCAGCCCTCTCCAATATAAGTTATGTTAAGTCTGTTATTTCTTTAATAGGTATAATTTGCACACACCTTGTCATCCCGTAAAAGTCAGAAATGGTTACAAGAAAAATAAAGATAAAATGCTACTGGTGCCTAACCGAACAAACTATGTTAAATTGAAAGTAACGTTTTCTCACCACATGCTTTTAGCTACTGACCAAACTTCTTAGGTCAGGACTCTTCTCCAGTCCAACAGCTGCTTCCTTTGTCTATTCTGGTGCAGTGAATCAATGGGTGTGGGGGCTGGGGTCCCTGGGGGTGTTGGTCTCTCCTTTTTATAGATTGGGTCCCCCTCTTGAAAAATATTTCTGGCTGGGTACCAGGAGAGACAAAGCCTATGGAGACGGATATTTCCTGCTGCTTTTTTCTGACCCGTTTGAGCTTCATTTGTGTCCCTTTCTGCTTGATGACTGTTTCCTACTTAAATGCAAATTAAGCAGAGCACACACTCCTTTGTTTGAGACAGACCTGTTTGTCAACATCTGTTTGGAACATATGTTAATAACACCATAAGGTGGAATCTTATAACTTCACAATGTTGCCACACATATTTTACCAGAACAATCATGACCAGCAAATTATGAGTTTTAAATGATACCTCATAAGACATACTTTGCACAAAGATTATTTCAATAGTATGTGGGGTGTGAATACAGGGTACATTGTCACACTCCCAAAGGAGAGATTTGAGGTGGATTAGTCAGTGGGTGGGTAGCATTTCTGGCAGCATGGCTTCAGTGGAGTCAGAGAAACTCGAGAGAGCCCTTTCCTCAAGCAGTTACCAGAAACAGCTGTTTTTGGTGGTTGATTCCTAGTTGGTGCAAACTCTGTCCCTTGTACCACAAGAAAAACTTCATAAGAATATACTGCAGTTACATATTCCTACACAGGTTTTGCCTAAGGAGGGA
Organism: Platysternon megacephalum; assembly: GCA_003942145.1. NCBI lineage: Eukaryota > Metazoa > Chordata > Testudines > Platysternidae > Platysternon > Platysternon megacephalum. The sequence goes on from QXTE01000063.1 coordinate 2,939,390, forward strand.
GAGATCTGGTCCATTTTCAAGCAACTGTCAGCCTTTGCTGACAGGTTCTGGTTATTTACATAACTGGAGGATTTTCTTTATTCTTCTTCTAAACAACCTTTGAATAATTAAATGGAAAAAAGCCTCTGTTAACACACTTAAGTACTCCAAAAACCAGGAAATAGCAGAGTTCAGGTTAAAAGCATAACTATAACGCTGCACACATAATGTATGCAATACAATAATACCCACTGCTTATGTAACACTTTTCATCAGTAGATCTCAACATACTTTACAGAGGATGTCAGTATCATTATCCCCATTTTACAGATGTACATTAACTGAGGCACCGAGAGATGGGATGATTTCCCAAGGTTGGCTAGCAGGCTAACAGCAGAGCTGGGAAACAGAGCTCAGATCTTTTGAGTTACAGTCCAGTGCTTTATCCATTAGGCCATACTGCCTCTTTGCTTAATTGAGTTCTTAATTTTGCAACCTCAACTTTGCATTAACATAACTTTTTTGCATTTAATGCCATTTAAAGCCTGATCCTACAAACCACTTTTGCATGAAATTAATTTTAAGCACGTGAGTAGACCCATTGAAGTAAATGAGAGTACTCAGATCTTTAAACATTTAACATATGCTTAACTTTAAGTAATTGGAATATAAATTGATATACTGTGAGCATGACATAATAAAAACTTTACTTTGAAGTAGTATGGGCATTGGTGATGGTATTTTTAAAAAGGACAAATAAGTAGACCAAGCAATATGAAGCAGATTCCCCCAAAATGTCAGTGGCTTCATGTTTCTAAGTATAATCATCCTTTTCAAAGCAAGCACTTATTTTGGTTGTGGCTCTAAGATCTGCGCATTTTCAGAATATAAATTTGTCTAACTTTTTCTATCTTATCTTTTTATTTTAAAAAGTTATTTTTAAATAATGAAGAAAACACCATATTAGAATGTGTTGGCTTTTTAAAAAAAAATCATCCGAGCATCCATAACTATTTTTTTAGAACTTTGTCCCCTTCAATGTAATTATCAACTTGTAGGTGAATGGAGCATGTATAATAAAGCCATGATTGCCTGAGCACAATTCAACCAGCAAATTGTTTACTAATGAGAGACACCAGTAGGAGAAGACTTTTTGTTATGAATCATAAGCTTTTGTTTCCCACCACTCTGCTCTTGCTTCATAGATCTAGGTCCCAGACGTATACTGGGAAACAGGTAAATATGCACAGGTGTTGATATATCAGGCTTCCCAAACAAGTATTTACTGTACATGTAATTAGTTACTTTTTGTCATTTAATTAAGAAATATTTGATAACACCAATTAGTCAATATTTGCACAGCACTGAGCATATAAATGCTCAGCATTGTTATGCACCTAATTAGCTTAAAATAGACTAAGAATGTGCTAATGATAATGGATAGTGAATATAAATCATATTAAATGTACTGACGGAACAGAGTTCTTTCTTAATTTAAAAAAAATGTTTCTCTTCTTTGCACTACAGTTACAATGCCCGGTTACCTGAGAGTGTAGATTCACTCTCTCCATTCTAATCCCTTGATGCCCAAGGAATGATCAACATGATCTCCAGACACAAAATTCCTAGAACGCTGTGGACATTCACTGCATGTACTTGTTAAATTCCAGTGGAAGAAACTTTGTAAGATATGATCCTGCTCCAACATTACCTGAATGATTAGTGCACTGTTCTTTCTGCATTGACCACTTGAGGTGGTGAGCCCCATTTCAGCAGTATATTCCTGCTCAACAGAACTCTTAAGTACATGCTTAACTTTAGGCATATGCTTAAATCCCATTGGGCTACACCCAGAAAGGGATTTAGGCACCTAACTGCCATTTTAGGCACCTAAATCCAAAATTTGGAACCTCCTCTCTCCCCCCTCACCCCCCGCTAGTTAACTCTTTAGATTCCTAATTTTTTACCAGTAAAGTCCCCATAACTTCAACTGGTGGGCATGCACAAAGCTACCTAAGCCACAGTTGGGTCCTCAAACAAGGCGGTCTCCACCTATCTCACCTGACCCAGTAGCTGTTCTCAGAAGCCATGTACCAGATGGGGCCCTGTACAATATAGAGGACCCCCACACACACCTGATAGTCCAGTGGTTGAGCACTCTCCCAGGATGTGGGAGACCCAGTTTCAAATCCTCATTTTGCTTGTTGTGGAGCAGGAACTTGAACTCCCCTCTCCCATTTCTCAGTGCCCCAACAACCAGGCTATAGAGTCATATTCTCTCTCCCAATAATTATTTCATACCACTATTACCACCTCAATTTTTTGTGAGAAAGGGCTAACCTGGTTTAGGCACCGATCCCAGGAGAGGGTTCATAGCTGTGGGTCAACTCCCAGACTGCTGCACTGGACAGCACAGTATGGGGAGGAGGTGAGCAGCCCTCAGTGGTGAAAGCACAGGTTAAGGACTATTTAGAAAAGCTGGACATGCACAAGTCCATGGGGCCGGATCTAATGCATCCGAGTGTGCTGAGGGAGTTGGCTGATGTGATTGCAGAGCCATTGGCCATTATCTTTGAATACTCGTGGTGATCAGGGGAAGGCCTGGATGATTGGAAAAAGGCAAATATAGTGCCCATCTTTAAAAAAGGGAAGAAGGAGAATCTGGGGAACTACAGACCTGGAAAAATCATGGAGCAGGTCCTCAAGGAATACATTTTGAAGCACTTGGAGGAGAGGAAGGAGAGGAAGGTGATCAGGAACAATCAACATGGGTTCCCCAAGGTCAAGTCATGCCTGAGCAACCTGATTGCCTTCTATGATGAGATAACTGGCTTTGTGTGTATGGGAAAAACAGTGGATGTGATATATCTTGACTTTAGCAAAGCCTTTGATATGGTCTCCCACAGTATTCTTGCCAGCAAGTTAAAAAAGTATGGATTGGATGAATGGACTATAAGGTAGATAGAAAGCTGGCTAGATCATCAGGCTCAATGGCTAATTGGCAGCCGGTATCAATCGGAGTGCCCCCAGGGTCAGTCCTTGGACTGATTTTGTTCAACATCTTCATTAATGATCTGGATGAAGGGATGGATTGCACCTCAGCAAGTTTGTGGATGACACTAAGCTGGGGGGAGAGGTATCATAGAAGATTAGGGTTGGAAGAGACCTCAGGAGGTCATCTAGTCCAACCCCCTGCTCAAAGCAGGACCAACCCCAACTAAATCATCCCAGCTAGGGCTTTGTCAAGCCAGGCCTTAAAAACCTCTAAGGATGGAGATTCCACCACCCCCCTAGGTAACCCATCCCAGCGCCTCACCACCCTCTTACTGAAATAGTTTTTCCTAATATCCAACCTAGACCTCCCCCACTGCTACTTGAGACCATTGCTCCTTGTTCTGTCATCTGCCACCACTGAGAACAGCCGAGCTCCATCCTCTTTGGAACTCCCTTCAGGTAGTTGAAGGCTGCTATCAAATCCCCTAGTGGGATCCTCACTCTTATCTTCTACAGACTAAATAAGCCCAGTTCCCTCAGGCTCTCCTCATAAGTCATGTGCCACAGCCCCCTAATATTTTCGTTGCCCTCCACTGGACTCTCTCCGATTTGGTCACATCTTTTCGGGGGGGGGGCGCACAAAACTGGATGCAATACTCCAGTTGTGGCCTCACCAGTGCCGAATAATCACTTCCTTCGATCTGCTGGCAATGGTCCTACTAATGCAGCCCAATATACCGTTAGCCTTCTTGGCAACAAGGGCACACTGTTGACTCATATCCAGCTTCTCATCCACTGTAATCCCCAGGCCCTTTTTTGCAGAACTGCCACTTAGCCAGTCGGTCCCCAGCCTGTAGCGGTGCATGGAATTCTTCCATCCTAAGTGAAGGATTCTGCACTTGTCCTTGTTAAACCTTATCAGATTTCTGATGTCAGATTTCTGAGTCACAGGGAGGTAAGTTATTTGCCCAAGATCACATAGCCTTGGTGAGGTGAGAAATTGAACCTATTTCTCCTGAGGCCCAGTCTAGTGCTTTATTCATAAAACCATCCTTTCTCCTGGTTCAAATTACTCAGCTTGTCCTTGTTGAACCTCATCAGATTTCTTTTGGCCCAATCCTCCAATTTGTCTAGGTCACTCTGGACCCTATCCCTACCCTCCAGCATGTCTATTGGGGGAGGGATAGCTCAGTGGTTTGAGCATTGGCCTGCTAAACCCAGGGTTGTAAATTCAATCCTTGAAGGGGCCATTTAGGGATCTGGGGCAAAAATCAGTCTGAGGATTGGTCCTGCTTTGAGCACGGGGTTGGACTAGATGACCTTTTGAGGTCTCTTTCAACCCTGATCTTCTATGATTTTATGAACCCCAAGGGGAGGGAGGCATCTCCTTCTGGGATGGAGTTCAGCACCTAACTCCCTGTGGAGGCAAAGCTGAGGCAACACCCCTCTCCTCAGGATTTCCTTCTGGCTAGTTTAAGTGGCTCCCTGCTGTAGATGCTGGCTGTTATAAATCCTTTTTTAGGCACCTCCTTACACATTCTAGTGGGATTCTGGGCCCTAACTAGGAGCTGTGGATTTCACTAAGTGGCTGGGGGACTAAACATTAGGCATTGCAGCACTAAGTGCAAATCTCCTTTATAAATCTAACCTGTTGAATTCAAGTCAAGCATGTACTTAAGTACTTTGCTGAATAGGAATCGTCTTAAGCACATGCTTAAATATAAGATTGGGATCCTAATTTCTGCCAAGAAACTGTAGTAGGGTAAGTAACATGTGGTACCAACGTTGCATTTTTTAATTAAAATAAAATGCTCTCAGGTGTTTAATCTACACTGTAAATAAACCAGAAAAGGGGATACCAAACCCAACTGAGCATTACAGGCATTCCCTAAATACTATGTATATACTCAAGGGCATGGGGAACATGTTTTTCCCCCCCAGTAAAAATGTCCAATAAGGCACATTAGATCTCAGATAAGTGGCAGAGAACCTGGAATTGTGCTTTGCTGTTTATGTATTCCTTAAATTGATCATATTCTGACTCCAAATTTCTGGTACTCCATACATTTCACCCTTTGTTTTTTGTATTGGAAAAAAAGTAACTACGTTTTTGGGGTAAGGCTGGAAGCTTTTGTGGCTGCATAGGAGATGGAGAGCAGGGTGGCTTTTGGCAGCTGGAACGATGTGGGAGATAATTTTGTTTTTTTAATGGCCAGGAAGCAACAGATCTTTTACTACTCACGATGGGCTACTTATCTTCTTGCTCTCCTCTGAAATTTTGGGAAAAGGTGGGTTTGGATTCCTTCTGCCCTACCCCAGCAACCCTTGACAGCAACAACTTGCCTCACTACCCCCATGTGAATATCAATGCAAAGCACAATAGCCTCCCTGATTGTTTCTGAGCAGCCACAAATAAGCTAGGCACAAGACACTGTCTCTGTGCAGGAAGTGTACACAATCTTGATTCGATATGACTTTACAAGTTAAGGTAAACTGATGAGGGGAGAAGGAGGAGAAAGCTAATACAGTACCTAGTTACTCCGTATGTACTTATCTTAATGGTTTTATACCCTCCCACCCTGTTTTAAAATTCTTGTTATTTGCTACCTTCACTTCTTGCAGGCTTTGCGTATCAATTAAGTGAGTTACAAGAGATTTTAATGATGTTTTTGCTAAAATGATACGCAGGGAAATAGTCAACAATTCTGACATTTAAATTGTCATCAGAACTTCTGGTTAACAACTCACTGAGATGAATTGGGACAGTCCCTATCTCTGCCAGAGCTATTGTTTCAAGCTGTCTGCAGCTTCAGCTAGACTTAATTGCATCAGTTACCCTTAGTTCACATTCGGATGCAAAGTAATGCACATTGGAAAACATAATCCCAACTATACATATAAAATGATGGGGTCAAAATTATCTGTTATCACTCAAGAAAGAGATCTTGGAGTCGTTGTGGATAGTTCTCTGAAAACATACACGCAATGTGCAGCAGCAGTCAAAAAAGCGAATAGAATGTTGGGAATCATTAAGAAAGGGATAGATAAGAAGACAGAAAATATCATGTTTCCTCTATATAAATCCATGGTATGCCCACATCTTGAATACTGCCTGCAGACGTGGTCACCGCATCTCAAGAAGATATATTGGAATTGGAAAAGGTTCAGAAAAGGGCAACAAAAATGATTAGGGATATGAGATTAATAGAGATTAATAAGACTGGGACTTTTCAGCATGGAAAAGAAGCAACTAAAGGGGGACATGATAGAGGTCTATAAAATCATGACTGGTGTGGAAAAAGTAAATAAGGAAGTGTTATTTACTCCTTCTCATAACACACAAACTATGGGTCACCAAATGAAATTAATAGGCATCAAGTTTAAAACAAACAAAAGGAAGTATTTTTTCACACAACGCCCCATCAACCTGTGGAACTCCTTGCCAGAGGATGTTGTGAAGGCCAAGACTATAACGGGGTTCAAAAAAGAACTAGATAAGTTCATGGAGGGTAGGTCTATCAATGGCTATTAGCCAGGATGAGTAGGGATGGTGCCCCTAGCCTCTGGTTGCCAGAAGCTGGGAATGGGCGACAGGATGGATCACTTGATGATTACCTGTTCTGTCATTCCCTCTGGGGCACCTGGCATTGGCCACTGTCGGAAGACAGGATATTGGGCTAGATGGACCTTTGGTCTGACCCAGTAGGGCCGTTCTTATGGATGATTATTGTAATATTAAGGACTAGAGACTCAGTGGGATTTTCAAAAACACTCAGTATTGGCCTCACTTCATTCCCATTGATATCAAAATTGACTTCAATAGGAGAAGAGTTAGGCCAACACTGATTTTGAAAATGCCATCATTTGTTGGTGTGAACTATTAGGTGAGATGAGGGAACACACTTATGTGACAACAAAAAAATTGACTATTGAGTTGCCAGTTTACATAGCCATGTTATCGTATTATATACAGAACCCGGACCTGAGTCATTCTTGCAGCAGGCTGCCATGGGAATGATTTGTTGCAGTCGTCAATTCAGAAATGAAACCCTGCAAAAAGTGAGCCCTACTTTTCTGTGAGCAACAGCTGCCCCCCAAATCAAGCTTTGCTTAAGTAGCACATCTGGCCAGTAAAGAGGACCTGTGCTACAGAAATAGTTCAATGTGGCATTAATGAGCCTTCCCATTTTTCAAAGACAGCTGAATTTGAATATTGCTCCATTGACCACATCATCACCATCTTTCATATGTTAGTGTATTGAAATAATTGCTTATGAATCAAGATGTTTCTTGTAGAATATTCTTCCTCTATTGAATTTTTTTTTAAAAACTGTCTTGTCAATCTCAGGCTCTGTGTTGCTAGAAAACAGAAATCTGAGTCTTCACATTTCTTTTATCCCACCTCAGGGCCTATCTCTCAAATTTTCTTATCCAATTTGGGCGAACATTGCAAATACCTCCTTAATTTTCTGAACGTATCTTTTAACTCTGTCGATAAATTTCCCCCTTTTCAGTCATGCCACCATACAGTAGAATAGACCATCTAGTCATTCCTAGCTGCAGAACCTGTAACCTTTTGTTTCCCGGATTGAATTCCTTTACACATGATGAGTCCCCTTCTCTCATTTTGCTATTCTTTCAGAGTATTTCTTTTGTTGCACTCTTAACTGTCTATTTTTATGCATGATTTCATTCTTGGGCAGCTCTTTATTGATTCAGGGATGGCTTATAACCAATTTTCAGCCTATTAGCTGCTCTGCAGGAGACAATCTTCACCCTAGTGGTGCTGCATAATAAACCAATAAAGACAATTATGGATCTGAATTACTGCCTGCGTGTTTTTTGCACAAGATATTTAGAAATCTGCATCCCTTAATCTATTTTGGGAAAGTAGTGGCACAGCAGTGGCATTTTGCACTTCCTAGGTATCCCTGCTGAGCACACTGTATCTTCTTTTGCAAGGACAGAGGCATCATCGTGCATCCGTCTGCATCCATTATTTATGGACTAGTGTAAGTTTATTCCTGAGTGGATAGAACTGTTTGCTAGTGCCCCTGGGTCACCCTATGCTGTGAATCTGAAATTGCTTTTTGTAGAATTTAGGTATGTGTTGTTTTTTTCTCCATCTATTTGCTGGGACATGTACGGTAGAAATCATTATCAAGCCATTTGCCAACCTGTATCACATAGCTACCACAGATATTTCCTATCCTAAGTATTGAGGAGAAACTGTGGTAATCTCAAATAGCACCTCTGGTGAATGGTGACTTTTTATTTGCAGTCAGTACCGTTTATCAAACCCTAGTACAGTACTTGGAACCGTCTTTTTAAAAAAAATAAAAAAATATTTGCATTAGGGATGGGAAAAATCAAATTTGGACAAAATCAAAATTCAAACAATTTTTTTTTTCAGAATTCTGAAAAAGTTTACTGCTTTCATTTTCCCATATTGTTAGTGTTCCTTGTGTCTGGAACTGGAATCAGAAGTACCAAGGACAATGAAAGAACTTACAGTAACTCCTTGCTTAACGTTGTAGTTATGTTCCTGAAAAATGCAACTTTAAGTGAAACAATGTTAAACTAATCCAATTTTCCCATAAGAATTAATGCAAATAGGGGGGTTAGANAATCAGAAGTACCAAGGACAATGAAAGAACTTACAGTAACTCCTTGCTTAACGTTGTAGTTATGTTCCTGAAAAATGCAACTTTAAGCGAAACAATGTTAAACTAATCCAATTTTCCCATAAGAATTAATGCAAATAGGGGGGTTAGATTCCAGGGAAATGTTTTTCACCAGACAAAAGACACACACATACATACACACACAGTATAAGTTTTAAACAAACAATTTAATACTGGTACACAGCGATGATGATTGTGAAGCTTGGTTGAAGTGGTGAAGTCAGAGGGTGGGATATTTCCCAGGGAATGCCTTACTGCTAAAAGATGAACTAGCAATCAGCTGAGCTCTCAAGGGTTAACCCATTGTTGTTAATGTAGCCTCACACTCTACAAGGCAGCACGAATGGAGGGAGGGGAGACAGCATGGTAGACAGAGACAGAGACACACACTGTGTGTGAGAGAGAGAGATGCGCATTACTCCTTTAAGTACGCTGACCCCACTCTAAATACACTGCCTTTTAAAATAGATCAACAAGTTGAGACAGCAGCTCCTGCCAGCAAGCTCCCTCCGTTGTGAGCCCTGTCGTGTCCCCCTCCCCACTCTTTGGAAATGGGGTAAGCGGGGTGCAGGGGGAGGGGGACACCCTTACATTAGCTCCCCTCTTCCCCCCCTTGCACAGCAAGCAGGAGGCTCCCAAGAGCAGCTCCAAGGCAGAGGGCAGGAGCAGCACATGGAAGTGGGGGGAGGGACAGCTGAACTGCTGGCAATGGATAGTCTGCTGGGCGGCTGCCACACAGGGAGTTTAGGGAAACGGGGAGCTGATAGGGGGGTTGCTGGTCCACCCTGGTTCCAAGCCCCCACCAGCTACCTCCAACGGGCTACTCTTTCTGCAAACAGTGGACAAAGCAGGCGGCTGCCAAATGACATTATAAGGGAGCATTGCACAACTTTAAATGAGCATGTTCTCTAATTGATCAGCAACGTAACAACGAAACAATGTTAACCGGGACGACTTTAAGTGAGGAGTTACTGTACTCTTTTGTTATTTCCAAACAAGGCAGAACCACAAAGTATGAAAGGTTTTGTAGGAGATACTATTCTCATTACTGATCCAGACCAAAGTGTATTGAATAAGTTCAGATAAATATTTCATAAGCATTTGAGCTGGGCTTCTAAGCCATTATAAGTAGAATGCATATCTGGTTCAGAATCTGATTCCATGCCGGTGTCTGGAATCTTATACGTTATTTTAACTAGCACAATATGTTCCAATACTTGGTCTCCTAACAGTGCATTTTCTAATAAACAGCAAATCATGTTTATTACATTTTGTGATCTGTCTCATTTTTACACACTCCTGTTTCACTTCTTTGGAATGACATACTTAAGGGAACGGATAACCCTTCTGTTTGCAACTTTTGCCCAGGCTTCATGCTCCAAAAGGCATACATGCAAAATGAATTTGCCTTCACCCTTGGTATCTGTTTCAAAGATTGTGTTTGCTCCAGTAACTTCTATTGGTAGTGCCACTAGTCATCTCTTACCATGCAAATACTGTCACATGGATTTGCTGTGTAAAATCCTGGTCCTAGTGAAGTCAATGGGAGCTTTGCCTTCAACTTAAGTTGGGCCAGTATTTCACTCACTCTTTTCAAAGTGCTCAGCATGTGTAGGTTGGGTATTCCTTGATCAATAGCTATGAAAATACAGTATGCATAGCAACTAAATGAGAGAAGCAAATTCTACAACGAGAGAACCTGAGACTGGCTAGGACTGGTGGCTTTGAGATAGTGCAGAACCAGTTAGGTATTTTTAGATTTCTTTTGGATTGCAATTGGCACTCCTATAACCTTTACAAATAGCCATGTCAACTAAAACTACAGAAAGGTCTTTGTTTTTTATACAGGAGAAAGACAATTATGTTCCAGCAATACTTCACTGCTGTTGCTCCTTGCAGCACATTTCAACATAGTATTACCAGTAGTCAGAATCACATTTGTTATTTTAAGGGAGGGAAATGAGGGAGGCTAGTATAGTAGTAGCTTCCCATTTCTAGAATTTCAGTAGTATTAGCACCATCATTCATTATTTATATGACGATAGCAGTAGCTTCCTAATTTGCTCCCAGCACAAAAGTAGATGCAGGACATTGAAGCCAATGTGAGTGAAGTATGAGGTAAGTAAAATTTGGGCCCTCAACTGTAATCGGCTAACAGTGGGCAAATATGTAGCTTTCCAAAAGGGCATACGGTTCCCCTTACGTGTCTATGCAGGCTAGGGTGACCAGATGTCCCGATTTTATAGGGACAGTCCCGATTTTTGGGTCTTTTTCTTATATAGGCTCCTATTACCCCCTATCCCCATCCCAATTTTTCACACTTGCTGTCTGGTCACCCTAGTGCAGGCTACCTGTATTAGGGGTAGCAAAGAGGGTGGGAAGAATAGTCTCTACCAGTGGCGCCGGAACATTTTTAATAGTGGGGGTGCTGAAAGCCAGCCCCCTTACCCCTGTCCACCCCATCCCCCGCAGAGCTGAGACCGGAAGCAAAGCCCCAGGTGCGGAATGGCAGCAGATCTGCAGGTGCGGGGTGGCCTCAGAGCCTCGGGCGCAGGGTCGGCAGCCGGGACCTGGCAGCAGAGCCCCGGATGCGCAGGGCGGTGCTGCAGCAGAGTCCAAGGCACGTGGGGCTGGCAGCCGGGAGCTGGAGGGTGCTGCAGCACACCCTGTGCCAGACTCAACCCATATCCCCAGGTGTAGGGAATAAGTACTGAAGTTGGATGGTAGAAAACTGTGATTCAGAGCTAGGCCTGCTGGGATATATAAGGCAGCCTGGGTCAGAGGGGGAGATTCAGGGGTTAGGGAGGGTCCTCAGGAGACCCTGGGTGTCAGAGAAAGGACCTGGAAGGAGGCTTGGTGAAAGACTTGGCTGGGGATACCTGCTGTGTTGGCAGCAGCAGAAGTCCTCTGGGGCAGTGACATTAGGAGGGGCCAGGTGGCAGGGCTTGGTTTACCTGTCTTGACTGATGTTGAACAGTTTTTGTGTTTGAACAATAAATGCATCCTTCAGAAAAGGGAATTAAATACTGACAATGTTTCATTGATGCAAATGGCTAGTGAGAAACTGAGACAGAGGCAGGGTCTGATGCCAGATTTTGAGATGCTCCGTTATTTCCCCTGCTGCATAGCTAGCTGCAGAGTGGATGGAACTTTGACTTATTTACTACCCACCTTATCTGCCAGTCCAGCTCACCTGGTGCAAATGAGGAAGTAGCTGTGGCTTATAAAGGGGTAGCACAGAGTAATTATGATAATGTGTCATATAGCTGAGGTTGCAAAATAATTTCACATGCTTATAATTTCCTTTTTGTTCAGATAGAGGACTTGGATCTATCAGTACTTTGAAACTTGACAATTGCAAAGCAAATAATCTTTAGACACATCTACATACTTAAAAAAATGTGAATAATAATTCAAGCTTTTGTCAACAAAAAAGAGAAAATAATACTGATCTGTAACGTAACTTAGTTAATATTGCTATACTGTAACATAGTTAACATTGCTATAAAAACTTTTTTTCATTTCCTGATATTTTTCAGCTGACCAGCCTTAATATGATATTAATATAGTATTTTCATTTAAAAGCAATGGCATAGTCATAAACATATGCAAGATAAGTCCCAGCAGCCCTTTTGTGATATGATTCTGCATACTAAGTAGTATTGAAAGGCCAATCCAAGCGCATGGATGCATCAGCCAATCAGAGCAAAGTTCAATAGCACAGCAGAACAGTTCAACTTCTCCTTTGGTCAGGCAGAGCAGGTTAGGTTGTCTACCAGGAAACTTTTTCCTGTCAAGTGAAAATCTTGAGAAGAATTTTCCTTTCAGAGAAAAGTCCTTGGAGGAATAATTGTATGCTACCTTTCTTAGTTTCTTACCTAAAGTTTCTGGAAGATGCTGTAAACAGGCAGCAAAAAGGGGCACTTATTAATTTGCTGACAACACAATATTTACAGAGCACACTAATTTTTGTTTTAATGTTTGTCTTGTCATTTTTGTCAAGTTTATTAAAGGAGCTTTTTTGTAATGGCTAGACATGAGACGTACACTGGATATACTGATGTATAGTGCATGCTAACAAGGTATTATGTAAAACTAGAGCACAGTTTTAGCTTTTTAGCTTTATTTTTTGTGGAAAGCAATAGAACAATCTGAAATGCTTAATGACCTAAATATTTCAGAGGTATACATTGTTTTCATTTTCTTTCTACATATTAATGAAGTTACAATCCTTTCTTAGCACATTAAAAACATAATAATTAAAAAGGGTGAATAGTTCAGCTGTAGATGCAAATTGATTTGTGAGCTGGGATTCAGTTTTCATTAAAAATGAATGTTTAGATATTTAAAAAAATAATATGCAGTTTTAAAATCTTATCGTAAATGTGTGGGTTTGTTTTGTTTTGTTTTTTTATTTTTTTCATTGTACTATAGCTAGGGCCCTACCAAATTCATGGTCCATTTTGGTCAATTTCACAGTCATAGGAATTTAAAAATTATAAATGTCACAATTTCAGCTATTTAAATCTGAAATTTCACAATGTTGTAACTCCAAAAAAGAGTTGTGGGTGGGTCACAAGGTTATTGTAGAGGGGGTTGTGGTACTGCTACCCTTACTTCTGTGCTGCTGCTGGTGGCAGCGCTGCCTTCAGAGCTGGGCAGCTGGAGAGCGGCAGCTGCTGGCTGGGAGCCCAGCTCTGAAGGCAGAGCCGCTGCCAGTAGCAGTGCAGAAGTAAGGATGGCATGGTATGGTATTGGCACTTTTACTTCTGTGCTGTTGTCTGCAGAGCTGGGCCCTCAGTAAGCAGCTGCCACTCTCTGGCTACCCAGCTCTGAAAGCAGCAGCGCAGGAGTAAGGGTGGCATGGTATGGTATTGCCACCCTTACTTCTGCGCTGCTGGTGGTGGGACATTGCCTTCAGAGCTGGGCACCCAGTCAACAGCCACCGCTCTCCAGCTGCCCAGCTCTGAAGGCAGCACAGAGGTAAGGGTGGTAATAAAAATAGTCTAAAATCCACTGGACTACATTAAACCCTCCAGTAGAAGAGTGGTGGTCCCCCCAAAATCCAGCTCATTTGGGGCCTGATCCAAAGCCCACTGGGGTCAATGAAAAGGCTCTTACTGACTTCAGTAGCCTTTGGATTAGTCCCTCGGAGAATTATCCCTTGGGAAAAAATGTTAGATGTCAGCAACTATTCATGGCTCCCAGCAGCTGGACTCCATTCCTCCTGCAAGCAGAGGAGCCTGCTGGTGGCCTGAATAGTCTTATTGTCACCATCCCCCCTTCCCTCATTTACCTTCAACTGAAATAAATCAGTTAATTTTGGAGACAGCACAAAGAATAATCTGGCTGGTCCTTCCTAACGTCCTTACACCAGTGCTGGAAGCAGTACTGTGGACAAGAGTTAAAGTTGGTTGGGGAAGTTCAAAAAGTTTTTTTCACAGATGTTAGGTCTGACTTTGCTGGCAGGAGTTATAGCTGGAGATAAGAGCAGCTGAAATGAAATGTCTAAAATTTTGTATTTACTACAACCCCCACCTCCCAAAAACACAAAATCCCTTTGTTTCTCAAATACCTACAGAATAAGTATTACAGTATATCACTGTTATGTTGACTGCATCTCTAATGTTTCCATTATCCAGATCCCCATCTTGCATATGAAGCCTAGTCTTAGAATGTCTGTCAGGAGTCCAGTAATAGCTGTTCAGAACCGTGTGGTGATAAAACCTTAAAGGAAAATCTTGTACAATGCTGTTATATTTGGTTGCTGGTACTATAAGGAAAGGTTCAAATACCTAAGTGACATAAAAATACCCCCACTTTTTGCACTATGAAATAATTTCTATTCATATTAGGATTTGTATGACGTTCCTCATGTTATCCCTTTTATTTCTGTCTTCTTATCCTCCAAACTATCCTCAATTCATGTAATCACACTGATCACTATTGTAGACATTCCTCCCTCTCTCCCCCATTTATTAGAGGCCTTATTTTTTTCTGATGAGAACAACCCTGCTGGGAAGCCTAAATATACAATAATATTCCATCAAGAGTAGAGCAAATGTACTTGTGACCAGCTAATCACTCACTCAACATTTTCTAACGTTGTACGAGCAGTATACTAGATGATGTTTTATGATTAATGGGCATAGTATTCAGAACGTAGGACTGGGAAGCAAAGCTGAGTAATTTTAACCAGGAGAAAGCACGGTTTTACGAATAAAGCACTAGACTGGGCCTCAGGAGAAATAGGTTCAAATCCCAGCTCCCTCACCAAGGCTGTGTGATCTTGGGCAAGTAACTTACCTCCCTGTGACTCAGTGTCCCATGTATAAAATGGGGACAACTTTACTTCCCAGCCTTAAAAGGTGTTGTGAGGTGCTTAGACATAAGAGTAGTAGAGATAGAGTATGGAGATAGATAATTATGCATGAGATTGTCTCAAACACAAATAGATGCACAGTACCCCTCTGTCACTGTGTAATTGTATACAAGCACAGAAATGTAAAATAAAAATTCTGCTGAAATGGGATTCTCAGCCCATCAAACTGTACAGTTACTGCACCACAACTGTACATTTCTTTTTCTGTTATTATATGCCATTCTCTGCATGCTGATGGTTGGGTTTGTGCCTGATTTGAATATTACATATTTGCAATTATTTTTCCATAAACTCACACTAGTTATGCAAATATCTGTACTCTGGCTACTGAGCCCCTCTACTCTGGCCACCAACTTCCCTAAGAACCGCTCATCTGTCCCCATCCAACAAATATGGCAACCTCAGCTTCTGACCCTCAGGGTACGGGTTACCACTTTCACCAACAAAATACTAGAGCTGGTTGAGAACTGGAATGTCTGTTCTCTGGGAAATTACAGCATCTGACGGGGGAAAACACAAAACCAACATTTGGAAAATTTCAATTAAATGAACATTTAAAAAAAAAATCAATTTGGGGACTATCAATTTTTTTTATTTTGATAGTGTCATTTTGATTCATTTTATTTTAACTTTTTATTATTCTAAGATACTAAGTACAACATATACATAATAAAGACAATTAATATTTAATATACTATAAAAGAAATGAATCACAATTACACTGTTGAAATGTCATGAATTTTTCCTATAAAAAGATGACACATTCCAGGGAAAAAAATTATTTAAACCAAACTGCACTTTTTAATGGAAAATTATTCAGCTGTTTTTTTTTTGGGGGGGGGGGGGTGTTTCAGACCAGCACTACAAAATAGCTTTCCTAACAAAACCTTGCATTAGACTGTAACAGAACAACTTTCTTTGGCAGAAGTAGTGCCCTGCTTATAGTACTCCAAGGTCTCAAAAAATACAGCAAAATCTGTTTGGATGAGGATAATAACTGGATCATCTGGAAGTCCATAAATCATTAAGGTTATAGTGAATGGTGGGAACGATACTTCAGGTCTATCTTTAGGCAGGCTGTTGCTGAAAGGATTTGGTGTCTCCAGATGACAAGGCAAGTCTGAGGAGATATAGGCTCCTTAGAAGTGTGTATTTCCACATCTGCTTTGGGCGTTAGCCAAGAAAATGTACGGAGCTGTGGTCTCTTGTGCTCCATCCCACCCTAGGAATGGGAGGGAATCAAATCACAAAACAAGCAGTTTTTAAATAAATCTGCTTATACTTTGGAGAAAAACTTGAGGCAAAAAACACAAAAAAATTCGGAGACTATTTTACTAAGTTTCATTTGTTCTTCTAGATGTCATCACTCAATTTAGGAAATTCAAACTGCAGGTGAGTTCTGCTTTCCCCCAGTAAATTTTAAATACAGATTATTAAATTGAAATACTCCAGTATTTGTTTAAGTCCTTACCATCTGTTCTAATTGCTTATAACATATTTATAAAAATGCAGTTGTGATCCTTCAGAAATAAGATGGTTCATTCCCCCCCCTCCCCACTCCCTCGGATTGCTGCCAGAGGTTGAGAACAGTACAGGTGCATCTGGTCTTTCTGGAAGAAAAAGCTTGGATAAAATCACTCTTTGGAACCAATTCTGGCTTATGCACAGTTGTAGCAGTCTCATTCCTTAGTATCCACCATACTCTCTCTCTTTCCCATTGTACCACCGCAGCGACTGAAAATACGTTATGAAAAATGGCTAGAAAATGTTTTAAAAGAAGAGTATATAGAAGGAGTAGATACACATCTCCTATGTCTCTATCTCCTTCACGCATTTGTTGCACAAATAATATTGAACTGATAAGAGTACACTCCATCTCATAAAATGTTCACATTGTTTACAAATGTGCTACTTACTAATGATTAGTCATTCAGGTAAACTGTAATTAAATGCGAATGTTTGATTATATTGTTGCTAATGATAGAAGCACATATTTAATATTTGTGAGTTATTCAAGAGAATGTATTTGGTACTTAGAAAAAAAATATTAGTGTTTGTTCACTAGTTTGACACTATCAAATAACTTGATTTGCATTAACAAATTGAAGACTTGTAGTCTTATTTTTAATACACTGCTGCTAGATAGGAAATGTTCCACTGTGGAGGAGAAATAGGCAGACTATCACTATGTAATCTTAAAGTATAGTACAATTACTTCTATGAATCAGTTTTTGGGAGCCAAGGGATTTTGATTATTATGGCAAGGTATACATTAGTGGCATAGCATTATTTCACAGAGATTTGAAAGTCTGTGATTTTCTTTGAGATCTGCTGAAGGGTCATAACAACATGGATCATTATTTTTTCAAAGTTAGAGCTTTATGATAAGCTCTCCACATAAATGGACCAATTCTCTCTCTCTCTCTCTGAGAAAGAGGGGGCAGGTTTCAAAGTTCAAATAATTTTATTATATGTAAACAACTACAGAAACCAAATAAGTATCAAAGAATGATTTTAAATTACATAAAACTAGTGAAATACTGTACCAAGAAAATAGATGAATGAAAAGAATTAGAATACAAATGGAAGAATATTTCTTCATAGATGTGAGGGTAAAGAACAAAACAAACTGTGACTATGGATGAGCCTTGAGTTGGTATTTGTAGCAGGTTGCGCCTTTGCTGTAGGGTGACCAGGTATCCGGTGTTCGTCTGGAACATCCGGTCGAAAAGGGATCCTGGCAGCTCCAGTCAGCACCACTGACCAGGCCTTTGACTATCCGGTCGGTGGCACTGTGCTCCTCACGGCTCCCGGGAAGCAGCCGGCATCAGGGTCGCCCAGAGGATTCAGGGAGCCTGGGGCACAGCGGGGGAACTTGTACTCACCGGGCGGCGCTCCGAGTCGTCGTCGTCGGCATTTCGGCGGCGGGGGGCCCTTCAGTGCTGCTGAAGACCCGGAGCGACTGAAGGGCCCCCGCCGCCGAAATGCTGCCGCCGCAGACTCGGAGCGCCGCCGGGTGAGGAAAGGGATTCTCGGCCAGGGCTCACCTCGTGGGGCCCCTGCAGGGCACGAGGCCTGGGGCAAATTGCCCCACTTGCCCCCCTCCCCCTGGGCGGCCCTGGCCGGCATGTCCCCCCATCCGGCTCCTAAGCGTAGGGCAGGGGTGGGGTACCTAGAGTCCGCAGGCTGGATCAAGCCCCATGGTTAATTTCATCCAGCCTGCGGTGTCCCCGCAACCCCCTGCCCCAGCCCTGATCCCCCTCCCACCCTCCAAACCCCTCAGTCCCAGCCCGGAGCACTTTCCTGCACCCCAAACCCCTCATCCCCAATCCCACCCCAAAGTCTGCACCCCCAGCCAGAGCCCTCACACACCCACCTCACCCCAGCCCCCTGTCCCAGTCCTGATCCCCCTCCTGCCCTCCGAACCCCAACCCCACACCCTTAGCCAGAACCTTCACCTAGGGTGACCAGACAGCAAGTGTGAAAAATCGGGACGGGGGTGGGGGGGTAATAGGAGCCTATATAAGAAAAAGACCCAAAAATCGGGACTGTCCCTATAAAATCGGGACATCTGGTCACCCTACCTTCACCCCCCCAGCCCAGAGGCGCCTCCCCCACCCTGAACCACTCATTTCTGGCCCCACCCCAGAACTTGCACCCCCAGCCCAGAGCCTGTATCTCCTCCCACACCCCAACTCCCTGCCTCAGCCCAGAGCCTGGCCTCGGGGAGGGGCGGGGAAAATGTGTTGAGTTTGTGTGAGTAGAAAGTTGGCAACCCTACTTTGCTCCTGTCTTCTTGCACCACAGAAACTGCACAGGCTTTACTGGTTGTACATTCACAATGCCATTTATTAAAGTTCCCTCCACCAGCACCACTACAGTCCCTGAGCAACAGTCTATGTACAATATCCCCTGTGTTTCTAGCCCTGTCCTCAGAACCTGACAGGAGCAGAGGCCTCTGTGAGGCTGAGCTCAGCTAGCCTTGTTCCTCTCTCCCACGCTTCCTTCCTGTGCCTCTTTATCTGTCTGGACTGATTGGCTAACTGGCTCTTTATCTCACCCAGCCTGATTATCTAATTACCTCAATCAGCTTTCTGCAGGGGTGAGGAGAAACTCATTGGAATGCAGGCTCACCTGATCATTCCCTGCACTCAGCCACAGTATCCAGCTGAGACTTCTATCTCCTACAATTGTATGTTGGAATTAAAGGTATTTAGTGAAATACTCACATATATTTAACTTCATAGCCTTTCTTTTTGTAGGCTGCACGGTCCTTTTTAATTTAGCTCTTTATTTATTGAGAGTTTTTTTAACATTTTCATGAATATGAATAAATTAAAAAAAAATTACTTTTTGCCTACAATACCACGTTACCAATTTTTAGCGTAAGCAATTTTCTTTGACAGCATGAAGGGCTGTATCCTGCCAAACTTTCTGTTCAATCCTCCCGCTAACTTGGATGGGAGTTTGGGATCATGTTCAGTGTTAGGATGTGGCCAGTGCTTAATTTGTGCCAGGGTTGAGCCCCAGAACCTTTAGGCTTGGCAGTTCATCTCCCTTGCACCTCTGGCTTGCCAAATCAGTTATGAAAGTAAAACAATTGCTTGAGTCCCAGCACCTCTCATTACAAATTAAGCACTGGATATGGCCTTAAGCTTTTGCTTGTTAAAGTAGAAAGAGAAGCTCCAGGCCTGTGAGCAAAGTGCTTGCCTGTTGAAATATGTGCTAAAGATATGGGATTGATATTTTTCAGAAGAGCCTATGAATTAGGAGCTGGATCCCATTGATATTCAATGAGATATGGGAACCTACCATCCTTAGGCTCCTTTTGAAAATCCTAGTCATGGTGTTTTAAGCTTCATTTATTTTTTCTACCAGATCTATCATATTAGCAGTATCAATTTGTTAAGAGTTAACAGACATAAGGCCAGATCATGTCCCTCTTGAAGTTAATAAGGATTTTGTGGGAGGACATATGAGGAAGCAAAACTGTTGTATTAAAAGTCTCTTAAAAGTTAAAAATAACTAAAAAAGCTGGTAATGCCTAATTCTGCATTACATTTTCACTAAAATATACCACTGATGTTAGTGTGTGTTCTTGGTGCACAAGGAATGCAGGATTGGACCCAGGTTCGGTGAGCACATCTGAAGCCAAGTGATTTTGATGGGCTTTGGATCAGGCCCTTGTAGGGACAGATGCACTCTGGAAAACCACAGAGGGCCCAGTCTTATGAGCTAGCACCTACATTTGTGTGGGTCACTATAGCCACTATGACTACTGCATGGTGAACTGAATTCTCCACTGTAATGCATTGATACCTGTGTCAAGGCAAATTTAACTGGCCAGAGTAATACTATTGCTGTTTGGATGTTGGCATTTGGGTTTTTTTTTTTATGATGATGTCTTTGGGGAGGGTTTAAGGGAGATTTCCTATGGTTTGATGTCTCATGAGCATAAGTAGAATCCATCTAATAAGAAATTTACTATATGCAAGCAAATTAGATAAACTGGGTGAAATGTCACACCGCATATTTAAATGTGTAAAACTGGCTAATGTCTAAGTTTTGTTGCATATTTCTCAGACTTTGTCCACAGTTAAAGTGGCTTTTTGTAGCAATGATATATATCTGTAGCAAGCTCTTTTAAAGAGTATATAATTAATCCTCATCAACAGTTCCAGAATACAATAATCAATAACAGCATCAACAAAGAGCCTTTAGACATCATGAGCAGACTTCATTTAGGAAAAGTTTAATTCTTCATTTACAGAAGGGATGACAGTATTGGCAGGAGTGATGGAAATGCAGACTCAGGTTTTTAACAGAGTTGGTGATTTGGTTCCCATAGTTGTTTATCTACATACTATAAACATTGAGAGTGCACTGGTGGAAACATTTAAGTGCAACCACTCTCTGGATCCGTATATTTTATACATAAGTTCTACAGATTATTACTTGTTTACTTTGTCGATGTCATTCGTATGGCTTCTGTCACATTGCCATCTGTACACAGATTTCACTTCTGTCATTGTTCGCTTCCGTAATTCTGTACACAGACAGAAAAGAGGCAGTCAGGCAGATACTATGGCAATGGGGACCACAGAGTACATAGAGACGCGTACATCACTAATTATATAACACTCACTGGTCAACCTCAGAACCGATTGTTTATTGAGTCTAAGCAGATGTTAAGTCTTTATCTTTCATGGAAAATAGGCTACGGTGTTTTCTGAATTTATTCGCAATGTTAATGACCCATAGCATTTGACCAAACCTATAGGAGACATTTATTCAGTTGCAACATATCCTGTGACATACAGGATATATTAAGTACTCTATTACAGAAAATGTTGTGGATGACAATGAAAAACACTATATGGCCACAAATGAAAAGTGACTCAATCTTTATCATGATAACTTATTACTGTCCAATACAAAACATGCCCAGCATGTGCAAATAGGTAGAACATGAGCCAGAGCAAAGGATGGTCTAGTGGGTAAAGAATGGGGCTCGCAGCCAAAAACTCACAACAAAAGGTTTTTAAAAGTACCCACAGGATTTGGGAGCACAAATCCTGTTAGCTTTCAGTGAGACCTCTACTCCTAAATCCCTTAGGTGCTTTGAAAATCTTCACCACAAGTTCCATTTCCAGCTCCGCCACAGAATGCACTTGAGAAAATCACTTAATTGCACTGTATCTCTATTTCCCAACAACATAATAGTGATTTTAGTACCTGTAATTTTATGAGGCTATTGTGAGGAATAATGAGTTAATGATTTGTAGAGTGTTTTGGAAATGTAAAATGATGTAAGAACTAAATATTATTATTTTTCTTTATTATTACTACTACTATTATTAATTTATTTATTTTTGGTATTCCCAAAATATCTGGTCTTTCTAGGCCAGATTCTGCCACCCTTTGTCACATGGATAGTAGATTACTCTGCAAATCATCTAACCTAGTGCTTGATGTTTCTGTGTAAATCACATGCTGTTTAAACTGTTTTAACCAATATTAAATTAAACAAGCTATGTGTGTACATTTAAGAGCAATATTGCATTATCAGTAGTCCATACACACTTGGAGCCAGACAGAAACTTTTCATCAGAAAGTAGTTTTGATTAAAAATGCTGTTTTCGTTGGATTCAAAATGTTTTCCAAAAGTGTTGATTTTTGACAATTTTTTTCTAAAAGAAAATACAGCATTTTGATAATATTGAAACAGAATGGAACATTTCAAGTTTTTGTTTGAAATGGACTTTTAAAAATAAAATTTACTGTTTTTATAAAAAATCTGTTAAACTTTTTAAAAGGTCAAAATCAGAATAAATGTTTACATTTTATTGAAATGAAACATTTTGCTTGACACAAACCATTTTTTTTTCTGATTTTTGTTTTGTTTTGTTTTACATGAAATTCTGATTTTTTTTAATTTTTGTTTTGGAATGGAAAATTTGTAATTGAGGAATTTCTAGCAAAATAGAAAATCTGTATCCCACCCAAACACACACACAAGCTCTGAATGTGATCATCATTCATAGAATGAAAATACCAGAAAAATGTAGAAATGCAAACACCCTAATAGGTTATATGCCTACTCTTGGATTCTTTACTATTGCTTGAGTGTAGTTGAGGGTAGATTATTGTTCAAGAGATTTGGATGCTTATCTAACACTTGAAGTTGTCATAAAACCATATCTTTGAGAGAGGGGCTCTGACTTCGACCACTCTGAATTGTTCAAATGCACTCAGGTGATATTGTCTATAAAGCCTACATGTAATTATAGTGCATCCTTCTTCTGTTTTGTGTGGCTCATATGTTACATCAAGATTCTTTGTATCTGGTACTGTATATTAAAAGTATCTCAGGGAAATATTTAGGGCATTTGCACTGCCTGTATTTTCCTCTGAAAATGAATTTGTCATAAGCAATATATGAAAAATGATGGCTAAATGTAACTCATAATCTAAGTGAAGGTTTTGATTCCTTTTGTTAGTGACAAATTGCCTCTTTGTGACCTATCTGAATCTTCATTGCCCACTTATTTATTTCTGTTTTGAAAGTGAAAATCCCCAGCTCACATTATGTGCAAAATCCTCCTCCACTTATCTAAGTAGATGAACTGATGATTTATCTCTATTGTAATGTTGAAAGTAGGCTTCTTCTCTGAATTACATGGAACATACCACAATATGTTGCAGCCTCTGCTGCTTTCATTTGGAATCCAGCCTAATGGTGACAGCAAACAAGATTTTCTACAAAGTCCAGGGGATGATTATGTGCTCTTTGGCCTATGTGTGCTATATAATACTTTTGCAAAACATCTAGGATAATTCATTCTTAAACATTATTGCACCCCTTTTGACCTGAGTGGTAAGCTGAAATTTGAGGTCTCCTATGTTTTTCCAGCTGGGAATGAGATACTGACAAGAGTCTGGTATTTTCTTTGGTGCAATCTTGTTTGTTCACAAAGTCTTGTTTCCTTGAACACAGGAAGAACCTGCATAACAGGAGATAATTTCCTGGCTCACAGCACCAAACCTCTTTCTGCCCGCACTCTCCAAAAGCTCTCTCAAGGTTATTCTACCAGCTGCTTGTTCAGTCTGTCTTCCCCTTTCTTCTCCTTCTGTCTTACTCTCCAAACCTCTCTCTCTCACTCACACCCCTGTACCCAAACAATGGCAGTCTAAATCCTTCTGTGCCCTGGTTATTCAAATTCATCAGTGGCTTTGGCTGCGCCTTTGTTTTGGAGACCCACTATTGTTTTGTACATTTAACTGGAATAAAGGGAGGCTTTTACACTCATCAATTTAAGGGGTTTTAAACCATTTTATAACTATGGGTATGGCTACATTTGCAGATGTACAGCGCTGTGAGTTAAACCTGCCTTCGTACAGCTGAGTAGGGAAAGCGCTGCAGTCTGTCCACACTGACAGCTGACAGCGCACTGTCGTGGCCACATTTGTGGCACTTGCAGCAGCATTGGGAGCGGTGCATTATGGACAGCTATCCCACAGCTATCCCACATAGCACCTCTTCCCATTCTGGTGCCGTGGGTTGTGGGAAGGGGGCGGGGGGGCAGGCCATTCTGGGTCCTGTCCCAACGCCCCGTGAGGCATCGCTTCACATCCCAGCAATCCCTGTGTTTCCGTCCACATTTGGCACCATTTGGCACCATCTTTCAATGGTTTCTGTGCAGTGCGATCTGTGTGTTCCGTTTCAGTCTGCGGGAAATGGAGTCCGAACTGCTGAGTCTCGCCAGCATGTCACGTTCGGCAGTCGAGCTATTCTTTAAGATCCAAAGTGACAGTGAGGAGTCCGACGATGATAGCGAGTTGCGTAACGTGTACGACACGAAATTGCTTGTGGCATTCACGGACTTGCTCAGCACCATGGAACGCCATTTTTGGGCTCGGGAAACAAGCACTGAGTGGTGGGATCACATCATCATGCAAGTCTGGGATGACGAGCAGTGGCTGCAGAACTTTCGGATGAGAAAAGCCACTTTCATGGGACTGTGTGAGGAGGTCGCCCCCACCCTGCAGTGCAAGGACACGAGATTGAGAGCTGCCCTGCCGGTGGAGAAGCGGGTGGCTATTGCAATCTGGAAACTGACAACTCCAGACAGCTACTGATCGGTCGCAAACCAGTTTGGAATGGGAAAGTCGAACGTTGGAATCGTGTTGATGCAAGTTTACTTAGAAGAACTGTGACTCCGGGTAACGTGCAGGACATTGTGGATGGCTTTGCACAAATGGGTTTCCCTAACTGTGGAGGGGCAATAGATGGGAGGCATATTCCTATTCTGGCACCATCCCACCTAGCATCCGAGTACGTTAATCAGAAGGAGTATTTCTCTATGGTTCTCCAGGTGCTTGTGGATCACCGTGGGCATTTCATTGACATTAACACAGGCTGGCCCGGAAAGGTGCATGATGCACACATCTTTCGGAACACTGGCCTGTTTAGGAAGCTGCAGGCCGGCACTTTTTTCCCAGAGCGGAAGATCACAGTAGGGGAAGTCGAAATGCCCATTGTGATCCTTGGAGACCCCGCTTACCGGTTAATGCCGTGGCTCATGAAACCCTACACAGGGTGCCTTGACAGTAGCAAGG
Organism: Platysternon megacephalum; assembly: GCA_003942145.1. Classification (NCBI taxonomy): domain Eukaryota; kingdom Metazoa; phylum Chordata; order Testudines; family Platysternidae; genus Platysternon; species Platysternon megacephalum. The sequence goes on from QXTE01000063.1 coordinate 2,964,548, forward strand.
AATGGTTCAACTACACGCTGAGCCTGTGCTGAATGACCATGGAGTGTGCTTTTGGCCGTTTAAAGGGCCGCTGGCGATCTCTGTATGGGAAGCTGGACTTGGCTGAAAACAGCATCCCCGCGGTTATATCCGCGTGCTGTACCCTCCATAATATTTGTGAAGGGAAGGGTGAAAGATTCAGTCAGGCATGGACCTCTGATGTTCAACACCTGGGGGCTGAATTTGCACAGCCAGAGAGCAGGGCTATTAGAGGGGCCGAGCACGGGGCTGCAAGGATTAGGGATTCCTTGAGGGAGCAAATTGAGGCTGAAAACCAGCAGTAATGTCTGGTGCCCTGTGGTTATAATGTTAGTAGAAATCTGTGTTTGCTAAGCTGATTTGCAGTGCCTGTTTCCTGGGCTAAGGTACCTTTTACTTTATGCAATAATAAAGAATGTTTTCAAAGCCAAAATATCCATTTATTGAAAATAAAATTCATTTATTGAAAGAAACACAACTGTTTGGGAATTAGAAAGGGCAAGAGGGTGGGGTGGGGAATGGTACAATCACAGATTTGCGTATGTCCTGTCTGGAGTGCTGTGCAATGAATGCTGCATTTCAGGATGGCTATACTGCATGGTGATGGGGGTTGAGTGCAGAGGGTAAGGGTCGTAGTTCTCAGGGCTGGTTGGTGAAGATACAGGTGTTGGAGGCAGCTGGTGGCGGTAAGAACCCGGATGTTGGGGAAAGTGGGTTGGAGGTGACATGGGGGCACAAGGGAAAGAGTTTTGGGACAAGGACTGAAGGGGGGGGGGTGGGCGCAGTAGTGCGCCGCTTGCATGGCTATGAGCGCCTGGATAGAGTCCGCTTGGTGTTCCGTGATGCTTATCAGCCGATCCGTGCTTTGCTTCCAGTGCGCTGTGTTTTCCTTGCGGGTCCTGCTTTCTCTCTCCCTCCACTCCTGCGCTTTTTGATTCTCTGTAAGAGATTGATGCATCACTTCTTGCAGCATGTCTTCTTTGCTTTTCCGTGGTCTCTTCCGGAGTTTTTGCAGTCTCTCAGCCGGTGATAACACAGACCGCTGAGATCTCAAGGTTGCATCTGTAAAGGCAAAATGCAACACTTAACAGAGGCAGCATTGTTTATAGCAGACAGAGTAATGATTCACCCACACTTAAGGAGGGCACACACAGTCTACACAATAGCATAATTTTCCCATCCCAAAGAGAGTGCACATAATCCATGGGAGCCCCAAAATGGTGAGTAAGGGGGACTGATTGTTTCAGGGCTGTACTGTCCTCTGGGTTTCTGTGCCTTGGGGAGAGCCAACAGCTGCAGGGGGCACCTACACTGAACACTGTCCCAACATTTTCCACAGGAGTTCATCCTGGAAGATATCTCGCTGCTGAGGGTGACCTGGGAACCAAAGGAGGGTCTTCTACTGCAATGCGGCTTCCGCCCTGGCCCATATGCAGCTTGCCTGTGTGCAGCAATGGTCCCCCCGCCCCTCGCGGCACAGTGGCGCAGACATGTTAGCCTGACTGGGACAAGGACCACGATGGCTCTCCCAAGAAACCTGCGCAAGCGCATTGCCCACGTTCTGGATGAGACTTTCGAAGAGATTACCAAGGCCGATTACCGCAATGTGATAGACCACATCAATGCGCTATTCCGCATCTAGGCATGCATGCAGCCCTAACCCTCCTCTACCGAAAAATGTCCTTCCCGAAAAAAAAAGCCGCTTACCGGGAACCTGCTCTTCTGTTTGTACTCCACCAAGTACCGGCCGCTGTGACTGGCTACCTTCCTCCTGGCTTGAGAAGAGCTCCTGGCTGCATGCCTCCAGGGATTCCAGGGTGTCTCCCCCTGCCCCAGCACCCTCACTCCCGCTTTCCTCCTCCTCCTCCATCTCCTCCTCCCCCCGTTCTGAAGTGTCCATGGTGGTGCTCGGAGTGGAGGTGGGGTCACCCCCAAGTATCGCGTCCAGCTCTTTGTAGAATCGGCAGGTCGTGGGGGGAGCACCCGAACGGCCGTTTGCCTCACGGGCTTTGCGGTAGGCAGTCCGCAGCTCCTTCACTTTAATCCTGCACTGCAGTGCGTCCCGGTCATGGCCCCTTTCCATCATTGCCCTTGATATCTGCCCAAAGGTATCGTAATTCCTACGGCTGGAGTGCAGCTGGGACTGGACAGCTTCCTCCCCCCAAACACTGATGAGGTCCAGCAACTCGCCATTGCTCCATGCTGGGGCTCGCTTGGCGCGTGGAGGCATGGTCACCTGGAAAGATTCGCTGATAGTACTCCACGCCTGGCTGAGCAAACAGGAAGGGGATTTTTCAAATTCCCGGGGAATATAAAGGGCGGGTCTGACAGTTGGTCACCTGAGGCCAGGGCAGTAGAGTTCGAACTGATGACCAGAGTAGCTAGAAAAGGCATTGTGGGATACTGCTGAATACTTCTGGAGGCCAATCAGAGCGCATTGGGCGGTCACACTGGCACTGCAGCACAGCAGCGGCAGCGCAATACTCTTTATTCCTCTCGGGGAGGTGGAGTACAAGCAGCGCTGTATCTGCGGAGATACAGCGCTGTACGTGTCTTGCCAGTGTGGACGGGGAGTGAGGTACAGCACTGTGGGTGGCTTTATTGCCCTGTAACTCGCAAGTGTAGCCAAGGCCTATATCTTTTGGACCAATTGCTGTAAACCAGGTCCTCCACTATGAACATACATGAGCTTCAGAAAAAAAAATAATCCTCTGAATTTAGATGATTTTCTGTGAAATTCAGATACAGGAAACTAATGACATTTGGGTCTCTCTAGTTGCCATCTAGATCAAAACACCCTGAATGAAGAACATACACAAACTGCAAATCTAGGAGAAAGGTCAGGAAATTCTGTGTTCTGACAGGTCAGTAGCCATGGTGATATCTTGGCATATTATCATGGGCTGGAACTGACTGCACGAGGAATAATAATCACTGCACCTTTTAGAGTAACAGCTCTTGGACAGTAACTTTTTAATACTTTATTTTTTTAGGAATGAAAGCTAAGTAAGTTATAAAAAAAATTAACCTTTCTATCCCTCCCATGTCATCTCTTCTCTGTCCCTTCCCCATTTTACTGTGTGCAATAGTTTGCATTTAGTTAAAAATATTTTCTTCATTTATTTTCAGGTTCCCTCCCATGTTTCAGTAGAAGATAGCAGCATTATTATTTTTTCTACCTCCATCACATTTTTTGTCCCCTGTCTTCCTTGTTCCTCCTTTATTGTCTCCTGGCCCCCAACCTCAACTTGATTCTCCTTTTCTCCCCTACTGCTTCTACTTTCTACTACTGATTATTACTGTTAGTAATCATTGATAGTAAGGTGGATCATTAATCATTTACAGCTTTGCGGTATCCAGCTGTTAGATGGTAAGATCTCTAGGGTAGGTCCTTTGTGTTCTGTTCATTGCAAGCAACATTGGGGCCCCCAATGCTGATAATACCACTACTGCAATACTACTAACAAAAAATAATAATAGCTGGATGACACAACTGTGCATGTTCATGTTATCTCACACACCTGGTACAGTACATAGAAGGAAAGAGGTTAATGTACACATGTAGTGCTTACGATGTTACACCTAACACCCGTCCTTTGATATACAGTATACCTCAGACGTTTTACCTAAATAATCTCTGCATTGATAACACAACTAGTTGTTGATCTAGGACAGAGTTTTAAATCCAATTTAGAATGTGTCTAGCTGTATTATATTTACTAATCTTCTTTACTAGTATCTTTTTGTGGTATTCTGTTGAAAGCCTTTTGAAGTCCACCTAGATTAAATATATTATTCACCCTTGTGATCTCTCATTGTCACTTCCTCAAAGCTAATCAGTTTTGTCTGGCAATTTCTGTATGTCCAAGTGCCCTTTTATTTTGTCCTTAGTAAATTACTCTGATAATCTGTTCCAATGCCAAGGCTATACTTAGGACTCTACTTTCCCAGTCTCTTTCAATATACCAATATGGTTCTATATTAATTTTTATTGGCATAATGAAAGAGAACCAAGATTTAGAGGGATGATGATTTGCATTGCTACTGTCATTAAAATGTTACTGTATTTTTCACTTATACTCCTAAACACTCAATAACATTGTTAGTTGCTACCAGATGGAGACACAGACAGACTAATATCTTTGAGGTCTGTTCAAAAAATATTGTCCATGCTTTCTGTGCCTGACAGTCCAGCAACTACTAATGTTTATCATGACTTCACTGATGGTTCTTTTGGCAGCAGCGGGACTGGCATATGACAGCCAGCCCTCAAAAGCCTTCAGTTACACAAATACACAGGTCTCCAGTGACCCAGGACAGTGCAGAGCCCAGAGGATATGTAATGTGACAGCACAGAATCCAACTGGTGGCAATAACACTGGTGAGGAGGAATCCCAGTGGCTTGATAGTTGTTGATGTGTTTATTGCCCTTGTGGCAAGAGTGCATTCTTGGGAATGACTATGCTGCTTGATGAACAGCTGAGGGGATTTGAAGGAGAGGATATGCAGCACTAGTATGTAGATGTGAAGGGATAGGACCCAGTAGATGGATTTGGGCCAACATCAGAGTACACGTACTGGTGGTTATAAAGACAATGGGTTTGATTGTCCTCTCACTTATGCAGGTATAAATTAAGAATAATTCCATCAAAGTCAATGGAACTACAAGGGTATAAGTGAGAGGAGAATCAGACTAAATGTTTTTGGTGAGAGGCATTCATTAAGGCCATTTCCTTTAGTGCTTCAGGTACATGTGCTGACTATGTTAATGAGAGGCTCCTTCAACACTTTTTTCCCTTCACATGCTGCATGTATTAGTCATGCGTGTATGTGCAAAGATAACTAGTCATTTGTTTGCTCACTTAAATGCTTTATTATAACCACAGAGAGGAAGGGAAGCAACAGCACTTGGCAAACAAACAGGCTTAGGTTAAGTGACCATTGATGAAAATGGTTATACTTTGTTCCTGGTCAGAACCTCTTCCCCAACCCCTACACACACAATGAAGTATTCAGGGTATTGATAGTAGTGCACAGTGTTCAGTTTACAGGCTTTGAGATAATGTGTGTGAAGACTTTGATAGGAGCAAGGGTTATCCTCCCTCAAGACTTTTTATTTTAAATACCTAACATTTGGGACTAGAATTTTAAAGGCCTTAGGTGCCTAAAGATACAGATATGTGCCTCCTGTGATTTCAAAATGCCTAGGTGCTTTTAGAAATCCCACTTGGTGCCTATCTGAACCTTGAGGTTCCCAAGAATGCACTCCTGCCACAAGGACAATAAAAACATCAACAACCATCAAGGGGTAGAGATTTACAGCAGGGAAATCACCCCTGAGGTCATTGATGCAGAGGATAAATAGGGCTGCTCTTAAAAGCAAGGGAAAATACCTAGCTGGAATTGATATGATTAGACCACCTTACTCCAGCCAGCCTCTGGCTCTGGGGACATTGGGAGGCATAGCTGGAACACATTCCACTTTTCAACTCCCCTGGCTATGTAAAGATCCCCTAGGGAGCTATTGCCAGGCTATGTAAATCAAAGAATCTTTGATGCTACTATAACCTACACAGGCAGCCAAATCAACCCCTGGCTGCCCCCAGGATGAAGGGTTACACAAAGATGGCTTTAAATAAATTCCACCCACCCACTCTCAGGTCCAGAGTTGATCGCATCTCAGCTGGACCTAATGTTCTGCCCTTTCACCCAGCTCTTACATGCTACTTAGGGAAACTTTATCACCATGTACACAGTCATTCATGAAACGATGACTTTTTGCTCAAAAAGCGGAATTGTTCCATCAAGTTTTAATATAGCTTTAATGTTTTTTGCTTTTAAAAAAAAAAATGCTTAATTGACATCTGATGATTTTATCATCTAGAAACCGTTACCAGACTGAGACTATTAATCTGGATTTAGAATTACTGGTAAATATCTTTTCTTTTTCCAAGGCTGAATTACTATACTGCTTTATTTTCTGGAGTCCCTGGTTGTATTAGTTCTAGGAAGAGGGTCATTCAGAATGCAGCATCTCAAATCCTTATCTGTCAATAGGACATGACTATTTCAGTACATAGCTCCTATTCAAAGTCCTTTCGCTACAGGCTTCCTTTAAAATGTTTTATTGATTTTAAAGTTCTTTTGCTTGCTTACAAGGCCTTGAATGGCTGTGGTAACTGGCCAATTTTCTCTTATGTATTTTCCAAACTCTTAATTGCAGTCTGAATCATCAGGATACTTGTTTTGTTCTACAGTATAATCTTGTGTAGTGTGAGACACAGAATTTTATAGTTATTCCCTTGTAAGGCATTATAGAATCTTTTCCTGCTGCCCACTCTGTCATTATTTAAAGATAAGGTTGAAGAAATATGTCTTTGCTACTGCTTTTAGCTGATCTTAATCATTGTTGTTTAACTGTTCAGTGCCTGATGACCTTTTTTTGTGAAGGATGTTATGTAATTTCTTATTATTACTCTGTGACCTCAAAGTATTTTGAGATTTAAAACGTATAGAGCAATAATATATAAATACTGATGCATCCAAGATAGCTTAACAAGAGACTTTCACTCTGGACAAACTTTTAGGTACAGTATGTGACAAAAAAACTTAAATCCTGTCACCTTCCATCGTTTTTATATTTTTTCTAGCACATTTGCATAGAATCATTCACAGAGAAGCTTTTTTTTTTTTTTTTTTTTTTTTTAAAGAACTGGTTCTTCATAACTAGGGTGACCAGATGTCCCGATTGTATAGGGACAGTCCTGATATTTGGGGCTTTTTCTTATATAGGCTCCTATTACCACCCACCCCTTGTCCCAATTTTTCACACTTGCTATCTGGTCAACCTACTCATAACCCATCTTCTCTAAGTTTAGCCTATAGCACAGACTTTGTATTATAATCACTTTCATTGCATTGGGCCTAGGCACATTGATTGTCTTTTTTAAAAAAAGCAACATTTACTCAGATATTCTACACTAAGGAATCTGAGATTCTGCAGTTATTTTCTATTCTAAGCATAGGAAAATACTGTGGCATGTGATGTACTACACTATAGTAACTTGGGTGAAAGCTGATTTTTTAATTGTATCCATCATATTAAGAACAGGATTATGTACCTGATCTTATACACACTGAAACAGGAAACAGGACTAAGCCCTTTCAATTTTACTGCAGAACCAAGTGGAGGTGAAACCTCACTTATATGTGCATGTGAGAGCCCTATTTAAAGAACAAATATCTTCAATAATACCAAGGGGAACACAAGTAATGCCCATCCCAACCATTCAAAGTCATGAATCAGGTCTCAAAATCATGAGATTAAAAAAAAACACAATTTTGGTTCTTTCCATTTGTTTTCTGGTGTTGGAGATTTTAAGGTTCACATTTTCAAGCTTTTGTCTACAACCATAAGAGTTAAAAACTTCCTTTTTTTAAACACACAACCCAAAAGCTGAGATTCTTAGGTAAGAATACCTTGATTCTAGCAGCTGATGGCTTTAAGAAATACCACACAATTTTGAGACTTGCAATCAAATAATGAGTTAACCACACTGGAACACAGAAAGTCACTGGCCACGTAAATTTCTCTTTTGTTACAATATTCTCCAATACTTTTTTAAGCTACTCTAAACACATATGGGATCTGGTAGCAACCCGTATATTTCGGTTGCCTAACACTTACTATTATAAAATATTATTGTGATCTTTTTCTAGGTAGCTCTAACATCTCCATTGTTTGACCCAAAGCTCTTGGTCCAGAGAGGGGCCATTTGCTTATCCCAGGAAATTCTGTTCAGGTTTGGCTGAGATATAAACTGTTAAAAATCACTATTTAACTTCTTTAGCTTGTGCTCCTCAGGAGAATTCTTGGACCCTTCTGTAATGGTAATTATAAGCATACGAACATTCTAAAGCGCCAGGTCCACATCACCACCCAAGCAGCAGCAGTGCGCTTCGTATTAGGAATGCCCAGTAGCTGCCAGAGCAGTTCTACTCAGGCAGAAGACTGGACCCAGGTTAGGCTCTTCTCCTCCCCTGCAACCTCAGACCTGGCACTTGGTTCCAGTGGAACCATCCCTGCTTCAGAGGGGAAGAGCAAGAACTGGGCCAGGCTCTTCCCAACTGTCACCCTAAACCCAGGTTATGGTACCAGCAGCCCACCTCCCACTTTGGGATAATAGCCCTATCTTGCTGCTAGCCAGTGTAGCTAGTCTTGTAATTCATGTGGTAGCCAGCCATCTGTGGTGTGATGCTGAAGGCTCAGGGTTCAAATTCTGCTGATGATGCATGTTGGGGGGTTGTTACAGTTGCACAGAGTAGAATTTATTTACACCTATCATAAACCAGGTTTTTGATATAATTTAAAATTTCTCTAACTATTTCAACAGTTTAACTAAATTACCTACTAGTGGTTGTAGCTGAGAAGTGGAATGATAATAAGGGGGACTGAATGTTAGTTAAAAGGCAAAAACTGAAAATGGAAGATAATAAGGAAAAAAATAGTCAGTTACTTTGTGAGGCGTTTTGTCCCTTTGCTGGAAATACCATCATCCACTTATTTGTATATGTGTTAAAAGGCTACGTTTCCATATTTAAAAGGCACTCACCTAGTTAGGACAGAAAGAAATGTAGAACAATGCAATTAATATAGACACATTGAAAAAATTGGAGATGAGTTCAGTGAAGATAAATTTAAAATAATGAGTTGGGGAGCAAAGAACAAAAAAGAGGTGCTATCTACTAAATGGAAAAGTAAAGCAGACTAGAAAGCAATCACAGAGTTAATGAAAGTTCCCTAAAGCTTTTATCTCATTTTGTTACTTCCATTGTTCTTAAAAAAATAAAAAGCTACATTATGTGTCTGGAGGAATGCAAAATAAATCAAATAAAGTGACTGCATACCAGAACTACATGGCTCAAGGGATTGTTAATATGACACACAGAAAGTATTGATGGTTCAAAATCTAACTTACGTCAGCGATGCCCAAAGACCATTATAATCACACCACCAAACCATTCTATGTAGGCTATCAATCAAGCCTCGGATAATAAACATTTGGGGAAATCACTGATTTAAAACAAAAAAAAGTCAGACTCCATTCTTTTATTACTTACTAGCACACCCCATACAAAATCCAAATTTATTAGATGGCCTGTTTATGGAAAAATATATAGCTTAAGTGAGGGACACTTCTTGTTCGGGTAGCAAAAATTAGGTCTAGTTTGCATGACATCATGTATGCAAATAGATCTTGCTTGATATGAATCAGGTAATCAAGATCACAGGCCTGCATTGGGATCCACTAACAAAGATACCTGCACCTAGGCAGAGTCAATGGGACTACATGTAAGTCAGTGGGACTTCAAAGGGTTCCATGCTAGTGAATCTTAATGACACATCAGGGTCGAACTCCGTACACTGATTCTGTATTCCTCATCATCCAAAACTTTGGGTGCATCTCTTCGCTTTGAAGACAGGACAGAAACGGAGCTGTGAGACAAGGTGGGTGAGGTAATATCTTTTATCACACCAATTTTTGTTTGTGAGAGAGACAAGCTTTGGAGTACACAGAAATCTTCTTCAGGTCTGGGAAAGGTACTCCACCTACCTTGAATGGTCCCTTCGACTATGTGCTAACTACTTATGCTAAACACTCTGTTCCACCTTGCATTTTGCTGTGATGCTGGGAGTACATTTCCCAGACCTGAAGAAGAGCTCTGTGTGGCTCCAAAATTGGTCTCTCTCACCAACAGAAGTTGGTCTGATAGCAGATATTACCTCACTCACCTTGGCTCTCTAATATCCTGGTACTGTCATAGCTACACCTACACTGCATACAAACAGGTCTGTGGTAATTGTTACTGTAGGTTCTACTGTAAATCACTATTGTCGCTTATCACCAGGGCATCTATACCAGCGTTCGGATGATGCAGCTTGGGTTTGCAGTTGTTCCATACCTCCTCCTATTTACTAGCTACACTTGAAAGAGTTCAATCTCACTATTATAAATCTTGGACCTCATCCTTTAGCATCCTTGCAAAATTCCCAGATATTTTTTGAAAGTCAGTGGAGGCTTGTCCTGAGCCAGCCCTGTACTATCAAACCCCTGTTTAATTTTCTCAAACAAACTCGTTCATTTAAAAAAAAAAATTGAGTGAAAGCGTATTTTACTGGAGTCTCAAAAACTAGATTACACTTTTCATTATAAAAATGCTACACCTTTTTTAAAAATATATACTTTACAATATCTGGAAAGGAGCAGTTAAGTGATACAACCCTTTCTCCACCACCACCACCACCACCAAAAAAAAAAATCCCTCTTCTCTTGCCCTCATACCACCCAAATTACCAACCCATCCAACATGACTTTCCAATCTCCTGATCTTGGGGGCAGCAAAGGGCAGTTCTGTTCTCCGGCAGACATTCAGAGCAGCCTCATGGTTGTTTTACCTTGTACCAATCTGCCAGCCCAGGATCAACAGACCACAGCACACTCTGACCACTTTCTCTCCTGCACCTGCCATATCCCTGGAACATCAGGGGAGCCAGAAGTGGATTATGCCAGCTTTATGCCACTCAGGGATTTTCCTACACATGGGGATCCTCAGGTGTACCACTGGGCAGTTCTCCATCCCATTGGTACCACTGGAGTGGCATAAAATGCAGGCCTAAGAACTAGTCCCTTAATTTTAAAACTTTTCAGATTTTTTCCAGTCTCCCTAGTGGAAAAAAATATATACTGGGATGAGATGCAGCATTTCAGGGTGATTGGTTTCTTTTTGCAGATTTTACAGGTATATGGATTGAAACTTGGCCATAACAGACAGCTAGTTTCCACCTGAAATATGGATCTGCTGTTGCCACTCCATAATGAATGCTTCTGAGTAGGTGTGAGTTCTAGTTATCGTTTTCTTCGTTTGTGCTTATTTGAGCTTGAAAGCTAGAATCTATATTACATTTTTAAAATACTTGAGCTGGCAAAATGCTCTATAGGTCCAATGGGAAGCCTTCAACTTGGCAACATATTTTTATATAAATTATTTCACAAGGAAACTAAGATCAAATTTAAAACAGAATTTCTTATAGCCATATTGTGGCTTTTCATCAGCCCTCTTGACATGCATTGTGCAAAACAATAGTGCTGTACATAGCTTGTGTGTGAGCAAATAAAAGTACATCTAACATCTTCTTTTAAGGATGTTGTCACGTGCTCGCCCCTCAATCAAATACTGTTAGCTCACTAATCAATCCACTTGTCAAAAATGCTCTTCTTTGGCAGAAGAGAGTGAGAAGTTTGACAAAACACATTAACTTGGCAATATTGATTAATGCTTCTGAGTTAGTACAGTTTGAACACTATAAATTAAGACTTTTCATGACAGTTGGCTTTTCAATAATCACTTGCAAGACAGCTTATTGCAATGAAGCAATTTATTTTCCCCCATTTCCCCCCCGCCCAAAAAAAAAATCCTCATGTCTCTGTGCTGAATGTGGGTTTTTGCTGATTAGAGGGATTTGGCTGGGGGGGGGGGGGCACTAAAGTATAAATAGTGCGTTTTACTGTCCATGTATATCACTGGCTGGAAAAAATGTGCAGAAGCCTGATTTTCAGAATTGCTGAGCACTCACAAATTGCATCAAAGTCAAAGGGAGAAACAGTTACTCAGTCCTGTTAAAATTCAGGCCACAAGGTAAGCCAGAATAAAGTCCGTCCCCCCCCCCCCCGTTACAATCACCCATAGCCTATATTTCTTTCATATCCCAAATTCCCATTGTCTTAAGTGAGAGTTTTGGGTGTGCAAGGAACACAGCATGAGGCCTAAAGCGCTAATATTCATGGAAGCCGCTCTTGTTAAAATTCTCCCATTAAAATGAAGAGAAGATTTTCTTGCCTTGACCCTATTCACCCATCAGGATACTCTGCTGCATTCCTAACAGAGCTTTGACCTATTCCCAAGGCTCATAAAAATACTTATGAAAAGCAAATGTTACCATTGGAAAGTACCAGATTGTACCACGTGCTAAGTGTTTTCAGAGTAAACTACCCCACTCACTCCTTTCCAGTAACTTGGCTGTAGACTAACTCCCTTTCTACCTATCAATGAGAATGTCCTATAGGTGACTGTCCTTTGGCCACATCACTCTACCCATCCACCAAACTCATAGTTTGGATCAACGAGTAGCAAAGTCCAAGTTTCTCCTTGCAGGTCTGTCTCCAATCCCAAGAGAGCTACTTGCCTGGTCGTACCCAGAGGCATCACCAACTAATTCAGCTAAGTGATTCAGCTTTATTGAGGAACTGGGTATGCAGGGCCTCATTGGAATGCTCTTAGTTTTGTTTCTGTCTGCGGCATTGTCATGTGCAACAATATACTCTGTGATGGCTCTCGTAGCAAAGTCCCCCATTTATGTTTTCTCCTGTCACAAAGCGATCACGGGAGGGAAGCCAAGAATACCTAGGACCCTGAGCAGAGTCCTGATACTTTGGCCATGAGCTCTTTGCCACAAGGTAAGAGTTTGTTACCCTCTTTGAGGTCCTATTCCCCAAATCCAAGTTTATATCTAGTTAGGGTGACTCCCCAAGTGGGATTGTGGGAAGATAGTTTATGCAAATGAAGTTCTCTGACAGTACTTTTCCCTTTTCACCAACAGAGGGAGTAAGGAGTTCTTTCCCCTCTGGCTTTAATGGCCCTAGGACAGTGGTTTTCAAACTTTTTTTCTGGCGACCCAGTTGAAGAAAATTGTTGATGCCCATGACCCAACGGAGCTGGGGATGAGGTGTTTGGGGTGTGGGAGGGGCTCAGGGCTTGGGCAGAGGGTTGAGGTGCGGGGGGTGAGGACTGTGGGGTGGGGCCAGAAATGAAGGGCTCAGGGTGTGGGAAGGGGCTCTGGGCTGGGGCAGGGGGTTGGGGCATGGGAGGGGGTCAGGGCTCTGGGTTGGGATGCAGGCTCATGAGTGGGGCTAGGGATGAGGGGTTTGGGGTGCAGGAAGGGGCTCCAGGTTGGGGGGGGGCTCAGGGCTGGGGCAGGGGATTGGGGCACAGAGTCAGTGGCACAGAAGGGGTGCTAAGGCAGGCTTCCTGCCTGTCCTGGCACCGCGGACCATGCTGCTCCCTGGAAGCAGCCAGCAGCAGGTCTGGCTCCTAGGTGGAGGCGCGCAAGCAGCTCTGCACGGCTCTTTCGTGCAGGCACCGCCCCTCCCCCAGCTCCCATTAGCCGGTTCTTGGCCAGTGGGAGCGTGGGGCTGGTGTTCTGGGCAGGGGCAGTGCGCAGAGCCCCGTGCCCCCCCCCCCCGCCTAGGAGCCAGACCTGCTGTTGGCCGCTTCCGGGGCGCAGCATGGTGTCAGAACAGGTAGGGACTAGCCTGCTTTATCCAGGAAGCACCACTGACGGGACTTTTAATGGCCCGGTCGGCAGTGCTGACCAGAGCCGCCGCGATCCAGTGCCTTACATTCCGTGACCCAGTACTGGGTCGCAACCTGCAGTTTGAAAACCACTGCCCTTATCCACATATACACTCTAAATTTCACATATTGAACACTGTGCATATTCAGTCTATTTTCCAGAAACAAAGTATGCGCATTTCCAGCAAGTGAACTTAGTATAACATTGTTTGCCAAGTTGGGTTGCCTCCTGCCTTGTTTAAATTAATAGATTCCTCAATCCTTTCCCCCTCTGGTCTACAAGTTGTGCATCAGGAGCGCCGAGAGGGATTTTATTGGAGGCTTAAGGAGAAAATGTTTATGGGAGACTCTTGAAAGCACAGCCATAGCCTGAAATGTGTGGCAGGCAAACCTGAATACATTTAAACCATTAACAAAGTGAACCTTGAACAAAATGTTACAGAATGGTTCCTGTAAAATATAAAATGATTTTGATAGTTGATTAAATGTAGGATTCTATTATAAATATGAACTGTTATTTAATATTGTGATGCTGGCAGACCAGCTGTCAGCTGTTGCCAAGGCTTGAGGTCTCAGCCGAGCACTGACAAATTCATTGCTGGAAAACAGTATATTTCACCTGTGTGTTAGCATGGTTAAGAGTGGTACTAGACTTATAACAATGTGTTTAGACTTTATGAAATGTTTGTAAGGTGCTGCATGCATTAATCTCACTTTCAATTTCTTTATCATATGCTATAAGGCAATATTTAAGTTTTTGCTTTGTAACTGTACAAAAATGTTTGCTCTGAAACTGTGAACTTGGATGGGAGTGATTGTATCCTGCCCATCAAGAAGAACCATCAAAATTAAATGGGCCATTGTGGGACCTCATAATACACAATGACTTTGTTAATTGCCCCTTGTCATGGACACACAAGATCCATGCTCTCTCGTCTCCCTACGGTCCCTGGGAGTAACCCCCTTCAGTGTGGCTGCCTTCCAGATCACCTGACCCCCACTCTCTTCAGTCCTTTGTTCTCCCACCGGCCGAAACCAGCTGGCTTCCAAAGTGGGATGTGCCTTTGGATCACCAGTTGCTAAGTTCCAGAGTGTCCTTGCCATTGTCCAGGGTCCAAGCTGCTAGGTGAGGTCACACCTGGTTCTCTGCAACAACAAACACCCTCTTCCCCCACCTCATTAAACATGCAGCACACAGGGAAAAGTGATACACACACAGTACTCATGCAAACCATCAAAAAAACCACCCACTTCATCACACCCTTCACACCCATGAAGAGATTATGTGAAAAAGGCTCCTCCCATCAGTTTTTGAAAATAAATATAGCTAACAAGAAATTTTTTCATCTTTTTGCTGTTTAGACTCTCACAGGGCTGGAGGTATGAAACAGAACCTAAGATTCCCAGGGTCAATCAGGGTAAACCCCAGAAGACATTCAGATGTGACAGATTACTACAATTCAGGCACCTTTGAAACTATAGACTGTAACTCATTTGTTTATATATGTCTTTGCCTGCTTTAACCTTGTAATAACTCTCTCATTTTTTTCCTTAACTAATAATTCTTTAGATAGTTTACTATAGGATTGGCTATAAGTAGTGAGATCTAAGGCAGTGGTTCTCAAAGCCGGTCCGCCGCTTGTTCAGGGAAAGCCCCTGGCGGGCCGGGCCGGTTTGTTTACCTGCCGCATCCGCAGGTTCGGCCGATCGTGGCTCCAACTGGCCGCGGTTCGCTGCTCCAGGCTAATGGGGTCTGTGGGAAGCGGCGCGAGCCCAGGGATGTGCTGGCCGCCATTCCCGCAGCCCCCATTGGCCTGGGACGGCGAACCGCGGCCAGTGGGAGCCGCGATCAGCCGAACCTGCAGACGCGGCAGGTAAACAAACCGGCCCGGCCCACCAGGAGCTTTCCCTGAACAAGTGGCGGACCGGCTTTGAGAACCACTGATCTAAGGTACAAATTGACCTGGGGTAAGTGACTGGTCCTTTGGGACTGGGAGTTACCTGAATATTTTGTGATCTTTGGTGTATATAAACCAAAGATCTAAGTTCAGCTTGCCTGAATGGCAAGACAGACAGGAATGTGCTAGGGGGCTGTCTGTGTCTCCATGGTAAGACTGTTATAGTGATATACGAGTTCACACTTGTTACTGGGTTGGTGAAGTATAATTATAGAACATACAACCAGTTTGGGGTCTCTGCCCTGCTTCTTAACATCCCGCCCTGAGGTTGGCACACATGGTCGGGAGCCACTCCAGACAGAATGACAATTATAAAAATTAATATATTTAATTCACTGTATTTATTTCCCTTCTTAATCCAGATATATTCCAAAGTGAGCTACATATTGTGAATCCATTTTTAAAATGTGATCTCCTAAAGAGGATACTTATATCCCACATCTGGGTATTTAAATTGACATTAAGTCAATGAACATCAATGTTTACCTGAGCACGAAAGTGTAGACTTTTCATATATGTGAATCATTTCATTTATAGTGGCTGTTTTTCAAAACACAAAGCAAAATATTTTAAAAGAGAAAGTGAGGAATTGCTTGTTTAATCGAAATTACAGTAAGATTTTAATTAAGCAGAATGTAATTACTAGTATTGTAAATTGGAAATAAAGCTGGGGCTAACACCCCTACTTATTATAATTATTACAAACGGTTCACATTTCATCTGGATTGCTGGAGCATCTATTCATAACTGGCTTAGGAGAAAGAATGCCACTGAATTAGCTTGCTTTTTCATGGTGGTCTCCCATCTAAGTACCAATGAAGCCTGATGTTACTTACTTACGTATTCAGCAATGAAAAATAAGGTGCTATATCTGCAATTATGCTTTAAATCTATTATATTTGTTAGAAATTTATGTTTTTGAGCCAACAGCAGAGCCAATATGATAAATTAAATGTAAATGTAATGTCAATTTACCACTCAACTATAAGAACATAAGAACATAAGAATGGCCATAGTGGGTCAGACGAAGGGTCCATCCAGCCCAGCATCCTGTCTGCCGACAGTGGCCGATGCCAGGTGCCCCAGAGGGGCTGAACCTAGCAGGTAATGATCAAGTGATCTCTCTCCTGCCATCCATCTCCACCCTCTGACAAACAGAGGCTAGGGACACCATTCCTTACCCATCCTGGCTAATAGCCATTAATGGACTTAACCTCCATGAATTTATCTAGTTTTCTTTTAAACCCTGTTATAGTGCTAGCCTTCACAACCTCCTCAGGCAAGGAGTTCCACAGGTTGACTGTGAGCTGTGTGAAGAAGAACTTCCTTTTATTTGTTTTAAACCTGATGTCCATTAATTTCATTTGGTGGCCCCTAGTTCTTATATTATGGGAACAAGTAAATAACTTTTCCTTATTCACTTTCTCCACACCACTCATGATTTTATATACCTCTATCATATCCCCCCTTAGTCTCCTCTTTTCCAAGCTGAAAAGTCCTAGCCTCTTTAATCTCTCTTCATATGGGACCCATTCCAAACCCCTAATCATTTTAGTTGCCCTTCTCTGAACCTTTTCTAATGCCAGTATATCTTTTTTGAGATGAGGAGACCACATCTGTACTCAGTATTCAAGATGTGGGCATACCATAGATTTATATAAGGGCAATAAGATATTCTCTGTCTTATTCTCTATCCCTTTTTGAATGATTCCTAACATCCTGTTTGCTTTTTTGGCTGCCGCTGCACACTGTGTGGACGTCTTCAGAGATTCCAAGATCTCTTTCCTGATTAGTTGTAGCTAAACTAGCCCCCATCATATTGTATGTATAGTTGGGGTTATTTTTTCCAATGTGCATTACTTTACATTTAGCCACATTAAATTTCATTTGCCATTTTGTTGCCCAATCACTTAATTTTGTGAGATCTTTTTTAAGATCTTCAAATATCTTAAGGCAATAGGTTATTAATCCCAGTTGTTAAGACACTGGAAGGCCTGTAGTGGGGTTAGCTCTTCCCATGAAGAGGAGAAATCCTAAATATGATCAACTTCATTGAATGTATTACGTTCACATCTTTACCACTTTTGTTACACTACATTTAAGCAGCTGTTGTTTGGCTGTATTTACAATTTGCTTGGCACCAGAACTGTGCTTGCTGCTTAATATACATGTCTGAAGACAAGGTCTTTATTCTGAAGAGCTTAAAATCAAAACAGACAATGTGCCTATGAAAGGAGAGGGATAGGGAAATCAATGTACTGATGAGGTAAAAGGAAGGTGGTAGTGACGTGCCAGGAAAGAGAGAGAGAGGTGTTATAGCTGTGTTGGTCCCACAATATTAGAGAGACAAGGGTGAGGTAATATATTTTATTGGACCAATTTCTGTGGGTGAGAGAGACAAGCTTTCAAGCTACACAGAGCTGAAGAAGAGGAGTTGAGACCTGAAGAAGAGCTCTGTGGAAGTTCGAAAGCTTGTGAGCATATCTACACTACAAAATTAAGTCAACCTCCAGCCACCACAATAATTAAATCGACTCTTCGTGTTCACACTATGCTTTTTCTGTCGGTGCTGCGTGTCCTCACCGGGAATGCTTGCACCAACTTAAGTGGGGCATTGTGGAGCACTGACTGCCGGAACCCCACCGCTTTGGCTGCTGGACTCCAGCTATCAGTCCTGGGCGGTGTAGCTTGTGGGTGGCAGAACTGACAGTTTGGGCCATCAGCCCTGGGTTGGCGGGGCTCCGGCTGTCAACCTGTGTAACAACAGGTGATATAAGCAATACAGTGTCTGCACAAACTCTGTGGAGGTGGAGTTATTAAGTCGGTGTAGTGGGAGAGTTATATCAGTGGGAGCTACATGTTAGAGTTGACACAGAGTTAGGTTGATGTAAACTGCCTTACATCGACCTAACCCTGTAGTGTAGACCAGGCTTGTGTCTCTCACCAACACAAGTTGGTCCAATAAAAGATATCACCTTACCCACCTCCTCTCTATAAGGAAAGAGGTAGGTAAGGGAGAGAGGATTCACCGGTTAAGACTTCAATCTGTTGCTTATTTGCATATTGTTTTTCCCTTTTCCTCTAGCAGTTGTGCAGTTCAGGATTTCTTTTCTTCTATGAGAGAATGAAAGTGGTTCTGTGCCATATTTTTCATTAGAAGCAAATTGAACATACCATTGAAAAGAATGGTCCCTGCACTTTGTCATCCTAATGCTTGGATTTGTTTTTGTTCCACATTGCACAGTGCTGGGCTTCTCAAAGCAAAATACCACATAAGGCAGCACAGTGACCTGCTCTCAAATTACAAACAAAAATATTGGAAATCTTGATAAAAGGAGGAAAGTAGGAATTACATACACTGAAATAAACGTAGTGTTCATGAAAATGACTATAGATAGCCCTGGAGACTGAAGATCGCTCCTTATCCATAGAACAGGCACAGCGCACATGAACACAGTCTTCCTCCACTCACCCATCACAGTGCCAAAGACTTGATGCAGAGGAAAACCTTTGAAGTCAGAGGGTAGTTAACTTGCCATGCCAATTAAACCCTTGGCTCTCCTAAGGAGACTGTCAGCCAGGCTGCTAATTTACTTGCTGATACCTATTTGTAGGACTAGATAGAAACCATCCACTTATTTCATATAGGGTGTTGAACAGCTATCAGATAGTAATGACTTTCAGGCTGGATTAGAACCAGCATCTTAGAAATGAAAATTGCCATTTCCCATTATTAGTCTCTCTGATTAGATAATATCCAGTCCCCATGAATTGTGTAGTATCCTTCCATTCTCCCTTAATCACAGAATGTGATGGAAGGGAGTTAAAAATGTGCTGCAGTTAATTTAAAGGCCCCTGATGCTGATTTGTACACCCAAAAGCAGAACTGGACAACCAATGTAGCTATCTAAGTTTGAAAATTGGGTGGGCCATCGAGCAATCTATTCATTTGCTAAAATGCCCTTTTTTCCTAAATGGAACCTGGGTTTGAGACACTTCCCTTCCAATCTGCTGCTGCCCCAAGGGAGTTAGCACAAGTATGGCTTTTACAGCCCATGAGTACAAATTCCTGTAATTTTGTTTTCAGTGCTACACATTGCCCTACTAAAATAACCTAAGCTGGGAGCACTAATATCAAGAGTGAATTACTCTGCTTTTGCATTGTTCTCTCTTAACTTACCTAGTGTTACCTAGGGAGCTTGCCTAAGTCCTTGGGGGCACAGAATGGACTTTGCACCGGTGCTATCAAAGATAGTATTAATATTCATGTAAATGCAGATGGGATAGTAGGCAGCACCCTTTAAAGTGCTGTCCATCTATGCCTTGGCATGATGTTAACTTAATGAATGTGAGTTCTGTCCATGAGTCTGAGCTATTTCATGAGATTAGCATTCAAAGGAGAGTGAGTGTAGATGAAAGAGCTGACCATCAGAGAGAGCATCTGAGAAGCATTTGAGTGCCAGATACAAGGAAATGAGACCCACTGTAATAGAGGTAACTATGTCTGAAAATCAGGATATGTTCTTCAGAGTAACAGGTTCATTAGTCCTTCAGGTTGTAGTAGTTTCAAGGGTGTGATTCCGCTGCCACACCATCACATATTGGATGGATTCCTTTCCCTTTCCCTCCATAGAGCTCCTCACAACCCATTTTAGCTACCTGAATAGAGCACTAATCCATAAATGTTTTGTATGGACCTTTGGCATTAGGGTTAACTTCACCATAGTGAACAGAGAGAGTCCTAGTAATAAAATCATGCCTAAATATGGGGAAAAGGCTCAACTGAGCATAATGCCACCAATTTGAGGTATGCTGGTTATTTTAAATATTTGTTGCAATTGCTGCCAGCTCATCTTTTCACTCTGCATGCTCAGAACAACTCGGAAAGGGTATCTGCAGGCCTTAATCTCGAACTACAATATCAGTAATTATTTTAAATCAGCTATATAATTTCTTTTTTGTTCTAAACTCAATAAAAGAAATCCATGTACTGTATTAATGCTCCAAAATATATCCTGGATTAAATCTGTCTAGAATTAGACTAATTATTCTATGCATTAAAAGGGTGTATTTTAGAGAGAGAGAGATGGGGGCAGGGGAGAAAATACCCACTTACAGAAGAATGTATCAAGGTGATAGACTAAATAAATATATTATTCCCTCACTGAACCACACTCTTAGCATAGTTTTTTTTTTTAATTTAATTCTCTGTGAAAGAATTGGATAAAAATGGAATCCATTTAAAAATGCTTGCTTAAAACTGATGCATATTAGGGTAGAAGTCACGGATATGCAAAATAGCAATTCCATTATACTGGAATTTTAATTTAATTGTTGAGGTCAATATTTATCTAAATATAAATTTGATATTTTTGGATGATTGAGATGGGAAACAAAAAATTCTCCCAGGCTATAGAACTGATGCTAGGTAGCAGGATGCAGCCTGTAGATTAGAAAAGAGAGGTTCTATATAAGACACCCCTTATTCTGCCTTCCCACTTCTCTCAGCCCCAAAGAAAGTTTAGTCTTACGGCAATGTTAGTATTATCAATTTCTTATCGACAAACAGGTAAGCCCTGAACATGTGAATTTCTAATCCTTCTTTTTTATAACGATTGAACTAAAGCTTTGGTCATACATCAGTACAACTTCCATCTGTAAAGTGTTGTAACAGAATAAGAATACTTTTTATTGCTCAGATTAAAATGTTTCATGATGGTCTCCCAACTGAATCTAGAATGTAAAAGTAAATGCCAAGGTTAAAGGGAAAAAATGCAACAGCTCTCAAAAGCAGCCAAATAATCACAGACGAATTAGGGTCCAGATGACTACTACTCTCTTAACATAAAAAACAAAATCATAAGAGATTGTCCCCAACACTAAGAAACTGTTTAATAAGGTTAGATGGTAGAGGCTGCTTTAGTATAGCCCTTTTGTTGAGACTGTAGCATTCCTGGAAAGCTTTTGTTGCTTAGGAAAAAGCCAAAAAGGTAGGTTAACTGCTGAAGAGGTTCTGGCTTTAGGAAAAAGATAAAGATTCATCATGAGCCATGCTGGCTGTTTAAAAACAAATCCTCTTCCCTGGCTTGGCACAGAGTGAACAATTTTACAATCTCAGTTATCTTTTAACTAGCACTTTATTAAATATTAACATTGCAATAAAGTTACTAATAGGATTTCAGAAATGACTGTTTCCCCCCCCCCCCCCAAATTTCCCATGAGCATCAATGGAGAGAAATACAGGTGTTTCAAGCATTCATTTTAAAGCATTTATTCAAGGTAAGCTCCTCTTATTCATGCATCTTAAAATGTATGAAATATTATGAGTGATGGGCCAACTTTAAAGGCTGAGAGATTTGGTGTGGTTCACAATCATATTTTTTATTTACATAGCATCATCAAAGCAGCACTTTACAAAATAAATAAGGTAAAGTGTTTATTTATATGTCAAATCTATCCTGTTTAGCTAGGTATGTATGCCTATCTATCTTAGGTACTTATATGGATTCCTCAACGCTTACTGTAGTATTTGAGTGCCTCACAGTCTTCAATGTATTTATCCTCACAACACCCCGTGAGGTAGGAAAGTGCTGTTTTCCCATTTTACAGATGAAGAAATGAGGCACAGAAAGACTCAGGCTATGTCTACACTGCAGCTGGAAGGTGTACTTTCTGGCTCAAGGAGACATACCTGCACTAGCTGTGATGGAGCTAGTGGGCTAAAAATGGAAATGTAGCCACAGTGCGGCAAGCAGCAGAAGAGGCCAGCTCCCAAAGTATGTATCTAGTGTCTAAAATGGGTATAGGGCAGCTACCCCTCCTCCTTCTTATGCAACTATTGCTACATTTCTATTTTTAGTACACTAGCTTGATCCCAAGAAGCATTTGAGGGAGAGGAAGACATGGATGACAACAAGATCATTAAACAGCCTAGGTCTGTATTACATCCACCTTAAATGTTACATAGTGCGTTTGCTGTATAACCATGGTTCATAAAGTTCCTTGAAAAAGTGTGTTTGGAGGAGGGTTTATCAGAGGGGAGCATGTGGTACCAGCCGGAGCCAAATTCAAAAGGTAAATGTTTGTCTGAATTTCTGGTCCATATATATCTCATAGCAGGCTCCAGTATTTTCTAGATCCAGTCAGGTCAACACAAATGGGAGAATAGTTTTTCTTACAACATGGCTCCTGCCTTTCCTCTTCTCTTCAGGAACAGTAAGTAGTTAGAGCAGCAGACTGGGAGTCAGGATTCCTATGTTTTAATTCCGGCTCTGCCATTGATTCAACATGTGATCTTGAACACTTCACAACTTCTTGGTCTCTCAGTTTACTCATTTATCAAAGTGCTGTAATATTACTTGTCTACCTCACAGGAAACTGTGAGGCTAATTGTCTGTAAAGCAACTATTGTTCTTACCACATGTAGTAGAGATGGGTGAAATTGGTGAACATTTTAAATGAAATCATACACAATCTTTTTTCTAATAATTTTTTTCCTTATGAAAGCCCAGAATGAGCTGAGCAGGACACTTCACATCATGACTTGGCATACTTGTACACTACCTGGTCTACTTCACGATTCTGATTGATTTACAAAATCTTCAATGAGTTAGGCACATATTGTCTCACTGATCCCTTTCCTATAGGAGCCCATCACAGTAGCATTGATCATTAGCACACAGTGCGTGTTTATTAGACTCCAGATATAAACTTTAAAGTGTAAAATTGTACCTTCTCAAAAGTCATATTCTCTGGAAAATGCTCCTAAAGGAAGTTGGAAAGAGTTCTTCTTCCCCACCTGCACATCGCACTAAGAGAAAAATCTTTTTATCAAGTCACCAAAATTACAAGAATGAAGGAAACTTTCTGGTCAGAAGTAACAGCTCATGATTAAACCTAGTATAGGATGGAGAAGTGACATCACAGTCAAAATTACAGGCCTTAATTTATACCTAGAGAAGAACTAACCACCCCAAGCAGCTCTCGTTGTGTTTTTAACACATGTACCGTGCTTATCAACTATAGGAATAGGCACTTTGGAACTGCCAATTGCACAGTTCAATCTATCCTTGATCATACTCTTCAGATTGGCATGGCATGGCTCACTGACTGAGGAATGTGGAAACTGACATGGGAAACACTGAGAGACAAGGTGGGTGAGGTTAAATCTTTTATTGTACCAACTTCTTTGCAGTAAGTGGTTCCTTAGTTTCTCTGAAGTCTGTCTGCAGAGATGTTCAGCACATTTGGAGTTGTATGTAGTAGTCAGAGGGTTAAAGATGTTGAGACCTCTGGGGTGATGATTGCATACATGATTGCATACATGGGAAATACCGTCAGTTACAGCAGAAAGCAAGGGGAAGTCATCTGTGTTGTCCATAAATCTCAAATTAACAGGGCCGGCTTTAGGCCGATTCGACCAATTCCCCTGAATGGGGCCCCGTGCCTAAGAGGGCCCCGCACCCAAGCCCCGGTACGGTGTACCGGCAAGAGCTGGTGCGCCGTACCGGGGTGGCCCGGCTTCCCCAGGGGGCAATTTAAAGTGCCTGGGGCTCCCAGCAGGGGCCACCAGAGCCCCACTTGCCACCAGAGCCCCACTGCTGGAGCCCTGGGGTAGGGCTGCAGGGCTATTTAAAAAGTCCGGGGCTCCCGTTGCTTCTACCGCCCCGGCCCTTTAAATAGCCGCCAGAGCCACGCCACTTCCCCAGGGCTCCCTNCCCCGTGTCCACTGGTGCCCTGCAGTTCCCAGGGCAGTAACCCTGCACACCTGCTTCAATGAGGGGGGCAGGGAGCAGCTGGGACCCACACATGTGCACACCAGCTAGGGTGACCAGACAGCAAGTGTGAAAAATCGGGACAGGGGGTGAGGGGGAATAGGATCCTATATAAGAAAAAGACCCAAAAATCGGGACTGTCCCTATAAAATCGGGACCACCCTAGCACACGCCCAGGGAGTGGCGGGGACCCACACATGTGAAACGGAGTTCATTAATAATCAATCAACAGCATATATGATACAATGTACATAATTTATTATTTATATAGTTATGGAAAGTAAATAATACATGGAAGAAATGAAAGGCTTTTTTTTACATGTTTTTTTTTAAGTCATCCCTGCCGGGGCCCCGCCAAAAATGTTCGACTTGGGCCCCGCACTTCCTAAAGCCGGCCCTGGAAATTAATATTAACAATAAAAATTCAAAGTATCTGTGCAATCAGAAACAGGTATTGATGAGGGCTAATGAAAGGAGTACTCTATATATCAAGTGATAGGATGATTACAGCATCACAAAAGAAAATATCTTACAAAATTTGATTTTCAATGGACAGTCCTTGGTGGCTACTTCAAGGAAGGAATAGATTTCCTTCATGATAATATGTGTGCAGCACTAAATTTGGAATTGGACACTGAGGAGAAATGACAAGGTAAAACTCTGAGCCATCATTCAGGGCAAAACTACTAAACCAGAGCCAAAATTCAATTCATTTTTTTTTAATGCAGGAAGAGAAAAGCTGAGAATCCTGATACTGCTGCATTGGCTTCATTTGCATTTCACTGTGTGAAGCTACCACAGATCTGTGCTTGCACCAACTGGGAACTTTATTTATATTGCAGTAATGCAATTATGAACCAGGACTCCCTGGTGCTAGCACTATACAAACAAAGAACAGAAAGACGGTCCCTGCCCCCCAAAGAGTTTACAATCTAAATATAACATGATTGTTCTCATATTCTAAAAATACTTAAAATAGGGAAGGGTCTGTTACCCTGAAAACAGATTTAAGTATCCCCAGAATAGCCTATCTATTACCCCCTCCCAGGTTTGCCAAGGGTTCCCTTAAAACAGCCCACCTGTTTGCCTATTATAACCAATCTGTTCTCATTAGGTATGGGTCTCCAGGGTGGCCAAGGAATATCTTGGGCTTGCCAGGGGTTCCCTGTTTCAGAAACTCCCCCAGAATAGCTCAGAGCTGTTACCCCCCAGATGACATGGATATAGCCTTCTGATAAAATGATGGACACAAGCAGTGTTCTTTCCAAGAAAAAAAAAAAAGCCCACCTCTTTATTGGTGCAAAGAATAAGAATCCCTAATACAACAAACTAAAACACAAATAACACAAATCCCTAACACAATAACAGCCTAACAATCCACTTATTGGTGTTATAAAACCAATCCCCCGAGCCAAAGAGCACCCCAAACTACATTACCACACAGTTTGAAGTAATGCTAAATGGCTGCATCCTGCTTACGGCGATCAGTTGTTCACAGGCCGCTGACAGCTCCTGGTAACAGTCTTTCTCTCTGGTCTTCCTTTTCTCCTCTTTTCTGGACTGGGTGGACAGTACCAAATGGGCAAAGCAAACAAACAGAATACACTGATGTCCTCTGTGTCTCCTTATATCTTCTTCTGACAGGCTTGATTGACATGTCACTTTGCTTGCTTTTGCTAATATCTTTCTGTTAGACCTCTCCAGGGCACATGCCACTTGCAACATTTGCTTCAAACATACCTAGCTTCCTGATCAACAATTACCTCATTATTTGCCATTTTGCAACATATTTTAAAACGTACCCAGTCTCATGATCAACAACTGTCTCATTGCAGGTGTTCATGCTGCTTTGCAACATCCTCTCTAACGCACTCAAAAGGTGCCCAGCCTTGTAGTCAACAACTATCTCACCACTGCTTTCCCTGCCAATTTCGCCCCTGCTAATTTCAGTGCTATGTGACCTACAGCTTTCATCTAATGGTGGAGTGACTTTTGCTAATTTAAAATGGAGGCCAGGGATACAAGATGGAGTCTGGGGACTTCAAAATGGGGTTTCTCTGGTACTGGGTACTTTGGGGAAAAAAGTAGTAAGTTATCATGTAAAATATGTCTCATAATGCATATGCACAAGGGGCTGGATTAAGGTTGTACAGGTAACCTTAATTCTGGCATTTCCTAACTTTTGAGTGCTTGACTTTACAACCTTGATAGTGTTCTTTTAATGTATGTTTTTGTATGCGTAATAAAATATATAGTACACAAATACACCTGACATGATAATAGTGCTGACAACCTAGCCATGGGCATCTAAACACTTCCTCCAAAATAATAGCATTCCTTCAAAATAATAGTTCCTGCATTTTGACAAACCCTATATAGCAGTGTTTCTCAAACTGGGGCAGCCGCTTGTGTAGGGAAAGCCCCTGGCGGGCCGGGCCGGTTTGTTTACCTGCCGCGTCCGCAGGTCCGGCCGATCGCAGCTCCCACTGGCCGTGGTTTGCTGCTTCAGGCCAATGGTAGCTGCTGGAAGCGGTGGCCAGTACATCCTTTGGCCTGCGCCGCTTCCAGCAGCCCCCATTGGCCTGGAGCGGCGAACCGAGGCCAGTGGGAGCCACGATCGGCCGGACCTGCGGATGCGGCAGGTAAACAAACCGGACCGGCCCGCCAGGGGCTNGCTTTTTTTTACATGTTTTTTTTTAAGTCATCCCTGCCGGGGCCCCGCCAAAAATGTTCGACTTGGGCCCCGCACTTCCTAAAGCCGGCCCTGGAAATTAATATTAACAATAAAAATTCAAAGTATCTGTGCAATCAGAAACAGGTATTGATGAGGGCTAATGAAAGGAGTACTCTATATATCAAGTGATAGGATGATTACAGCATCACAAAAGAAAATATCTTACAAAATTTGATTTTCAATGGACAGTCCTTGGTGGCTACTTCAAGGAAGGAATAGATTTCCTTCATGATAATCTGTGTGCAGCACTAAATTTGGAATTGGACACTGAGGAGAAATGACAAGGTAAAACTCTGAGCCATCATTCAGGGCAAAACTACTAAACCAGAGCCAAAATTCAATTCATTTTTTTTTAATGCAGGAAGAGAAAAGCTGAGAATCCTGATACTGCTGCATTGGCTTCATTTGCATTTCACTGTGTGAAGCTACCACAGATCTGTGCTTGCACCAACTGGGAACTTTATTTATATTGCAGTAATGCAATTATGAACCAGGACTCCCTGGTGCTAGCACTATACAAACAAAGAACAGAAAGACGGTCCCTGCCCCCCAAAGAGTTTACAATCTAAATATAACATGATTGTTCTCATATTCTAAAAATACTTAAAATAGGGAAGGGTCTGTTACCCTGAAAACAGATTTAAGTATCCCCAGAATAGCCTATCTATTACCCCCTCCCAGGTTTGCCAAGGGTTCCCTTAAAACAGCCCACCTGTTTGCCTATTATAACCAATCTGTTCTCATTAGGTATGGGTCTCCAGGGTGGCCAAGGAATATCTTGGGCTTGCCAGGGGTTCCCTGTTTCAGAAACTCCCCCAGAATAGCTCAGAGCTGTTACCCCCCAGATGACATGGATATAGCCTTCTGATAAAATGATGGACACAAGCAGTGTTCTTTCCAAGAAAAAAAAAAAAGCCCACCTCTTTATTGGTGCAAAGAATAAGAATCCCTAATACAACAAACTAAAACACAAATAACACAAATCCCTAACACAATAACAGCCTAACAATCCACTTATTGGTGTTATAAAACCAATCCCCCGAGCCAAAGAGCACCCCAAACTACATTACCACACAGTTTGAAGTAATGCTAAATGGCTGCATCCTGCTTACGGCGATCAGTTGTTCACAAGCCGCTGACAGCTCCTGGTAACAGTCTTTCTCTCTGGTCTTCCTTTTCTCCTCTTTTCTGGACTGGGTGGACAGTACCAAATGGGCAAAGCAAACAAACAGAATACACTGATGTCCTCTGTGTCTCCTTATATCCTCTTCTGACAGGCTTGATTGACATGTCACTTTGCTTGCTTTTGCTAATATCTTTCTGTTAGACCTCTCCAGGGCACATGCCACTTGCAACATTTGTTTCAAACATACCTAGCTTCCTGATCAACAATTACCTCATTATTTGCCATTTTGCAACATATTTTAAAACGTACCCAGTCTCATGATCAACAACTGTCTCATTGCAGGTGTTCATGCTGCTTTGCAACATCCTCTCTAACGCACTCAAAAGGTGCCCAGCCTTGTAGTCAACAACTATCTCACCACTGCTTTCCCTGCCAATTTCGCCCCTGCTAATTTCAGTGCTATGTGACCTACAGCTTTCATCTAATGGTGGAGTGACTTTTGCTAATTTAAAATGGAGGCCAGGGATACAAGATGGAGTCTGGGGACTTCAAAATGGGGTTTCTCTGGTACTGGGTACTTTGGGGAAAAAAGTAGTAAGTTATCATGTAAAATATGTCTCATAATGCATATGCACAAGGGGCTGGATTAAGGTTGTACAGGTAACCTTAATTCTGGCATTTCCTAACTTTTGAGTGCTTGACTTTACAACCTTGATAGTGTTCTTTTAATGTATGTTTTTGTATGCGTAATAAAATATATAGTACACAAATACACCTGACATGATAATAGTGCTGACAACCTAGCCATGGGCATCTAAACACTTCCTCCAAAATAATAGCATTCCTTCAAAATAATAGTTCCTGCATTTTGACAAACCCTATATAGCAGTGTTTCTCAAACTGGGGCAGCCGCTTGTGTAGGGAAAGCCCCTGGCGGGCCGGGCCGGTTTGTTTACCTGCCGCGTCCGCAGGTCCGGCCGATCGCAGCTCCCACTGGCCGTGGTTTGCTGCTTCAGGCCAATGGTAGCTGCTGGAAGCGGTGGCCAGTACATCCTTTGGCCTGCGCCGCTTCCAGCAGCCCCCATTGGCCTGGAGCGGCAAACCGAGGCCAGTGGGAGCCACGATCGGCCGGACCTGCGGATGCGGCAGGTAAACAAACCGGACCGGCCCGCCAGGGGCTTTCCCTACACAAGCGGCAGCCCCAGTTTGAGAAACACTGCTATATAGCCCATCTTTACTCTTCATGCTTTCTCTTATTGGCATAGGAAGAATAAAAATACTATATGGAGAAATTCCAACTAATCCATAGAAAAAGAAAGTTGAATAAAGCATTCTCTTAAATCTCAACAGATTGAGGTGAATTTTTTTTGTCACATACCCATCTGCTACTGGTTTACCTGTTGGGGAAAATACAATCATTTTAAGGAGTAGACTCAGTTTGTCTTTACAAGATTTCTTTCAAAGTCATGTTCTTTTGTACAATCTTAACTCTTGTCCTTTGACAAATACAATCTTTATATTAATCTCTCTCTTGTGTGAACTCTTGCTATGCATTGATTAAATACATAATATGGAAATTATCAGTGCTGGTGTGTGTGTAAGTACATTTCCCTTCTTAGAGTATTTTACCTCTGTAGTTCAGAGGAACCCATCTCTGTCCCAATAGGAGTCTGGAGGAGTTCAAGGCATTCCTATCTAGGGAAGATAAAGTGAAACTTTCAAAGTCGACTCTAGAGCAGAAATGCAGATCCTTGTTTGAAATATGTTGTGGCATTTCTATTAATGTGCTTAATATTGTATTGTGTGTTCTATGTATTCCCTGCTTCTGTGTCACTTCAGAGAGAATTTTGAGACTGATGAAAACAGCAAGGATAATGAAAGCAAATGCATTGGTAGAAGGGCTGGTGAAGTGATAATCATAACCACAATATGTTGTGAAGAATCTAGAGACCTCCTTAGAAGCTGTGAAATGAAAAGTTCAGTGAAGAGTCCAAAATACAGGGACTATGACAAGTAAGCCTGCAAAGGTAATTATTCTAAAGTACATTAAATAAATATTTTAAGAAAAATGGAGTTTTAATATGAGTCCTGCCTTAGACATTCTAGTGTAGAGGGATCATAGGGATATTATGATATTTGATCAACTTCATGAAAGATAATGTAATATAGATACACTAGTGTATTTGTAACAGGGAGCTTGAAGGGCTAGCCAGCCTAGTGGTCTGAGTACTTGATTTCCAGTTCCCTGCTTCTCTAGTCGAGGTGCCTCAGTCTTTATAGGAAGACTACGCTCACTGCCTTGGGCTACTTCCTATCGCTGTCCATTTAGTTTGGGGCATGGCCCCTATAGTCCAAGTTCCTGTGGTGGTTTGTCTCTATTAGTAGACCCCGGGTGGGGTCCTGTTGAGGTTTCAGGTTCCTCCAAGCTGGGCAGCTGTAAGTTTGCTGGGGTCAAAACCCCAGAAGGTCTCTGAGCTTTGGTCACCCAGGATATTTTTAGACTGGGTGCTCCTTGGCGCCTCTCACTGTCTCCTCTGGCCAGGAAGACAGTGCTTGATTACTGGTAGCTGCCTTGGCTGGCAAGCTAGTGATCCTTCCCCTCAGGCAGGGAGGCAGCTAGCTCCTGCCTCTTTACCAGTCAGCCTGAAACTGAACCAGGCTCCTTCCTTTTCTCTCCCCTCCAGGCCTGGCATTGACTGCAGGTATGATGGGGCAGGGCTAGGTGGGCCCAAAGGCTCTCTTCAACCCCTTCCATGTTGGTGGGCAGTTCCTCTGCTTCATCACAGTATTCTATTGCCCTACGGTGTTTGTAATAAGGTACATGAAAATACAATTATATGTCCAATTATTTTCATTTGCAAGCTTTGATTTTTCCTGTGTTTTGAATGGAGATGAAATTAACATGATTGTCTTGCTAAACAGCGGCATACACTTACCTAGTGTCAAGACATCTTTGTGCAGCAGCAGCAATATCAATGCTGTTGGCTCAGCTCGGAGGCGTAGTGCTTGACTGGTTCTGCAGAGGCAGCAGAAAGAGCATAAAACATTCTCTTTTGTAGACTCCAGAATGTGCTTATTTGGTTTAAATTCCTCTGCAGTCAGTTAATTAAAATTAGATACTTAACATCCAGTTGATTTTCCCCAAGTCCATTCATTATGTTGTTAAAGTAAGTCAAATTTGGGGCTTAAACAGGTTGGTAATGTGTCTTTACGCTACTACTGAAGGATAACTGGCTGTAGTGAAGGAGTTAAGGAAAACAGTGAGATGCTAATGAAAGGAGAGAGAATTTCAGCAGTGCCTTTAGCAAGATTCCTCTCATTAACTGACTCAGTCAGGTACCTTTTATATTAGATAGCCAAGATTTTCAAAAGTGACTAGTGAGTGTGGGTGCCTCTGTTTTTCAGTACCCAACCTGAGATACATTAAAGGAGCCTAATTTTCAGAAAGTGCTGAATGCCTGCCTTCTGAAAAAACAGACCCCTCCCATCCACCCCCCTAAGGTGTCTCAGACTGGACACCCAAAAATGGAGGCATCCAAAATCACTAGTCACTTTCAGAAAATATTGGCCTAGTAGGCCAAGTTCTTTCCTCAGTTATACTCATGCAATGCCACTGTCTTCACTGGATTTACATGGGGATAAATGTGCCTAAGCCCAATGTGTCTAAACTGTTTTTATCTGCTCCAGATTGCATGCTCATTGAGGCAGGACCGTGTCTTTTATACGTTTTTAACACCACTGAGTACACTGTTGGCACATGATAAAAATGTGATAATGATGAAAAGATACAGGATAAGATGTTATTAAAATCATATTTTATATATTGTATGTATATTAGAGTGTGTGTATTAAAGCTGGTGTCTGGTAACAACACAATAATCCAATAGATGGGCTGCTCTTCCTATTTCCTGAGAATCAGGTAGACAGACCAACTAGCTGGCAAGAATTTCTGGCACTCCAGCAGCTCCCTCCCAGATGATCTCCAGTCTTCCTCCTACCTTCCAATGAGACTAGGCATTTTCCTCTTTTTTGGCAAACACAACCTGACAAAATTCTTTGAGGACAAGGGCAACAGATATATGTTCCTAGTATGGAAAACTATACCAGACTGGCTACTGAGAAGCAACCAGAGACATCTGCTCCCTCAGAAGGGGTGGGATTAGAGGTCCCAAATGAATAGCCTGGCAGGATACCTCTGCTTTTTTTCCAAACAGACTCATGCCACCATTCAGATGCTGACAGCAGGTTCTTCTGCTTCTGTACTCTGATTAGTCATCTTCCTCAAACCACAGTCCAGGCTGCCAGTCCTTGAGAAACTCTTTTCAGAGAGTGTAATGCCAATGAAGGAAGATGCTAAAAGTAGACAGTGGTAGCAGCCCTTCCTCATTGGAGGGTTGATGTTTTTAAGCTTTTGTCATACTCTCCTCTACCTGCCCCCTGATGTCAGAGGAGAAGGTTTTCTTTTCTGTCTCACTAATCATCTCTGACATGCAGTTGGCAATGGTAAATGTATCCATGAGGATTTGTCAGCTGTGTTTCAGGTTGGCCTCTTCCTCCCATGAGAGCAAAGCAGGCACTTTACCTTTGAATCTGAAAGTACCGCAAGTACAGCACGTACAGCTCTGCTTGCTAATTGTATTTAGTGCCAGGGTCCTCTCTCATTTTGGCCAAGACACATTCAACTCAAAGTATTGTAAGAAGAATCATAGAATCATAGAATCATAGAACTTGAGATCGGAAGGGACCATTATGATCATCTAGTCTGACCTCCTGCATGATGCAGGCCACAAAAGTTGACCCACCCACCCCTGAAATAACTCTCACCCTTGACTCAGCTGTTGAAGTCCCCAAATCCTGATTTGGCGACTTCAAGCAGCAGATAATCCTCTAGCAAACGACCCCTGCCCCATGCTCGGAGGAAGGCGAAAAACCTCCAGGGCCTCTGCCAATCTACCCCGGAGGAAAATTCCTTCCCGACCCCAAATATGGCGATCAGCTGAACCCCGAGCATGTGGCCAATATTCTCTATCCTGACACTTAGGAAAAGACTCCCAATATCCCAACATTTAAAATCGGTACTAACTCCCAGGTGGCACATTATTGACCTATTGAGTAAATCAAGTTATCCTATCAGATCATCCCTTCCATAAACTTATCAAGCTTAGTCTTAAAGCCGGAGAGGTCTTTCGCCCCCACTATGTCCCTCGGCAGGCCATTCCAGTATTTCACTCCTCTGACGGTCAGAAACCTTCGCCTAATTTCAAGCCTAAACTTCCCAACTGCCAATTTATATCCATTTGTTCTCGTATCCACATTAGCACTGAGCCGAAATAATTCCTCTCCCTCCCCGATATTGATCCCTCTGATATATTTAAAGAGAGCAATCATATCTCCCCTCAACCTTCTTTTGGTTAAGGAAAACAATCCGAGCTCCTCAAGTCGCCTTTCATACGACAGGCTTTCCATTCCTCGAATCATCCTAGTGGCCCTTCTCTGTACCCTTTCCAGTTTAAGTTCATCCTTCTTAAACATGGGAGACCAGAACTGCACACAGTACTCCAAATGAGGTCTCACCAGCGCCTTGTATAACGGGACTAGCACCTCCTTATCTCTACTAGAAATACCTCGCCTAACGCAACCCAAGACCGCATTAGCCTTTTTGACGGCCACATCACATTGCCGACTCATAGTCATCTTGCGATCGACCAGGACTCCGAGGTCCTTCTCCTCGTCCGTTACTTCCAACAGGTGCGTCCCCAGCCTATAACTATAATTCTTATTAGTCATCCCTAGATGCATAACCTTACACTTCTCACTATTAAATTTCATCCTATTACTAATACTCCAGTTTACCAGGTCATCCAAATCCCCCTGGAGGATATCCCTATCCTTCTCCGAATTGGCAATACCTCCCAACTTCGTGTCATCCGCAAACTTTATCAGCCCACTCCTACTTTCGGTTCCGAGGTCAGCGACGAATAGATTGAATAACATCGGACCCAAAACCGAACCCTGAGGAACCCCACTGGTAACCTCCCTCCAACCCGACAGCTCCCCTTTCAGTGCGACCCTCTGCAGTCTCCCCTTTAACCAGTTCTTTATCCACCTCCGGAATTTCATTTCGATCCCCATCCTTTCCAATTTACGCAGTAATTCTTCATGCGGTACCGTATCAAACGCCTTACTGAAATCAAGATATATCAGATCCACCGCATTGCCCTTATCTAAAAAATCTGTTACTTTCTCAAAGAAGGAGATCAGGTTGGTTTGGCACGATCTACCTTTCGTAAAACCATGTTGTAATTTGTCCCAGACGCCATCGACCTCAAGGTCCGTAAGTACTCTCTCCTTCAATATTTTTTCCATGACTTTGCACACTACAGACGTTAAACTAACAGGCCTGTAGTTACCCGGGTCACTTTTTTTCCCCTTCTTGAATATAGGAACTACATTAGCTAATCTCCAGTCCAGCGGTACAACCCCCGAGTTTAGGGATTCATTAAAAATTTTCGCTAACGGGCTCGCAATTTCACTCGCCAATTCTTTTAATATTCTCGGATGAAGGTCATCCGGACCGCCCGATTTACTGCCGTTAAGCTTTTCAAGTTTGGCTCGTACCTCGGATACCGTAATGTCTACCCCCCCTCCTTCATTCCCATCATTCACGCCGCCACTATTCCCAAGCCCTTCAGTAGCCTCATTAAATACCGAGGCAAAATATTCGTTCAGATATTGTGCCATGCCTAGATGATCTTTAATCTCCACCCCGTCTCCATTCTTAAGCGGTCCCACTTCTTCTTTCTTGGATTTCTTCCTATTTATATGGCTAAAAAACCTTTTACTATTGTTTTTAATTCCCTTCGCGAGATCTATCTCCACTTGGCTTTTGGCCTTTCTAACCGCATCCCGACACCCTCTTACCTCCATAAGGTAGGTTTCTTTGCTGATCCCTCCCATCTTCCACTGTTTATACGCCTTCTGTTTTTTCCTAATCACCCCTCTGAGACGCTTGCTCATCCAGTCCGGTCTAAAACCGCTACCTACAACCCTTTTTCCCTTTCTCGGGATACAGGCCTCAGAGAGGTCCTGCAACCTCCACCTAAAATAATCCCACGCCTCTTCCGCCTTTAGATCTCTAAATATGTTTGCCCAATCCACTTTTTTAACTAGCTGCCTTAATTTAGTAAAGTTAGCCCTCTTGAAATCATAAACCTTAGTCTCAGATGCATTTTTATTTATCTTTCCATTTAGTTTGAACCGGATTAGCTCATGATCACTCGAGCCAAGGTTGTCCCCTACAACCATTTCCTCAACGAGGTCCTCACTACTCACCAAAACCAAATCTAAAATGGCATCCCCCCTCGTCGGTTCAGCAACCATTTGGTGAAGGAATTCATCAGCTATCACATCTAGGAAAAGCTGAGCCCTATGATTATTACTAGCGTTTATTCCCCAATCTATATCCGGGAAGTTAAAGTCTCCCATGATCATACAGTTCCTACCAGTATTGACCTCTTTAAAAACATTAAAGAGTTCTCTATCCATCTCCAGGCTGGATCCCGGCGGTCTATAGCACACCCCGATCACTATCCCAGGGGAGGCTCTAGTATTTTTCTTCCCCAACGTGACCCTTGCCCAAACAGACTCCGTATTATCTATTCCATTACTATTTATTTCATTACACTCTACCTCTTTATTGACATACAAGGCAACCCCACCCCCTTTACCTTTGTTCCGGTCTTTCCTAAAAAGAACATACCCTTCCATACCTGCACTCCAGTCGTGGCTACCGTTCCACCACGTTTCAGTTATTCCCACGATATCTGGTTTCAAATCTCGGACCAGGAGCTCCAGTTCCTCCATTTTGTTACCTAGGCTTCTAGCATTAGTGAACAAACATCCTAATTTTTGCCCTTTGGCTTCTCTCCCCTTTGTTACCCTCTTTGGTAGGGACACCGTACCGTCAGTATGACGTATCGGTCTAGTATCCCTCCCCCCCCTCTTTCTTATGTTCAAACCCTTCCCTCTGTCAATATCAGTTTTTATCCCTTCGTCCACCCTCTCAATGTTAAAGCCTGGCGTGGAGAGTGCCCGTGCATCTCCCAACCGTCTCCCCGCAATTCCTAGTTTAAAGCTCTCTCGATCAGATGCGCCAGCCTCCCTCCCAGAAGTCTATTTCCCTCCCTACTCAGGTGGAGCCCATCCCGCGAGAACAGTTCTCTGTTCCCGAAAGCCTCCCAGTGGCCATACATCCCAAAGCCCGTCTTATAACACCAATCTCTGAGCCAACTATTTAACATCACAATCCTGTCCCCCCTTTGCCGCCCTTCTCTAGGGACAGGCAAAATCCCACTAAAGATTACCTGAGCCTCGATTTCCTTCAGCGTCTTACCCAGTCTGGCATAATCTCCCTTGATTCTCTCCAGCGAGAATCTAGCCGTGTCATTGGTTCCTACATGAAGGATGATAAGAGGGTTCTTACCTGCCCCTTTTAGGATCCTTTTCAACCGCAGGTCCACATCACGAATCTTAGCGCCCGGTAAACAGCACACCCTTCTGTTCTCCGGATCGGCCCTGGTCACCGGCCTGTCCAACCTTTTCACTAAGGAATCGCCAATTACATAGACCTGCCTCGGCCTGGTGACAGTGGGCTCTGCTAGTTTATGCGCCGTTCCCCCTGGTTGTACGCTCCTCCCATTCCTATCATCCCTTACAGTCCCCCGTAAGCCACTCTGTACCCTCCCCGGGCCCAAAGTAGGAGCTGTCTCCATCGACTCCTCCCCTCTTAGTATCGGACTACACGCTCTTCTCTTTTTCCTCGCCCTCCCACCATCAGCTAGCGCCCGCTGTACCCCCTCCTCATTCTCCAAACCTTCAAACCTATTTCGCAGCTCTATTTCCCCATCACTAGCCCTCCTTTTTCCCTGTCTGCTTCTCACGGTCACATGCTTCCACTGACCATGATCCCCCCCCAGCATTCCTCCCTCAGAGGCCTTTGCCCCTGCTCCCAGCTGTGTGCCTGAGCATTCCCCTTCAGCCACACCTAGCCTTTGATCTATCAGCTGCTCGAAACCCCTTCTCTGCTGTATCAGGGTTTCTACCTGCATCTCTAAACCCCGGATCTTTTCCTCCATCAGCTCTATTAGGCGGCACTTCATGCACACATACCTCTGTTTAGGCACCCCTGCAAGGACAATGTACATACCACAGCTCCCACATGCACTCATCTGCATTGATTCCTCTGCTGCCTGGCTCTTGGCTGCAGTTGTCTCAGCCTCCATCATCATTCTCACCTGGGGAACACAACACACGGAGTGGTGCGCCCCCGCCCCCTTCCAACTCCCCTGTAAACTCCCACTCAAACTCCCCTGTTAGCAGCCCTGTTCGCCTGCTCCTGTGCCGCTGTGCAACTGTGTCATCAGTTGTTCAAAGTGCTCTTTCATGTGGCACATTTTTTTTCTGGCAAGCTGTGATGGGGTGTATAAACTTCACATTGGTTACCCAGAGGTTAACGAGAAGCTGAAAAAATTAGGCCACTGGATAGCACTTAGAGGGGTGTAAGACTTATATGGAGATCAAACTCAGCTGAGTCATCATAAAAGAGTGCGCACCAGGCAGTTGGAGAATGCCAGGAAGGTGACCCAGGTGAAAGGCAGCTGGGAGTTTCCTCTCTTGGGCTAATGGCTGAGGGAAGCTTGGGAGGCTTGGAGTCAGAATTAAAGGGGCCTAAGATAGGAATAAGCTTTGGAGGCCATATTCCGAAATAAGAACAAAAAATAACTTTGCAGGCATTAGGTTGGCCCCAACAAGAAGCATTGAGGAAGGAGTGCGTTGGACCAGCAAATGAAGCCCAGGGAGATAAAGGTGTCAGGGAAGGCTGCTAGAAGCAAGGGAAACCCTGGGTATAGACAAAACCAAAGGCTACGGGAGATGGTGATTTTCATAGCAGCAGGCACGAAAGAGGGTACACTACAGACCTGAGACTGAGGGAGTACCAATGGGGGGAGACAAGGCAATTCTCACCATGGCAAGCCTGAAACAGGGTTCAGTAAAGTTCTAGAAGTTAAATTGGACTAGAACTTGAGTAGAGATTTCATTGAGTGGTAATAATGAAGATCTTGGGTGAAGAGGTATGGTCTTAGTAACCCCCAGAAAGAGGGGCTGAAGAGACTGGAATGTTAGGTGTTGTTGGGACCAGGGTACCTTGAAAGAAGGGAGAACAAAATGTGACTTGGCCAGAAGACTGACTCATAAGAAGAGACCACTACAGAACTGGAGCAACAGTCACCAGAGGAAGGCCTGCTATGCCACATCCAGCCATGAGAGGGAACACCCATAGAGTCAACTCTTCTACACAGGCCAAAGGAAAGGGTTGATCTGGATAGGACATGAATATCATTTTCAGATAACGGGATCTGAAGTTACAAAAGCCTGGCCTTTCTGCCAAAAAAACCCCAAACCCTTTATAAATATGAGGTGAAATCCTGAACCCATTGATTTCAATGGAGTGAGGCTTTCACCCATAATCTTTTCCCCAAGCTCAGATCCTGAGATATTACAAACATTCTCTTTCAAAATCCACATCTATATAGGTCCATGGCAAAGATTCTAAATAGTTGTTTGTTTTTCTGTATGGTTTTCTTTAAACGTTCAAAAAAAAAAAAAGGTTTGGGGTTATAGCCATGGTATTTTTAAAAACTCTTCTTAAAATGAAAGAGCAAAATGTGGGGGAAAGAGCTGATGTTGCTTTAAGAAATTCTGAAAATGCTAATGTTAGTTAATGGATCAGCAATGCTTTGGAACACAAGGGATACAAATAATTTTCATGAAGTGTCAGTCAGGAGTACATGTGTGTCTGTTTATTGTGGGAGAATCTTTTAACCAGCATTAATAAATCAATAAGCATATACATGAATCTTCTCTATTTTTTTGTAAGGTTTTCCCAAGCTGGTTGGTAATCAGCTTGCTACTAATTAGCCATGAGAGATTTTTTTTCCTATTCCTTGCAGCATTAAGGGTGAATTCCCTGACTAGCTCCCTCTCATTTTATTCCTGAACATCTCTGATTTTCAACAAGGGGTTTCCACTTGCTAAACATGGGCAGAAAACGTTAAGTATCTAATAATAATGATGATCATCTGAAGCAATATGGCCAATATTGACTGTCAAAGTAATTTTTCTCAACATGTAGATATTTACTTTAACATTGTCTTTTGTTCTCAATATTTTATTTTTGCCTTTCCAGTTCCAAACTATATCAATCTGCAGAGGCAGGTGGGTAGTCTTTCTATGCCATATTAAACCCTGCTAGGGACAAAAACGTCAATTTTGTTCAACAGCTGTTTGGTTATAGTAGAAGTGTATGCATTGTATACTGCTGCCTGGCATCGCAGCCAGGCCTCTGTTGTGTCCTGGAGCTGCACTGACCATAACTTCAATTGGCTAACCTTAGACATGGTTTGGAAGTAGAGTGGAACCCTAAATTCAAAATTTTGAAAGGTGCAGACCTTTGAAAGAGTGCACCTTCTTTACCAATCAGAATTGTACAGGATGGAGCATGAGTAACAAATATATTGTCACAAGACTGGAAGCTGCTAGGATCACATGCAATATTAGAAAAATACAGAGAAAAGATGTTTGTCAATTTGTATAATAGCAAATAAGGGTATAAAGGGAAAAAGGATCCAGTAATTATTATTCTACTGTTTGTGTTGATTGTTTCAAATTAAAATGTTGATAATTTTATGAATTTGTGGGTTTGGAGCAGGAAGAATTTTTTTAATGAATTTTTGATAAGTGTTTATTTTAAAACAGTCATCCTGATTTCAAAACAGAAAAGAAAAAAAGCTATAGTTGTGCATCTGATTTTTTTCCTTCCTAAGTGAAGTACTTTGCACTTGTCTTTCTCAGAGTGCATCTTATTGAATACACACCAATTCTCCAGTTTGTCAAGGTCATTTTGAATTCTCATCCTCTGCTAGCAAACCCTCCCAGCATGGTGTCATCTGCAAATGTTATACTCTCCACTCCATTATCCAGGTCATTAATGAAAATATTGAACACCACCAGTCCCAGGACCAACCCAGTGGGATCTTATTAGATATGCCCTCCAGTTTGACAGCAAAATATTGATAACTCCTCTTTGAGTATGGCCTTTCAATGAGTTGTGCATCCACCTTATAATAATTTCATCTAGATCACATTTCCTTAATTTGGTTTATGAGAATGTCACATGGGACTGTGTCAGAATCTTACTAAAATCAAGATGTATCACATCTACAGTTCCCCCCCTATCCACTAGGCCAGTAACCTTGAAGAAGAAAATTAGGTTGGTTTGGCATGATTTATTCATGATAAATCCATGTCAGCTATTCTTCTAGGTGCTTACAAATTGATTGTTTAATAATTTGTTCCAGTATCAAAATTTCCAGTTATCAAAGGTAGGCTGACTGGCCTGTAATGTACTGGGTCCTCTTTTTAAAGATTGATACTATGTTTTCCCTTTTCCAGTTCTCTGGGACCTTACCCATCCTCCAAGAACTCTCAAAGATAATTGTTCACAGTTCCAAGATTGCTTCAGCTAGTTCCTTAATACTTTAGAATAAATTTCATCGGGCCCTGTTGACTTGGATACATCTACTTTATCTAAATATTCTTTAACCTGTTCTTTCCCTATTTTGGCTTGTGTTCCTTCCCCATTGTTGTTAATATTAATTGTGTTGAGTATCTGGTTAACCCTTTTAGTAAAGAGTGAAGCAAAGTAAGCACTGAACACTTCAGCCTTCTTGATACCATCAGTTTATTAGCTCTCTTTCTTACTAAACAGATTAATAATGAAGGTTCCTTGGTCTACAGTGACTTAAATGAGTTACAGCATAATCTTTGCGTACTGCTGTAAATTAGTTATGAACTCACCTTGGCAAGTCATTTTTGCCTCCTTGATTTCAGATATCAGCTGCCTCCACTGGTAACATACAAGGCATGGAAAGGTAGACACATTTTACTGAAAGGTGAGTACTGCAGTCAATCTCTACAGATTACAGAAAGTCAATGTATGTAATCCCAATGTACAATAAATTGAACGAGGTTTTAATAAAATAATGGAACTTCTTAGTATATATCAAATATGAAGTTTCCTGTTCTCTTTAAGAAGAAAATTAAGACCTGAAACACTGATTTTTTTTTCCATTTTTTTCCCCACCAGCTCTGCTACAAATTCCGATTAACCATCCTGTGAATTTAGAATTAGAAATTTGTTATATTGGCCACCAGACGAAGTACATTTTCCCACTACTGCATTGAAAATATAATTTTTACATATATTATTTTTATATATTTTATATATAAGATTATACATTCCAAAGTGTGCACCATACTTTCTAGTAAGGTCCACAGGCATGCACAATTTTGTGAAAATTGCACTTTGTTTTTCCTCCAATTAAAAAATAGAGGGAGACTTTTTTCCTACATTTTCCCTGTAGATTAAGAGGCCACATATTAAAATCCAGTTTTTTCTTTTGAAACCAGTGTACAAAATGCAAAGGGTCAAACTGTAGAGGTTTGCCTGAGGACTGAGCAAAGACTGCAGAATTTGCTCACTCTCCTTTGCTTTCCCCAGTGTGCGCACACACACACACACACAATACACTACTAAATCAATATTTTTTCTTATTCTCTGGGCAATATTTCAGAGACTTCATCAAAACCCTAATTTTGCAAACACTTACGCACATGAATATTTTATTCTTCTGAGCAGTCTCATTGACTTCAATGTGATTATTCACAGGGGTACAGTTATGCATTTATGTATTTGTATGATTGGGACAGGAGTGCAGAGAGAGAAACAGTAGCGCTCATTTCCTTTAGAACTGCAATGTGCTGAGTACCCTCTGTGACTATTGATTTAATTAGAAAATGAGGATACCTGGTGCCTTACAGTAAGAGATTAGGTTCATAAAACGCCAGTTAAATTCAATTCAATAGGAGTTTGTCTAACTGAGGAGTTCTGGATTGATGCCAAAATGGCAAAAATAAGCCATTGATTTGATATTGTGAGGAAACAAGTATCCATAAAAATATAAATATACAAATACAACCTGTCTACCCATTTGAACTTACTACCTTCGGAACACAAGACAGATATGTTCTCTACTAGTCTTCAAGCATTATGCTGTAGTTGTCATGAGAATGTATTGGTATTAAATAACCCAAAGAAGGGGAGGCTTTGTTCCATCAAAAGAACAAAAACATTTCAAATCACAAAGGAGAAAGATTCTTTGAGTTGAATACAAAATCTCAGGCTTATGTAAAATGTTACCACATGAAAGAAACCGCCCCCCACTAATATTACAGGAAAGATGCTCTATAAAAAAAAGCTGCATTATATTGATTCTTCAATGTAAAGAGTTTCTATTTTTTCATGAGATTCAGAATATTTTGGATAACAATGTAGTACTGTATT
Organism: Platysternon megacephalum; assembly: GCA_003942145.1. Taxonomy (NCBI): domain Eukaryota; kingdom Metazoa; phylum Chordata; order Testudines; family Platysternidae; genus Platysternon; species Platysternon megacephalum. The sequence goes on from QXTE01000063.1 coordinate 3,007,029, forward strand.
TATGTTGACAATGTAGTACTGTATTTGATCCTGACAGAAGAAAATATTCTAGAAACAAAAGTGTGAGTAGCAAGTAGGAAGGAATTGCTTCAGACAGACCTCTTGCCTATAAAAGTGCAGTAATCAGCTCCTACTAATTTGGCTGATTACTGTATTTTTAGATGGAGTTACCATCTTCCCTGTGCCCAACACAGGGCCGGCTCTAGGTTTTTTGCCACCCCAAGCAAAAAATTTTTTGGCTGCCCCCCACCCCAGCCCTGGGCTCCCCCCGCACCCCACTGCCGCCCCAGCCCTGGGCTCTCCCCCCCACCCGCACCCCTGCTGCCCCAACTCTGGGATCTCCCACCCACCCCACCTGCACTCCCTGCTGCCCCAGCCCTGGGCTTCCCCCCACCAGTGCTGACTCCGCCCGCTCCCCCCTCGCCTCCAGCCAGTCCGGCACTGGCAGGGTCGGAGTAAGTAGCGGGGCTCCCGGGCCGCGCCTCAGCTCAGGGTCCCTCCAGCCAGGGCTCCCGCCTCGAGGACCATCCAGGACCCGGGAGGGCAGAGCTGGGGGACTGCCCGGCAGAGGGCTGAGGAGCCGAGGCAGGGCAGCCCCAGAGGGAGCGGAGCCCCGGAGAGTGGGACGTGGGCCCCGCATGGCAGCGCCCCGGGGACCGGTCCCCTCTATGGCCCCGCCGCTGCTGCTGCTGCTCCTGGCCGCCCTGCCGCAGTACCTGGGTGGCTCGGGCCGCTTCGCCGAGCCCTGGCTGCGGCGCTGGGGGGCAGCCGCCCTGCGGCACCTGCAGGTGGCTCCGTGCACCCCGCGGGGAGCCCCCAGCCCGAGTGTCCCGCGCTCGGAGTCCGCCCGGCCATAATGTGTGGGCGCTGCTCCCCGACGCGAACCACAGCAGCCCCAGGGTGCCGCAGCTGCTGCCAGGGCCGGCTCTAGGCTTTTGCCGCCCCAAGCAAAAAAAAAGGCTGGCTGGAATGCCGCCCCTGAAAATGTGCTTCCCCAAGCACGTGCTTGGTTTGCTGGTGCCTGGAGCCGGCTCTGGCCCAACAGGTAATTCTAGATGCCTCTTTAATGAAGTAGCTACACGGAAGACAGGGAGCATTAGCTACTAGAGACCCTCAGTAGTTGTCTTAGCTGCCTCAGAGAGCTAAATGGACAGTTTGTATGAGCTAACATCTTTGTCACATTTCAGACGTTTACAGTGCATGCCTGTTGTATCCCACTTCTAACCAAATAGAATCTAACTTAATTGCTGAAAATGGGGATGACTAATATTTAATTTCTTTTTCTTATTTTTCTGAAATACCCAAAGGCACTAATTTACACCGTCTATGTTATGGATAACATCTCTAAAAGGGCAGGGGGAAATCTAAGGGCTTGTCTACACTACCACTTAAGTCAATGTAACTTATGTCGCTCTGGGTTGTGAAAAACCATCCCCCTAAGTGACATAAGTTACATTGACTTAAAGCAATGTGTATACCGCGCTATGTCAGTGGAAGATGCTCCCCCGCCAACATAGCTTCCACCTCTCATTTAGATGGTCTAATTAGGTCAATGGGAGAGTGCTCTCCCATCGACATAGCGCGTCTTCACCAGACGTGTTACAATGTAGTGCGGTACTGAAGACAAGCCCAAAGTCATCTTTAAATCAGAGGAACACAAAAAAGCCTTCTTTGTGTTCTAACATGTATGTAAATAAACTCCCAGTCATCTATGAGGAAAAATCAATCAGATGTATGAAGGTGTAATGAGTTGACACAAAAGAGTATCTGATTAGTGGTTTCTGTTTTGGGTATTGGATGCCCAACGTCTCCCCAGTTCAGATCTCCTCACAGAGAAGATCATGAGAATGTAAGTCTTATGCTTCTTCAAAATCCTTATAAATTCTCCTAAAATTGTTAAGTGAAATGTATTATTATAGCAGAATCTCACCCCTGACCCACTCCCTTTTCACCACAAAGGAAGAAGATATATCCTGTAAATCCCTTATTGAGGAGAAGATGACAGCAGGCATAACGCTAGCAGAGCTGCCTCCTATGTCGACCTCCCCACTGCCCTCAGTGCCAGGGGGCCCCAGCTTCTAGGCTACTCCATTTACAGGAAACTTATTTTTTTTCTGGGGAAAGTTCAGTTCCATCAGGGTTCTTTTCGCTTGCTACTAGGAGAGACGCTTTTCCCCACTCCAATTATTTTATTATTAATCTCAGTCCTTTTTCTCTCAGGCATTTCTCTGCCTCATTCTCTCATCTTACTGTTTCTTAAGTTCCCATTCTGAATGTACAGCTGTCCCTTCCCCAGTAAATCTTGAGTTATACCTCAGGATGAAGCTCATGCATTTTCATGAGTAGGCTTCAGAAACTTACCGGAGTCTCCCTACTTTCTCTACAGGATAAATAATGTCATCTCAAAACATAGATACCTAAATCTTAGTAAATTAATAGACTATGCACTATGAAGAATTTATATGATAAATTGGAACGACTGAGGACTAAATTCTAGTGTGTATAGAGTATGAACTAAATTCTGTTCTCAGACCAGTGTAAGTCAGGAGTAATGCAAATATATTTTTATAATTCCAATATTTTGGAATTATTTGATTTATTTGTTGTAATGATATCTCCAGCTATATCAATATTTTACAATAGGAACCCCCATTTTAAACAGGAACCAACTACATATTTAGGGCCAAATTCTGTTCTTGATTATATTCTGAATTAACTAGATTGTGATTAGCCCTAAAAACAGGATACTGGGTAAGATGAAAGGTCCATCTAGCCCAGTATCCTGTCTTCCAACAGTGGCCAGTCCTAGGTACTTCAAAGGGAATGAACAAAACAGGCAATCATCAAGAAAAATCCCTTGTCATCTACTCCCAGCTTCTGGCAATCTGAGCATGGGGTGGCATCCGTGATCCTCTTGGCTAATAGCCTGTTGATGGACCTATCATCCATTAATTTATCTAGTTCTTTTTTTAACCCCGTTATAGGTGGCCTTCACAACATCCCCTAGCAATGAGTACCACAGATTGACTGCATGTTGTGTAAAGAAGTACTTTATTTTGTTTGTTTTAAACCTGATGCCTATTAATTTCAGTCCAAATTTTATAGACCTCTATTATATCCCCTCTTAGTTGTTGCTTTTACAAGCTGAATAGTCCCAGTCTTTTTAATCTCTCCTTATACGGAAGCTGTTCTATACCCCTAATAATTTTTCTTGCCCTTCTCTGTACCTTTTCCAATTCTTATATTTTTTTTGGATGGGCTGACCAGAATTGCATGCAGTGTTCAAGGTGTGGGTGTACTATGGATTTATATATTGGCATTTTGATATTTCCTGTCTTATTATCTATCCCTTTCCTAATGGTTCCTTACATTCTGTTAGCTTTTTTGATTGCTGCTGCATATTGAGCAGATGTTTTCAGAGAACTGTCCACAATGACTCCAAGATCTCTTTCTTGATTGGTAACAGCTAATTTAGACCCCATCATTTTATATGTATAGTTGGGATTATGTTTCCCAATGTACATTACTTTGCATTTATCAACATTGAATTTCATCTGCCATTTTATTGCCCAGTCACCCAATTTTGTGATATTCTTTTGTAACTCTTCGCAGTCTGCTTTGGACTTAACTATCTTGAGCAGTTTTATACTATCTCCTTATGTACCTCTCAGTCTCCCTTAGCTCCTCCAGTTTAGCCACTCTGGTCTCCAGAGCCCGTCCTCAGTATCTGAGAGCCATGAGCAGCTAACAGAGAAGTTGTGCAAGGGAATTTTGTGAGGGAGTTTAGAGGGTGAGTGGTAGAGTGTGTATGTGGGTGGGTGGGTGGGTAGCTGGGTTGGGGGGGGGCTAGATACACTTCATTAACATTCTTTAAACATAAGGCAATAAACTCCCCCGGATAAAAACAAGACAACAATAAAGGAAAGATCTGCAGGACTAAAAAAAATTAATGCAGACAGAAGTCCAGCAACAGAGTGGGGGATATCCAGTTTAATTCACTGAATGCAGCATGTATGATTACCTGCCCTATGGGCTGGTAGCGTATGTGTGCATTCGGGGCAAGGAGGCTCAAATTAAATGTAAACCCCAAATTAAAAAGCATAGTAAGAGGACCGCTGTGGCTAAATAACAAAGTAAAAGATGCAGTTAGAGGCAAAAAGGCATCCTTTAAAAAGTGGATGTTAAATCCTAGTGAGGAAAATAGAAAGGAGCATAAACTCTAGCAAGTGACGTGTAAAAATATAATTAGGAAGGCCAAAAAATAATTTGAAGAACAGCTAGCCAAAGACTCAGACAGTAATAGCAAAAGTTTTTTTTTAAGTACATCAGAAGCAGGAAGCCTGCCAAAGAACCAGTGGGGCCACTGGACAATCGAGATGCTAAAGGAGCACTCAAGGAGGATAAGGCCATTGCAGAGAAACTAAATGAATTCTTTGCATCTTCACGGCTGAGGATGTGAGGGAGATTTCCCCAATCTGAGACATTCTTTGTAGGTGACAACTCTGAGGAACTGTCCTCATTTGAGGAGGTTTTGGGACAAATTGATAAACTAAACAATAATAAGTCACCAGGACCAGATTGCATTCACCCAAGAGTTCTGAAGGAACTCAAACGTGAAATAGCAGAACTTCTAACTGTGGTATTTAACTTATCATTTAAAACACCTTCGGTACCAGATGACTGGAGGATAGCTAATGTGACACCAATTTTTTAAGAAGGCTCCACCAGCAATCCTGACAATTACAGGCCGGTAAGTCTAACTTCAGTACCAGGCAAATTGATTGAAACTATAGTAAAGAACAGAATTATCAGACACATAATTGAACACGATTTGTTGGGAGAAGAGTCAGCATGGTTTTTGTAAAAGGAAATCATGTCTCACCAATCTACTAATTTTCTTTGAGGGGGTCAAAAAGAATGTGGACAAGAGTGAATATAAGTGTACTTAGATTTTCAGAAAGCCTTTGACAAGGTCCCTCACCAAAGGCTCTTAAGCAAAGTAGGCTGCCACATGATAAGAGGGAAGGTCCTCTCATGGATCAGTAACTGGTTAAAAGATAGGAAACAAAGGGTAGGAATAAATGTTCAGTTTTCAGAATGTAGAGATGTAAATAGTGGTGTCCCCCAGGGATCTGTACTGGGACCAGTGCTGTTCAACATATTCATACATGATCTAGAAAAAGGGGTAAACAGTGAGGTGGCAAAATTTGAAGATGATTTGAAGAAGGCTAGAGTTCTGTCTGCATTCTTTATACTCTTGCAGCTTTTTGTTGAGTTTTGTCTTTGGGATGGGGTGTTTATTACCCTAAGTTTAGAGAATGTTGATCAAGTATATTTAGCTGTTCCACTCTCTCTCTAAATACTCCCTTGCAAAACTCTCCTGATAGCTGCCCCTGTTACCCCTATAATGTGCCCATAAAGGAGAGTAGCAGGGTTTACTTATTCCCACTCCCCATTTATACTAACTAGGTTTTCGCTCAGGTTGCTAGGAGTGTCCAAGGCTATGGCCCAGTAGAGGTGATACAAATGACTCCCATCACACAGAGTAACTGGGGAACCTGAGAGGAGAAGCTGAGACACAATGTTTCCTGGTGCTCCCATGACTTGGGCAGGGCCGGCACAACCCATTAGGCGACCTAGGCGGTCGCCTAGGGCACTGCTATTTTGGGGGCGCCTGCGCCCCGTCCGCCCTTTTAAATTTGGGGGCGGGACCTTCTGCCACCGCTGTTGGGGGTGGCATTTTGGGGGCGGGACCTTCCGCCGCCTAGGGCGCCGGAAGAGCTGGCACCGCTACTGGACTTGGGGCAGTGCCTAAATTCACAATTTAATACTTAGGCATTAAAATATAGCAGATGGGTAACCTTGCATTTTCTGTGATGTTCATGTCATTGTGACTTAGCAAGGCCTTCTAGAAGAATATAATTTCCTGCAAAAACAGCCATTTTAAAATTTATTTCATGCTTCTAAAATTTGACCAAACTTTTCCCATTATATGACTAAGTTAAAGCCCAAATTACAGACAGACAAATCATTTTGTTTTACTGACGTTATAGCTGTGTCACAATCCAACAAATTCAAAAAAAAGCTCCCTTTCTAGATTTAAAAAAATATTTACATTTCCAAAGACAAAGAGAAGTCCATGCAGTAAAATCCCCGTGAAACAATATGTTCTGTCTAGTGAGCTACCATTGAACTAATAATTATATTTACAGGTAAGTTTCATTAACATTTTGTGAGGGTTGTAACAATAGCTGGAGCCACTCAAGTACTACTCATTGACTATTTGACATGACATTTTAATTAAAACATTTATTGATTAATTATATACCCAAGTCTAACAATATCCTAAATAGAAATCTTTTTTTAAAGAGATTTAGGGCCAGATTTTCAAAAGGTATGTAGGCAGCAACTGGGATTTTCAAAATTGCCAAAGTGATTTAGGCAATTAACTCCTATTGACTTCAATGGGAAAAGGAACCTAACCTGAATAGATGCTGTTGAAAATCCTGTAAGATGTAGATTCTCAAAGGTATTTAGGTGACTGAGGCTTTGTCTACACTGCCAATTGAGCTACAAAACTTTTGTCATTCACAGGTGCTTAAAAAAGCACCCCTCCCTCCCCGAAAGACAAAAGTTTTGCGCGGCAAGTGGCAGTGTAATCGGTTCATTGTCGGCAGGAGTGCTCTCCTGTCGATAACGTGAACCCCGTTCGTAGGGCGTGGAAGTATTTTGTCGGCAAAAGTGCCGACAAATAGCGTTTACGCTGCCTGACTTTTAGCGACACAGCCGTGTCGACACGGTCATGTTGCTAAAAGATGTGTAGTGTAAACAAAGCCTAACTCTCATTGATTTCCATGGGAGTTTGTGGTGGGGCGGCTGCCCCACCCCCATGTGAGATGGGGCTAGAGTAGGCCAGAGCAGCTGTACAGGCCGGCAGCCAATTAGAGAAGGGCTTACTGAGAGCCAATCAGGGCCGACACTAGAGCCAGCTAATCAGGGCTAGGCTAGGCCCTATATAAAGGCTGCCCAGGAGAGCAGCAAGCAGTCTCTCCCAGGCCTTCAAAGCGTGAAGGTCTGTCTCCTGCACGAGGAGACTAGCACCTGGGACAGCGCAGTGCTGGGCAGGCTCGGGGGAGCTGAAGAGAACTCCAGCTCGCTACCTGCCAGGCTGCAGGCCCTGAGGGAAGGACCTAGCTGGTGCAAAGGGGCCGAAGGGGAAGCGGCCCAGGGAGAGAGATGCACAAGGGGAGAGAAGGAGGGCAGGAAGGCTGCCACCAAAGTGTCCCTGGGTCGGGACCCAGTGTGGAGGGCGGGCCTGGGTCCGCCTCCCCCTTGCACGTACACCCAGCCAGTGGATGTGGCAGTAGCGGACTGCCCCAGACTCCTGACACAAGGGGTTAGACTTTGGGGTGTGGTTGACCGCTGGGGCGCAGAGAAAGACTGCTGTTAACTCCCCCCTCCCCCCGGAAGGGGGTGAGGATGTACTAAGGGGCACTGCCGGAGGGCAGTGGCCTGAAACGGACGTTGCCGAGCGGGGAGCAATGCAGGTCCGGACCCCAGCAGAGAACAGACAATGGATGGGACACCACCAGCAGAGGGTGCTCCCCATGGACTGAGCTAATTCCTGGGGCGACCAGCGGGAGGCACCACGGTGGTGAGTCCCAACCTGTTACAGAGTTAGATGCCTAAATACTTTTTGTGTATCTGGCCCTCACTGTTAAAGCCTTAATTCAATAATGCCCTAGACGATATGCTTATCTTTAAGCCTCTGAGAAGTCCCATTGACTTCAGTACTGCCCTGCTTAAAATTAATGTGCTTTAATATTTTCCTGGATCGCAGCCTACTTTGGTTAGACAGTGGTAAATCCAGAATAACTCCAGTAAAGTCAGACTTGAGCTTTAACTTACCTGGGAGACAGAAAAAGAGTTTGGTACAATTTTTGAAGCATGAAATAGGGTTAAAATAGATTATGTGGAGGAAATTATACTGTTAGAAAAGCTCTACTCTATCATAATGTCAGGGAAGTCATAGAAATTATAAATTTCCCTCATTTCTGTGGGCAGTTTATTTTTTTTTAACAGTTACAAAAAAATGAAGTGAATGTAGTGTTTGAACAAGCTGCTGTACTGACTGTTCTAGTAATGTCCTTTCTTTACCCATGGAACAGCTATAGCGTAAGAAGTGAGGGTCTGAGGTTCCAGACACCATCTGTCACGGTGACTCAAACCTCAACTAGCTAAATACATTTTAGGATTGAGAGGGTAGTTTACTATCCTATCTTGGGTTCTCTGACAAGCATGCCAATCAGCACCAAAGGGGATGTTTGTTTTGTCATGCAGATTCTTGTTTATGAGAGAGGACTGAGATGACCACCGAAAAACCACCTGTTGATAAATCCTTCGAAAATATATCAGCCTGGTCTGGATTCAAGCTAGTAACCTACAGGTAAAAGGCACTATATACCATTACCAGTCTCCTGAGCCATTTAATTACCATTTATTCTGAGATTTACAGTTAATCATTCATATCTTTTTCTATTTCTAGGCAGAGACATATTAAGGCAAGCCAGGACCCTACATAAATAATAACATGGGCATCTCCATGGCTCCCTCCCCATATACCTGCTGCAACACCATAGCAAAATATACCCTTAGCTTGATGGTGGGAGGGGACTCCCCTGCCCTCTCAAAAAAGAAGCAGCTACAGCATGGGACCGCTTTCTCTCCTGAGGAGCAAAACCAGAAGACCCTTCTCCGCAAGGAAGCAGCAAAGGCAGCAGCAGTCACCTCCACCCAGTACTTGCTAACTGCTTATGCCACTTTCAATCAGCTCAACAAGAAAGTAGATACAGGTCTGTGTCATCTTACGCTGGGATTACGTTCCGCGGTCAGCGCGTAAAGCGAAAACCGCGTATAGTCGAAATCCCATTGAGTGTAATGGCGGGTGGAATCGCCCGCACTACAGGAACAGTACATAAATTGCTATTTTTCTCTTTTTTGTTTTGTTTTGTTTTTGTTTTTGCCGACTGCGTCAAGCCGAAATCGCGCATGTTAAATGCGCGTAAGATGAGACAGACCTGTACTAGCACTTCTTTTGGCTGCTGTGGTACACCTGCTTACTTGGATGAGTGGCCTGGGCTTGTTTCACTCTTCTCCTCTGGCCAGACATAGAGTCTTCTTTTGGGGTGGTGTTGGCATGGCTTCCCAGAAGAATAGGAGTTATCTTGGAGTTATCACCACATTAAGATGAAATCCTTTGTTTTCCTGAATAGAATTATTTTATTGTTAGGACTGACAATTATTATTGCCTTTTGCTTTGAAAATGTATAAATATTACTCCTGTGACTGGAGACGAATTTGACATAGCTTCACCAATCGGAAACAGAAAGAAATAGAAGTACAGAAAAGCTATAATAGCAGGTGCTAAGGTTCTGAAAAACTCATGGGACAATACTAATATCCTCAGACTCAATGAGAATGTAACCATTCTATTGATAACTTGAGGACTCTGTGTGCCTTCTACCTAAATGATTCCATATTTCTTTTCATCTTTCCTTATTATGATACAGATCCTTTTCAGATTGTATGTATTTTAGGATAGATTCTGATTCTCATTTACACTCAGACTGTTTTACACCTCTCTGCCAGTATAATTCACAGTTCTTAAGGTCAGAAGGGACCATTATGCTCATTTAGTCTGATCTGCATAACGCAAGGTAGAAAATTTCACTAAGAAACATTTGCATCAAAATTTCTGTTTGAAATACAGTACATTTTTAGAAAGAGATTCAGTCTTGATTTCACTTCAAGTGATGGAGCATCCACCACATCCCTAAGTAACCCTCCTCCCCAGTGCAGGGGGGGAAGGAACATAAAAATCTGTGCCTGATTTCTAGTCTGAATTGGTCTAGTTATAGCTTTCAACCATTGGATTTTTTTAAGCTCTTTTCTGTTAAAGAGATGGCTACTTTCAGAAATCTCTTCCCCAAGTCGTTATTTGTAAACTCTTAACCTTCTCTTGGATAAACTAAACAGATTGGGGTTCTTAAGTCTTTCACTATAAGGCTTGTTATTTCAGACCTTGGATCATTCCTGTAGCTCTTTTGTGAACCATTTCCAGTTTTTTAATGTACAGTAACTTACATTACTGTAACTAACACCACCCATTTTAAGGCTCCTTTGCACTGCCAAAGAGGTGTAAAATGGCCTAGGGTAAATGAGAATCAGGTTCTGTGTCTTTATTTATGTTTTGAAATAATTTAACACATTTTGGGTGCTACCACCATCTAAATAATTATAATACTGATATAAGGGAAAGAAATTTCCCTCTACTGTGTGGTTGAAATGTAGCATAGGGAATTTTTCCCGCTTCCAGCTCCAGGGCAGAGTTGCATTTGGCCCCTACCGGCTGAAGTGTCTGGCTGGCTCCTTTCTTTGCCACCATCCCCCAATACCTCTAGTTTCCCCTCCATTCAAGTTTCCTTCTTGTAGGTGCACCCTGGTGCAACAGCACTTATTGATTTAAGCATTGTCGTTATTGTGGAATGGCTTGTTCCAGAATCATTATAATGATGCAAAAATGTCATGATGATTGATACATTTAACTAGCAGAATTTTAACAAGGTTTTCAAGTACTTAAGTTACAACTGGCAGCAAGGGCATGGGGCTTTCTGGGTTCCATGCCTTGCTCAGCCGGAGGCTTTCTGGCTGACATTCAGCAACTCATCTAATGTGTCTGTCTCTGTTCTTCAGCTATAAAATGAAGATATTCCTCTCAGTCACAGAGGGTGTTAAAGCAAAATTCACTAATGTATTTGAGGCACTTAGATATTATATTGATGAGCACCATAGAAAAACCTATAAACAATAAAACAGTCAAATATTTGTCACTGGGATTATAGATTGTAATAATTTTTAGCCAATTTCTTGATACAAGGAACTTTTCCAGATTATAAAAATATGATGAAGCCATTTGATATAAGATTACACATTGCAGCTGCCTCTGCTCATAGGAGTCCAGTTGTCTTTCAAAGCAGAGTTGCTGTTGCTAAAATACAGCATTAAAATGCCTGCAGAATGAATGGCATGTGGAACAAGCACACAGACAATAGGTAAATGTAAAGGAGATAATATCGTCTGACACAGACTGAACAAGATGACAATGAGAAGTGCATTGGTGAGTATTACAATATAAGCCTGATTTTCAGAAGTGCTGGGCACCCTTTGTTTCCACTGAAATCAACAAGAGTTGTGAGTGCTCAGAAAATCAAGCCCCACATGTGTTAAATAATCCTGCCATTTTTTTGCTGGGTCAATTAAAGTTCTATTAACCAAATCTAGGGTGAAATCCTGTCATTCCTGCTCCAGTCAGAGAGAATGCTATAATGAAACTAAAGCCAAGGTACCATGCATAAAAGACAGGCCATGGGGATGCCATGTGTGGGGCCTTTAGGATGTGGCCAATGCTTCTAGAAATATCATGGATCCACTCACCACAAATCCTACTTACCGGGTGTTCAGCAGCCCAAAACTACTGCAGATCAGCTGCACATGTGCTTACTGCTCTGGATTGGGGGGTATTCCTACTGTTCCCCACATGATGCCTACTTTATGTGAGGAATGTAAATTTCCCCCCAGTCAATAAATCTTTATTCTGGCTTTAGATCTAATTAGCTGATTGATTACAGTTTTGTTAAAAAAGTTTGCACAAAAGATTCTCCACCTCACCAAATTCCTGATATAATATTGTGTTTGCTTTTCAAACAGGTGCTTTGTTTAGCTGTGAATCAACCAAGCCCAAAATCTAATAAGGAAGTGGAAAACACACAAAATTCCCCAACCCGGAAGAAATAAAGCAAAACCATCCCCCACATTCTAAATGAAACAGATTCTGCAACCACAAATTTAATGTGTGGTTGTGGTTGAAAGATCTCCTATGTTTCCCTAAATGGTTTAGCCATTCTTGTTCCTATAACTCTATTTATGGCATCACTATTTGTGGATTTTAGAGCCTGCTAAAGGACATATAATTTTTCTTTATCATCACACACCACACTATGGTCCTTCTGGTATACTGAAGTCAGACATAAGTTATTGAACTCACTACAGGGGTAATTGGATGAAGTTGGCCTGTGCTATACAGGAGGTCAGACAATATGATCTAATGTTCCCTTCTGGCTTTAAAATATATGGATCTATGAATCTAAGTATGTTATGAAGTCTTGACGAGGGAAATCCAACCCCAATCCTTGGTGTAGGATTCAAGGCTGCAGTGCAGGCCAAGTCCTCCAATCACCATTCAAGCCAGGGCCTAGAGCTTATTTATGTTAGGACTTCAGGCTGGTCAAAAAATTAGAAAGTTTTCACAATTAAAATTTTTTATTCTACATACATTTCAAAAATTGAAAATTTTCGACAAGCTCTAATAAACCCCTCTCTTTGTGGGATCTTTATCATCTGCTCTGTAAGCTGGACTTTATGGGACTGGCAAGGAAATTCTCTCCACGGTGCCTAATAGAATTGTGCAAGGGATGTGCTGCCCTCTTGGATAGCCACTTCATCCACAGCTGTTTCACTACAGGGCTCGAATGGTGTGCAGACTCTATTTAGCTGTGTGAATACAGTTAATCAAGGACAGGGCTACTGTTGGTACAGAGAAAAATAAAATAATTATTAGTATTTTTATTAACACACTTTTATTTTCTTCCCATGGAGAATAGAAGCAAGATAGAAGGGCATATCGAGTGGTGTCCCACAGGGATCAGTTCTGTTCAATATCTTCGTCAATTATTTAGATAATGGCACAGAGAGTACACTTATAAAGTTTGTGGATGATACCAAGCTGGGAGGGGTTGCAAGTGCTTTGGAGGATAGGGTTAAGATTCAAAATGATCTGGACAAACTGGAGAAATGGTCTGAAGTAAATGGAATGAAATTCAATAAGGACAAATGCAAAGTACTCCACTTAGGAAGGAACAATCAGTTGCACATATACAAAATGGGAAATGACTACTTAGGAAGGAGTACTGCGGAAAGGGATCTGGGGGTCATAGTGGATCATAAGCTAAATATGAGTGAACAGTGTAACACTTGCAAAAAAACGCAACATAATTCTGGGATGTATTAGCAGGAGTGTTGTTAGCAAGACACGAGGAGTAATTCTTCCGCTCTACTCCACGCTGATTAGGCCTCAACTGGAGTATTTTGTCCAGCTCTGGCACCATATTTCAGGAAAGATGTGGACAAATTGGAGAAAGTCTAGAGAAGAGCAACAAAAATTGTTAAAGGTCTAGAAAACATGACCTGTGCAGGAAGATTGAAAAAAAAAAGAGTTTGTTTAGTCTGGAGAAGAGAAGACTGAGGGGGGACATAACAGTTCTTAAGTACATGAAAGGTCATTACACAGAGGAGGGAGAAAATATGTTCTCGTTAACCTCTGAAGATAGGACAAGAAGCAATGGGCTTAAATTGCAGCAAGGGCTGTTTAGGTTGGACATTAGGAAAAACTTCCTGTCAGGGTGGTTAAGCACTGGAATAAATTGCCTAGGGAGGTTGCGGAATCTCCATCTTTGAAGATTTTTAAGAGCAGGTTAGATACACACCTGTCAGGGATGGTCTAGATCAGGGGTCGGCAACCTCTGGCACGCGGCTCGCCAGGGTAAGCACCCTGGCGGGCCGGGCCAGTTTATTTACCTGCCGCGTCGGCAGGTTCGGCCGATCGCGGCTCCCACTGGCCGCGGTTCGCCGCTCCGGGCCAACGGGGGCGACGGGAAGCCGCGGCCAGCACATCCCTCGCCCGCGCCGCTTCCCGCTGCCCCCATTGGCCCGGAGCGGCGAACCGCAGCCAGTGGGAGCCGCGATCGGCCGAACCTGCCGACGCGGCAGGTAAATAAACTGGCCCGGCCCGCCAGGGTGCTTACCCTGGCGAGCCGCGTGCCAGAGGTTGCCGACCCCTGGTCTAGATAATACTTAGTCCTGCCATGAGTGCAGGGGACTGGACAAGATGACCAATCCTATGATTCTAAGTACTCTACAGCTCAGAAAAAGTATCTCCTGATTGTAAAGTGACAAGGATGAAGATTCAGTACAGGTGCCTCCTATGTCTGTGTAATGACTGAAAATCACAGCAGAATATTGTGTGTGATTGGCTAGGAGTTCCTTTATTGCAGGACCAACATTCCAAAATAAGAATATATTTGCAAGTGTGGCCCTGTATTTGGTTCAGAGATGGCCATCATTTTACTGTGTTCACAGTCTACTTTATGATGTTGGTAACAATAGCACATATATAAGATGTGGCCTCCACATCTGAGATGGTGCTCTATCCTGATATGGGTATCTGTGCGGTACCACAATATAAATGAAAATAATTAGTAGTAGTAATAATATTAAGACACTAGACCCTCTTGGGAATTTTCCATCACAATAATCTTTTAAGGGAAAATGCAGTTTCTATAAAATAGACATTCTCCACAAGAAATGTATGTATGTTTGTTTTTTTGCTTTGATTCTTCCCTCTCCCCCCGCCCCCACACCCCCACCCCCACAAATGTTCTGCTGAGGAAAACCAGAATAAAATATTTTTTTATTTGGGTTGGTTTGACCCAAACTGAAATATTTAATTTTTTTGATTTGGCNTTTTTTCCCTCCCCCCCCCCCCCCCCCCCCCGAAATGTTCTGCTGAGGAAAACCCGAATAAAATATTTTTTTATTTGGGTTGGTTTGACTCAAACCTAAATATTTAATTTTTTTGATTTGTCCCAAAATGTTTTATTTTGAATCGGTTCAATATTACACTGCATTTCTTTATGCTGGCACATAGTTTTATGGGAGTAGTGGTTTGGATTCTTGATGTCCCCATTTTCTCCTATTGGCCATGCTGGATGGACTAAATCTTCTACGATGTAATGTAGTCTCCTCTGTGAGCAGCATGGGGTAGCCTGGTGCTCTCTTCGCTGCAGCTGTGTCATAGGAGATGTAGTCTGGCTAGCAAGGGAGATTGGAGGCATGACACATCTGAACTACAACTCCCCATGATGTAATGCATCACCAAAGGAAAATGCAGTTTAATGTTGACCTTACTCAAAATGAAAAGATGTGTCAGTTCAAACTGAAATGAAACATTCTGACTTGGGAATATTGACATGAGTCACTTCAATAGAAAAAAGAAAGAAATTGATATTTCAACTTTTTGTCTCCATTCCAGATGAAATATTCGCTCTTCTCATGAAATGGAAATTCTCATTTTCACTCCGCTCTACAGGAATAGTGTCTAATGCAGGGGTAGGCAACCTATGGCACGTGTGCCGAAGGCGGCACGTGAGCTGATTTTCAGTGGCACTCACACTGCCCAGGTCCTGGCCACTGGTCCAGGGGACTCTGCATTTTAATTTAATTTTAAATGAAGCTTCTTAAACATTTTAAAAATCGTATTTACTTTACATACAACAATAGTTTAGTTATATATTATAGACTTATAGAAAGAGACCTTCTAAAAATGTTAAAATGTATTACTGGCATGCCAAACCTTAAATTAGAGTGAATAAATGAAGACTCGGCACACCACTTCTGAAAGGTTGCCGACCCCTGGTCTAATGTTTGCTGACACTATTCCTCCTACATTATTATTGATATGCAAACCTTTATTTCTTCCTTCATCTAATGTCCCTATCTTTACCCAGTTTTCTCATCCCTGGTCCTACTCTGTTAAACTCTTATTTATTTTAAAATATCTCCCTTTTTCAATTGCATAAAAAACAAGCATTTCCTTTTCCCCAGGCTTTAAACAGGAACTTTGAAAGAGTCTGAACTCAGCCTGCTAACTGGGAAGAGATCAAGGAACTCAGTTTGTCCTCTTTAGGAATGCTACATTATAGTTATAAAACATCCCCATGTAGGTCCTGATGTACACATCTCTAAAAAGTATTGGTAAATCACTAATTTATTGAGATTAGTGGAGTACTTAGAGTAAAAATTTACACAACTAGTGGTAAGTGCTACTCATCTGTTTCTAGATATTCCCCAAACACTGGACCAATCTGTCATTTTTATCCATTGGAATTCACTAGGTCTTAGAAGGATGGTCCAATGTTTAGGTCACCACCCTAATAGCTAGGAGTTCTGGGTTCAGTTCCCTTCTCGGCCACAGATTTCCTGTCTGACTATTGGCAAGTTACTTAGCTTTTCTGTGCCTCAGTTCCCCATCGGGAAAATGGGGATAATCATACTTCCCTTCCTCACAGGAGCGCTAAGAGGATTAATACTTTAAAGACTGAAGTGTTTTGAGATCTACTGATGAAAAATCCTATATAAGAGCTAGCTGGCAGCCTTATTTCTAGGAGTACTGACTCCAGAGGTTTGCAGGTATGATGTCACTTGCAATATGAGTCATTGCAATATGAGATGATGACAAAAACAGTCATTGAAACACTACAGCTTGAAATTTTGTTGATAATGGCCTGATTCTGATCTACGTATGCTAAGCTGTAAATCGAAAGCAGCTCCAACAAAGTCAATCGATGTGCATGGATAGAAAAGCTGTGCAACTGAGGGCAAAAAATCAAACTTAGTTCTTTCAAATAGGATGACAACACATTTGCTTGTACCCACCAGTTAAGCACCCTTATGTGCCGAATTAACCTACTTAGGTCAAGTAGAACTGTGTTTAACAATTCTCAGCAGTACAAAAAAACCCCATGATTTTGACAGTTTTGTGAAAAAATGAAATCTAAATGTGGAAATGTTATAAAATAATATAGTCACAAGAAACTATGGCAATTCTTCAAGAAAAGTGGGAATTTTTTTCACATGAGGGAAATTTCTGAAGATTCTAAGTTTATCTGAAGATGAAATTTCACTACTTATTTTTTAGCATAGAACAGTGCTCACCACAAAAAAAAAGTGAGATTTCAGCTTCTTTCATATTTCTGTGGTTTTAGCCAGAAGGGGAAAAGTAATTACTATTGTTGATAGTTAATAATTAGATGGTTTTTATAGGCCTGTTTTATAGGCCTTATTCCAATTAACAAAGCAAGTTACCTTTCCAGCTGGCATGTGATGGTCAAACAGACCTGTGCAGAAGGAACTAGGAACTGCCAGGTTATAATGCTGTTACAGAGGTTCTGGGAGGATTCTAAACCAAAAGATCAGAGGCTGAGCAAACTCTGAGATAGTCATTATATGATGATCTTATAACACATAAATAATAATTAAAAATTTTCTCCTTTCCTCCTATCTCATACTTCTCTCTCCCTGTTTTTTAATTCCTCTTCATTTCATTTCCCACTCTCGTAGAATGTCCTTCAAAACACCTTCAGTAGAACTCTTCATGGAGCTACCTTGGCCTTGTCCCACCTTCTGTCACATACAGTATGTCTCCACTGCAGCTGGGAGTGTGTTTCCCAGCATCGGCAGGCAGACATGCATCAGCTCTGCTTGAGCTAGCACACTAAAAATGACAGGGTAGCATGGGTGTTGGGTTGGGCTTGCCACACAAGTATGTACCCAGAGAAGTCTGTGTAGGTTTGTATTCAGCTGAGTACTTGCCTGAGCTGCTGCCTGTTAATCCACCTACTACAGTGCTGTTTTTTATATGCTACCTTGAGCAGAGTTAGCACATCTGTCTACAAGCACACTCACAGCTGCAGGGTAGACATACCCATAGAAAATAGATCTATTGTTGTTGAATATAGCTCTCTCTGAGGCAGAGACCTACTATGCATAACGCTACTCATCATCCTCTATCACAAAGATTGACACACATATATCATTTTAATTTCTCTGAAATGTCCATAGTCTTCTTATTTGGTCCTTTTAACGCCCTAGGATTCAACCAGACTCACCAGTTCTCTCACAATTTCCTTACTTCTGTTATAAAAACAAACAGTACATTCCTTATCTTTAGCTATCTATATTTTCAAATTTCCCCTTCACCCTTCCAGTGCCCAGTTTCCACTGGAGCTCAGAAGTTGTTTCCTCTCTTAGACTTGCTCAGTTTCTCAATTATTATTATTATTACTACCTGAAAATGAATCCGAATATTTAGATTCTGTTTTATGGCCATTCTGTATTAGGATTGTACTTTTTAAAAAAAATAAAAAATTATTTGATCTGCTGTTAGTGTTTTGGTACAGAATACATTTAGTCCTATGTTAAATGAATTTTAAGGTTGTGAAGTGAAGCACTTAAAAGTCTGGAAATCCTTGAGATAAATTTGCCTGCACAACCTTAACTCTGCCCCTTTGCTTATATGCATTAAAATTCATTAGCTGCATGATCACATGGTATTATTTGTGAAGGACTTCTTCCTCTTTCACACTGCTGGCTAGATGATACTTTGTCAATCAAGTAGATGTTCAGGATTTATTTTTTCTCCTATTGTTCTGTGGATTCCCAACCCCATTAACTTCAAACCATCCAACATAAGAATGCTTTTTTTTCACTCTATTCAAACTCAAAAATGCTCATCAATTTTTGCTCAGATGTTCCAAAAATCACAGGCTGTTAGGCTGAGTCCAAATATTGAAAAATGTTAGCTCTAAAGATGAACATTTAAGGAAGTTATAGGGAACTGAAAAAGGTAATTTAGAATGAAAATGCTTAGACAGCCTTAACTGGAGTCTTTTCTATGGCTTTTGAATCAGACTCTATTGACGTCATTGTACACTCTGCCTATTATCAAAAGGATGCTTTCTTGTTTAATCTGTTATTAGATTTTAATATAAGGCCCATAACATATAATATGTTGCTCTACATTTTTTAAGTGCTCGGATATTATCTTGCATAAACTCTGTCCTAAGGCACTGATCCTGCAAAAACTTAAAATTAAGTCTAGCTCATACTTTGTTTGCTGTGGGCCTGATCCAAAGTCCTCTGAATTCAAAGGGAGTCTTCCCATTGACTTCAGTGTTGGGCTTTGAATCAGATCCTATGAATAGACGTATTAAAGTAAATGGGACTACCATTATTATTTATACTGTAGTAATGCCTAGAGCCCCAGTCATGGACTAGGACCCCATTGTGTTAGACTCTACAGCAACACAGAACAAAAAGATGGCCCATGCTTTGAAGAGCTTACACTTGTCACACTTAAAGATAAACAAACATGCAAGTCTCTGTACATTTGGGGTTATAAAATGTTAGGCATATTAAGAATGTAATAATTTTTACCAAGCCTTTACTTAACAGGATGTACAATGCTTACAGAACAGATACACAATGGACTAGCAAAATGAGACTTTTTAAAATATATCCATTTTAAATATATCCATTTTAAAATATATCCATGACTTGTTTTCTTCTCATTGTTCAAGAAACTCATGTGCCATGCAATATATAAGATATCTGAGGACAGACTCCAAATTGGATGCAAGCAAATACACTCATATATTTGCACATACATAGCTTAGGGCTACAATTGTTAGCTGTGGCAAATATATTTGCCCAATTAAAAGTGGGACAGAATCCTCAACTGGCCACATCAGTTGCATCTCTGGCTACTTTTCATTGATAGAAGAGCACAGAGCATCTTGAATGGGGATGAAGATCTTGTCTATAGTGTACAGAGATATATGTGTGCACTCATAGCCAGTTAAGCACTGGCGAACGGATCATGCATTTCTTAAATAGTACAACTCTCATTGACTTAAAGGATGCACTATCAAAGCCTTAATTAGCCATGTGCATGCATATAAGAACATAAGAATAGCAATACTGTGTCAGACCAATGGTCCATCTAACCCAGTATCCTGTCTTCTGACGGGCCAGTGCCAGATGCTTCAGAGGAAATGAACAGAACAAGGAAATTATTGAGGGATCCATCCCCTGTCATACAGTCCCATCTTCTGATACACGGAGCATGGGGTTACATCCCTGCATTGATAGGCATTGATTGACCTATTCTCCATGAACTTATCTAATTCTTCTTTGAACCCAGTAATACTTTTGGCCTTCACAACATCCCCTGGAAATGAGTTCCACAGGTTAACTGTGTGTTGTCTAAAGAAGTGCTTCCTTATATTTGTTTTAAACTTGCTGCTTATTCATTTCATTGGATGATCTGTGGTTCTTCTGTTATGTAAAGGGGTAAATAATACTTCCCTATTCACTTTCTCAACACCATTTATTATTGTATAGACCTCTGTCGTATCTTAGTTGTCTCTTCTATAAGATGAACAGACCCAGTCTTTTTAATCTCTCCTTATAAGCAGCGCCGGCTCCAGGGTTTTTGCTGCCCCAGGCAGCAAAAAAAAAAAAAAAAAAAAGCCGCGATCGCGATCTGCTTGGTCAGCTGGTGCCTGGAGCCGGCCCTGNGTTAACTGTGTGTTGTCTAAAGAAGTGCTTCCTTATATTTGTTTTAAACTTGCTGCTTATTCATTTCATTGGATGATCTGTGGTTCTTCTGTTATGTAAAGGGGTAAATAATACTTCTCTATTCACTTTCTCAACACCATTTATTATTGTATAGACCTCTGTCGTATCTTAGTTGTCTCTTCTATAAGATGAACAGACCCAGTCTTTTTAATCTCTCCTTATAAGGAAGCTGTTCCACTCCCCTAATCATTTTTGTTGCCTTTCTCTGTAGCTTTTCCAGTTCTAATATATCTTTTCTTGAGATGGGGCACCCAGAACTGCACACAATATTCAAGGTGTGGGTGTAGCATGGATTTATATAGTGACATTATATTTTCTGTCTTATTATCGATCCCTTTCCTAATTGTTCCTCATGTTCTGTTAGAATTTTTAACTGCTGCTGTACATTGAGCAAATGTTTTCAGAGAACTATCCACGATTACACCAAGATTTAATTACATTATGGTGTCTATTACTGAGCAGTTCAGCTATATTCAGCTCTTGGAAAAGATCCTGTGCTCCACTTAGGACTAAATCAAAAATGGCCTCTCCCTTTGTGGGTTCCTGGACAAGCTGCTCCAAGAATCAGTCATTAATGGTGTCTGGGAATTTTATCTCTGCATCCCATCCTGAGGTGACATTGGTTATTTGTATGTGTTGCTTAGGTATGTATGCACACAACTGCATGTGAATGACATTGAAAATCTAGCCTCAGATATTTTATATGTTCTTTATTTCCTATACCCAAGTCAAAGAATCACATGCCAATTTACATGGCAAAGACATGTATACAAATGCCTAAACAACAGCCATGTTAGCAATTCCATTCCTGGTCAACAATGATAAATGCTCTCTACTTCGAATAAGAGCAGGAAATCACTTACCTTTAAGCCATCCAATCTAATGTTATTAATTATGTAGTACATCTCATGATCCTGCTAAATTTAGATAGCCTTGCAGGGATCAGTGTGATTTATTAATATACTGACAAATAATTAGCTAAGAAATGCATCATGCATATTTTCAGCTGTAGCCTGAAACCTCAACCTCTGCCCCTTGGAAACATGAAAAATCTAAGGGTCTGTCTATCACTGTAGGGTAATGAAAACTCACTTTTGCCACTTTATGTTGCTGAAATACAAGAAGAAATGTTTGACATTGTTCCACAGTAGTAGTTCAGCACTTATACATGAGAGGTCTAAACACTTTGATGAGATAAGAGGGAAGGATGCTTCTGAAACAGTGCAATTAAAATCCCTTGGGACACTGAAGCCTTTTCTACAATAGGCCACTGACATTACTGACCACAATTGTTGGAAACAGGTCTTCTTGAACCAGTGCTGAAAATGGTTTGATTGCTATTATAGGCAAGAGAAAGTTGTTTTCAATATAGTTACAGAAACATTGATTGAAATCTGGTAATCGTGCTTTCTGTCATGGTAATGAAAAGGGATTTGTCCCATCTTCATTGGCAATTGGATCATTTTCAGCAATGTCTGTGGGGGACCTAAACTAATGACAACCATTTAACAATTATTTAGTTACTTAATGTAGATGGAATTCAAGAACATAAATGCTTAGATAAATTGCAAGCTATTTATTGCAGGTATGTGGTTTTCTCTGTCTATAAAACCTTAGGTACTCCTATGATGCTGTATAAATCATTTCTTTAAAAAAGGTACATTAAAAGAACATTAAGGAGGCAAAGTTAAACACTCAAAATTGGGGAATGCCTGTGCATGCTCAGGGGAGTATAATCTAGTGGTTATACACCCTTCTGGCCCTGTACCCCTAGTCTGCATGATCTCTCTTTTCTCTACCCAGCCCCCCTTATCCCTTGTCTTCTGTTCCCCTCTGCCTGCTCCTCCCAACTTTCTAGCTCCTGCCACACCTCCCCCATCTCTCTGCAGTCAGTTCTGGTGCCACAGTGACCCCTGGAAGCCAGGAGGACCAATTGCAGAGAAAATACTATTTAGTCCAGTGGTTCTCAAACTTTTTTTTTTTCTGTGGACCACTTGAAAATTGCTGAGGGTCTCAGCGGACCACTTAATAATCTTTCCAAATGTTGTTTGTACTGTTAGCTAACTATTGTAAAATGCTTTGGATAAAAGCGCTATATAAAAATGTTATAATAATAAACATTTTTTTGTTCTACAAATAAAAGCACACAACTCATTTTAATATCAGTAGTCTTACCTTTCTAATGCAATGGATGTGCCCTCTCTCCCCTGCCACAGCAGCCCCCGAGCTGGGGCTAGGAAGGAGGGTGGTCTCTTCCCCGCCACAGCAGTCACAGTGCTGAGGCTGGGAAGGAGGCCTGTCTCTCCCCGGCAGCCACAGCCCTGGACCTGGGGAAAGTCACCTCTTTCTCTGGCCGCTGCAGCCCTGCATGTCCAAAATTCCCTCCACCCCCTCTTCTCACCCCACTTCCCCCTCCCCCCTACCTCCTATTCCCCCTAAGGCCACCACCTCCCCTTACATGTGTGTCTTCTCCAGGGTCCAGGCCCCTAATTAGTAGAGCCACGCCTGCGAGGGTCCATTAATTAGGTGTCAGAGGGGGTAGCTGTGTTAGTCTGTATGCACAAAAACAATGAGGAGTCTGGTGGCACCTTAAAGACTAACAGATTTATTTGGGCATAAGCTTTTGTGGGTAAAAACCCACTTCTTCAGATGCATGGAGTAAAAATTACAGATGCAGGCATATATACTGGCAAATGAAGAGAAGGGAGGTACAAGTGGAGAACCAATGTTGAAGGCCAATTCAGTCAGGGTGGATGTGGTCCACTCCCAATAATTGATGAGGAGATGTCAATACCAAGAGAATTAATTAGGTGGGTGACCCTTCATTGTCTTCTGTGCAGCCACCCTGGCACACACCTTAGAGGGAACTATCTGCGGACCACATAAATGGAGCTCATGGACCACTGGTGGTCCGCGGACCACAGTTTGAGAACCTCTGACTTAGTCCCTCCACCCTCAGGATGGAGCATGCTCAGTCACTCTGTAGGGATGCCACATGTGCAATCCAGTCAGCACTTAGAAGCCTTGAGGGGATGGAACATGCTCAGTACAGACAGAATCTTCAGAGAATGTAGCCTCCAAACTCTTAACAAGTTTCTGTGAATATGCAAACTGAGATTTTTCAAAGGTTTATAACTTGGACAAATTTAGAGGGTACCAAAAGACCCATTTCTGACACTTCTTTACCCCTGCCAAATTTCAAGTTGCTGCTCCAAAGCAGGGAAGGACTAGACCTTCTCAGTGAAAAGGTAGTTTAAACAATTTAACATGGGCAAACAATATATTTTCCCCCTAACCTTGCTCTTGGAAACAGATGGACTATTTTAGTTGAAATTTCTCAATAAAATTCACCCCGAGGCAGACCCACAGCATGGAAAATTTCAGCCTAAACAGTTTGGTAAAGTTATAACAACTGAAAACAGAGTCTTGGAAGTGTTGGTCAACATTAATTATAGGCTCCATCTATAGTAGTAACTGGCTTATTTAATCAGTGGTGTGCCAGTACTACCTTCCTGAAAATTCCCGAAGAAGATTAGAGAAAGACCAGAACTTCAGAGTGGAAAGGTAACAAATTTTTGGGTGGCTAAGAATGAATTTGGTACATTGTCTCCAAGGCCCTGATCCTGCATTATGATCTTTAATAGTGAAATGCTGTGCCCATGTAGAATCCCTCTGACTTCTGTGAAGTTCTGCAGGGATACAGCAGTTACCCACATGGATCACATTGTCGTACTGCGATGCAACTAATTATCACAAGACATTCAGGCCAAATTTTCAGAAAAAAGTGAATGCACCTGAATGCCTGGCTTGTATATTCAGTTATCAAAATTACTCATGCAAATGACCACTTATTCAACTATCTGATCATTTATATGCCCAATTGATATGCTGTTGTTGCTGATGCAATTTGGTGTGCAAATGTGCATACAATTTTCTGAAAATGTAGGCCTATTATTTTCTAGCCAAAGGCATGCATACAAGAATGATATCTTTGCTGTTATAATGATGTATATTTTACTCCAGTGTATATTTATAAACACAGATCTCCTGTAAGTCAGAAAAATACAGCTGATGAAGATTCAGGAAAGAATGCCAGCATGGCCTGGGAGAAAAAAACAAATGGTAGGAGACTGGCATAAAAGATTGCCTCTAGCGGTGAGCAAACTGTTTGAAAGGGGTGGTGAGAAATGTGAATTGCCCTGGTTGTTCCCCCCTGCATCCTCAAAATTGAAATGAACTCAAACCCTTTTTTCATGTTCAGATAAGGACATGCACCCACCCACAATCTTTCCTTTCAATTATCCAACACCTCCTCCCGGTCCTACAAGCATTCAATAGCTGGCTTCTTTCTTTCCCACCATCTGAAACTCCAAATAGTACCCCAATCCAGCTGTGAATTTCCCATTGTAGTTTGCAGCTTCTCTGATTGGGGGTGATTTTTACAATTTTATTTAATGTAAATCTTTAAGAACCCATCACCAAAAAGGCATCCAGATGCTGTACGTAAAATAAAATCTATAAATTCATAATAAATTAGGCACTGTGACCTCGCTGCCCATCAGTGTCAGTGTCAGAAATCCTACATCTACACAGAAGGATAGATGGAACAGTTGGAAGGTAAATGGTCATGTTCAAATGAAACCGAATGGGAAAGAGGAATTAATTCTGTGGTCAAAAGAGGGATTCCAATGAACTTCCTTATGGAGAGAGTGGCAAAACAATACCCCTAATACTAAGATGA
Organism: Platysternon megacephalum; assembly: GCA_003942145.1. NCBI lineage: Eukaryota > Metazoa > Chordata > Testudines > Platysternidae > Platysternon > Platysternon megacephalum. Next base: position 3,032,140 of record QXTE01000063.1, read on the forward strand.
CCTTCACAACAGTCTGATCCATCATGTGCCTTGGGATAGGAAAAAAGAGGATGTTTGTGACATTACCCAGGGTACAGTCTGGACTGTTGTACAGCTGTGTCCTTCACTTCTCCAGCTTGGGGTGCCTTTTACCCTTCTTCACTGTGAGAGCAACCACTCCTGGTCTGCTCACACACAGCCTCCAGCATGTAAGCTATTCACAGCTATACTGTACTCTTATATTATATTGCAGGGCAACACCAGCACATTCCCCATCCCAGACTTTCCCCAAAAAATGTGCATCTTGTACTGCCCAGCCCTCTCCTGGACAATACAAGCTCATATAAAGTCTGTAATTTTATTAATAGAAAATGATATGCAAAAATCCAGTTATCCCAAATGAAGTTTCCAAACACTTCAATCCAAACACACGCTGCTTTACATAAAACAATAAAACAAGTTTATTAACTACCGAAAGATAGATTTTAAGTGACTACAAGTAATGAGGCATAAAAGATGTAATTGGTTACAAGTAAATAAAAGACAAAATGCATCTAATACCTAACTTAACAAGCTAAATGAATTCACAGCAAAGATTCACCACATGCTTTAGCAGTCTTACTGGCTGAAATCCTTTCAGCTGGGACCCCTCCCCCAGTTCAGTGTTGATTTCTTTGTTCTTCAGGTGTTGTTGATGCCATGAGTAGAGATGAAGGGAGAGATATTTTGGGGCATCTATTCTCTTTTTTATAGTTCTCTTTTTCTTTGAAAATCATCTCTAACTGACAGAGGTGATGGAACAATTTGTATAGTGTGTGTGTGGGGTGTGTGTGTGTGTGCTGAGAGTCACAGAACCAAACTATAAACCCTGTATATAATGGAAACCACTTCAAGCCAGGGGGTGCAGCAGCCCCCCCCCCCCCACATCCCTAGTTCCAGCACCTATGCCAGCTGAGCTCAGGAGACAGAAGGTTTGTGGAGATGGGAACACCTAGCTGTTTCTTTGCTAGGGTATAAATTTCTCACTCACACCCTTTTTCCTGCCAAAGAAGGGCAACGTAACCAGGTGATAATCCATTTGATTTCATTGACACCTGGCTGAGTTGTCATTTTGCCTTTTGTCTTTGAGGAACTGGTTTATGCTTGCTTCTCTAAACTTGGAATATGTCTCAGTAATATTATACGGTAGAATCTTATAACTTTACATGCAATTTTGCCACACATATTTTACCAGGACAATAATGATCAGCAAATTATGAGCTTTGAAATGATATCTCACAAGGCATACTTTGTACAAAATTTAACATAGTCTTGAAAAAGGGGTGAACATAGGAATACAGACAGTCACAGTGTTTGTGGGGGTTTTTGTTTTGCAAAGAGTCTGAATTTGCATATATAAATTGGTAGCCACCTCTCTGTAAAACAGATGGATATAGGAATGGCTATAATAGAACTGGTATCCTTTTTTCTTATGGTATTCTCTAAACAAATAGCTTCTGAGATTGATTAAATGCCTCAGCTTCATTTTGCTGCTTAATCAATTTCATTGTCCATTTGCTGCTTCATATAGTACAGAAAAGTATAGATTATCATGGTAAACAAATATAATTGGAATGTGCAAATTGTGTTACTTGCTCAAGTGGAGTGTTAATATTTGATAATTTGTCACAAGTGGGAAAATATGAATAAAGGGATCTTATCAGAAGACTTAGAATTAATTTCACATTGCTTTATACAATATAAAACAAAATAGCAACATTGCATAACCTCACACATAACATCACAGCTCATGGCATAATATATTTAAACTCCACGTACACTGATAAGATCATCATTATTAGCTTTAGGGACCTTTTACTTGTTTATAATCATTTTTTATGAGTCTCTTGGAAGCAATCATGTCTAGGCCAGCTAAGAATTAAAGCTGTGTGATTCATCACCCTGTTGCATGGGAACATCGGTACTTATGGATTTCACACCAAGTAGCAATTCTATAGAAAAATATTATTACTGACCTCTGCAACAATTTTTTCTCTTCTGATGTATTTGGCCCAAGGTGTCTAATATATGCCAAACTGTGGTTGAGAAACAGTGAGGGGAATTACGTGAAATGTAAATGCATCTTTAAATTAACTACCTGATGGCCAAACTCAGATGATAAAAAGTAGGCCAGAAAAAAATGGTGAGGTTCACTTAGTGTTTGATTTGAGGATTATATGCTGTTTGTTTGTTTGCTTCACTCTACCAGGGCTTTTATTGGTCATTCTGGTAATTTTAAAAAATAGTAATGAGGTTAATGAGGAAGGTTTATATGGGGTAAATAACCAGAAAATATGTAAATCTTGCTTTTAAAAAAAAGCCAATGGGAGCAGGAGGGCAATTTAATATCCAAAAGTTGTGTGAGGCGTACATCCAGTGGTTTTATTTGTTTTGATTATAGAATCATTAGGGGCATTCTGATAAATGCACAAAGTTAGCAGTAATTCAATTTTACCAGAATAAATTCCGCGTTGTCTATTGGTCAACAAAAGTATCGTTGGGATATCTGTGAGGTGTCGTTCAAAGTGGAGCTTATACAGCCTTGCTACTGGAACTGTTCCCAAGCTATTGACTATTCAGTTTTGGGAATGATGGGTTGAATTCATCCCTGAAGTAACTCTAATGAAGCTGGAAGGCCAGATTTACTCTAGGGTCTTCTTTGCTGGCAGAAGCTGAAGGTTAAGGTCTTGGTCCAGAAACCTCTGCCAGGGTGCCTTAGCAGTGCCAGGTGCCCTAAAACCCAGCTATGCTAGGGGGCTTGCAGACAGAGAGTAAATCCCTAAAATTGGTGGCACTGGCCAAAAAATGATCGGAGAAGCCACTGGTTAAGCACACCATCTACTTCAGCTTCTGTCTGTGAAACTCATATGCAGCCCTGACAAAACTTAGTGTTGCCTAAGAGGATTCTACCATTACTGTCCCCTTAAAAACAACACCTCCTGCTCCCCAGGCTAGGTTGCAGTGGCCCTGATTGCTTCAGGGAAAAACAAGAGTTATACCAAGAATGAATCTGGCCCATTCTAATCATAAGCCACATAGAATGGCCCCGTTCAAAGCAGATACCAACATTTTCAATTCAAAGGAAAATCTCTAGTGAAAGAGGCAGAGGCTTAAGTTTAATTAGGTAAAACTCGTTCTGATATATTTTCCCCAAGTTCTAAAGAGAGGAAGATGCCTGAAGATTAGATACTTAGATATGCCATTGGAAGTGTAACCCTCGCCTAGAAAGATGACTTTCAAAGAGCAGCCACTATTTTGCTGTCTTTTGCTTTCCATTTGTTGAATATTTTAAAGCAGTGAAACTGTTAAAGCTGATTTAACCTTTTTTGACATTCCTCTATTGCCAAGATATGATTATTAGTGTTGGAGATAATTACAAAGTAACTTGTGGCAAATTGATACAATCCCCATTGCAGTACATCATTATTGCAGTAATGTGGAATCTTTTGCAACAATCTTCAATTCCAAGTGCTAAATGTTTGATGAGTGCATGCTTCATCTGCACACAAAACAGTTCCACATTGCCTGCTGTAAATTGTGACTGTTCTTTTGCCTGCACTGACTGTGTACCCACAGCCAACTTCTGGCATCCTTACCCAGACAAATGTATTATTGCTATCAGTTACCACGTATCAACCATTTTAATATATTTTAAACATTAGTCATCTATTGCCAGCAATGAGAATTCTGCTGTCCACTAGGCATTTCAGGCTGGATTTGTGTCACTGAGCCTATCCTATGCACTGAGGAAGTTCCCCAGAGGTCATGTTAAATCACTTTTTCACAGGCAATTGTTGTGTGCTCTCTTGGCGCCAGTCATGGATGGTGGTTATGTAGTATATCATTTTTCTTGAGACCTGAGAGATCCCGAGCAATCACTTAGAAAGGCTTATGCAGCATGTTTCTGCCCCAGATCCCTGGGAGCTGGTGGCAGCAGCCTGGAAAGGCTTTTTGCTGCATATTCCTGCATTGTGCCAGGGAAGATTGTTCTCATCCTGGATAGAGAAGACAGGGGTGTGTGTATGTGACACACTCTCAGAAATCACTGAAGCAGGGAAGATGCCTGCCATCTGCAACAGATGGTGGAATGAGGGAGCAGTTCATCAGTCTTTGCCTCCACTGCAGAGAAAACACCATATAGAGATGATGGAGTATGTTGAGGGAAAAGGTTGTGTAAATAGGGCCTTTGGGAATGAAGCAGGGAGGTTGTTTGGAAAGGGCTTGATGGAGGCTTCCATTAATTTGGATGATTTTGATGAGCATCCAATACTTTTGAGGTTCCTGCCTCATTAGATTTATATTCTTGTGGGTAATGGTTTGACTGGTTTATTACAGGTGTGTACATGCACTTTTGCTATGATAAGACTGGTCTACTGCACAGCCTTTTATATAATTTTTCTCTGATAATACTTGGATTTGCATGTTTGTTTTTCTAGAAACAGGGCAATCAAATATTTAAAGGGAGATTGGTTATTTCTAGTTTGGGCTTCACAATTAGCTCAGGGAAAATTGTGGCCGGAACTAACACACGTGGCTGGGTAAGCTGTCTGTTTGAATGGGTGTTTGGTACAGAGTCTGACTGCTAACTATCTGGGAGGGGTGAGAGCATAGGTCAGATTCCTTAATACTTTGCCTATACATTTGTAATAGTGTTAGGGAGTTGAGGACCAGTCTGGCTGTCTAGCTCTGCTGGTGCTAACTGTGCACACATTTATTACTTTATCATCCTTTTATGGATCTTTATTCACCATCACTCCTATGACTTCCTGTCTATATGCAGTGTTCAGGTCAGAGAATCAGCAATGTTTTGGGTACACTGTGGGATTCTGGTGGGGCATAGGCCAATTTATGAGATGCTGCTGGTGATGTATTTTGTATGGCCTGATTCAAAGTTCACTGAAGTCAGTAGAAAGACTCCTATTGATTTCAATGGGCTTTCGATGATACCCATACTTTCACAACTAACCTCTGCTTACACTTTTGATATTCTTACTGCACAGCTATTCTGATCTCAGTTCTGTCATATAAATTTTGTCATATAAAACCTATGCCCTCTTGTTTAGTATGAAGTTAACCCAAATTCTGGAAGTCAAGTTTTATTATTGCTATTCTCTCTTGTTGATTTAGGGACTACAGTTCACCTCACAACAGAGATGATGATCAAGTGTTTGTCTAACTTCTTCTGAAAAACCTCTGACGGAGATTCCATAAGCTCCCTAGTAATTTGGTCCAGTGTGTACCTATTGGGTTCCGGGAAGTGGGCGGGTGGAGCCCGCCCACTGCTAAAGGATCCCCCCCCAGCCTAAGGGGAGGACCCACAGGACCGGGAACCCAAAAGATTCCGGGGGACAACTAATAAAAAAACAGGAACAGGAGTGAGGTCAAAGGGTCAAAAGAAGGGAACCTGATGGGGACACCGAGCAGAGAACCCCGGACAGCGCCCACTGCTCCTCAAAGGCATCAAGGGAGCCAGTGGACGCCGCCCAGAGGAACTCTGCCCGGATACGTGAGCGGACAGAGGATCGGAAACAGGCCCCACAGTCACAGGAGTCTCCATTGGCCAACCTCCTCACCCTGGTGGCATAGATGGTCATTTTAGCCAGGGCCAGGAGGAAGTTGACCAGGAGGTCCCGTGACTTCGTGGGGCCACGGATAGGGAGTGCATAGAGGAGAAGGTGAGGGGAAAAGTGCAGCCAAAAACGCAACAGAAGGTTGGTGAGGAGCCGGTATAGGGGCCGCAACCTGGCACACTCCAGATAGCTGTGCGCCAGGGTCTCCCTCACGCCGCAAAAGGGGCAGGTGTCAGGGGCAGGGGTGAACCGCGCCAAGTACACGCCCGTGCTCACGGCCCCATGAAGGAGCCTCCAGCTGACATCCCCGGCGGGCCTCCAGTGTGTAGTGGGGCAGTTTCCCCACTTTGGCAGAGGATGGGTTAAAGCAGGCTGATGGAAGCCTGTGCAGAACCTGGCCAATCAGAGAAGGGCTGAAAGAGGTAGCCAATCTTGCCAGACTGGGCCCTATATAAGAGCTGCCTAGCAAAGGAGAGGGCAGTCTCTCCCTGACTAGCAAGGGAGAAGGACTGGCTCCTGAGGTAAGGAGGTAACACCTTGGACAGAGCAGTGCTGGGAAGGCTCGGGGGAGCAGAGAGAGGGCTCCCGCCTGTGACCTGCCAGGCTGCAGCCCCTGACTAGAAGGGCCGAGAAGGTGCAAAGGGCCAAAGGGGAAGTGGACCATAGTCGGACAAGGGGAGAAGAGGAGGGCAGAGAGAGGCTACCGCTATAGGGTCCCTGGGTCAGGACCCAGAGTAGTGGTTGGCCCTGGGTTCCCTCCCTTCCTCGTTGCACTGCACCTGGCCATGAAGTAGTGTGGCCAATACAGACTGCAACTTGCCCTGAGGTGAGGGGCTAGACTTTGGGTTGTGGTTGGCAAGCCGAAGGACTCCTGTTACCCCTCCCCGGAAGGAGAGAGAACCAAGTGGAGCACCGAGTGTCCAGAAGAGGATGCTGCAAGCCAGGGAGCAACGCAGGTCCCAGACAGCACAGCAGAGCAGGCAACGGGCAGGACACCACCCGCAGAGGTCACTTCATGGCTAGGACAGAGCTAATTCCTGGAGCAACCAGCAGGAGGCGCCGTGGTGGTGAGTCTGCAACCCATTACACAGAGCTTAACTACTATAAGTCGAAATAAGATACTTCGACTTCAGCTACGCTATTCCTGTAGCTGAAGTTGCGTATCTTATATCGAAACCCCCCCCCCCCCCCCCCAGTGTGGACCAGGCCTTAGTTAGGAAGTTTTCCGTAATGTCTAACCTTAATCTCCCTTGCTGCAATTTAAGCCCATTACTTCTTGTCCTGTCCTCAGTAGATAAAGAGAACAATTGATCACCCTCCTCTTAATAACAATCTTTTACATACTAGAAGACAATTATCAGGTCCCCCTTCACTCTTCTCTTCTCCAGACTAAACAAACCCATTTTTCATTTTTTCCTCGTAGATCATGTTTTCTAGATCGTTAATCATTTTTGTTCCTCTTCTCTGGACTTTCTCCAATTTATCCACATCTTTCCCAAAGTGTGGTGCCTAAAACTGGACATAGTATGCCAGTAAAGGCCTTCTCAATGCTGAGTAGAATGGAAGAATTACTTCTTGTGTCGTGCTTATTATACTCCTGCTAATACATCCCAGAATAATGTTTGCTTTTTAAGCAATAGTATTACATTATTGACTCATATTAAGTTTGTGATCCACTATAACCCACAGATCCTTTTACTGCAGTACTCCTTCCTAGGCAGTCATTTCCTGTTTTGTATTTGTGCAATTCCTTCCTAAGTATAGTACTTTGATTTTGTCCTTACTGAATTTCATCCTATTTATTTTGGACTATTTCTCTAGTTAATTAAGATCATTTTGAATTCTAATCCTGTCCTCCAAAGCACTTACAATCCCTCCTGGTTGGTATCATACTTTATAAGTGCATCTTCTATGCCATTATCCAAAACATTTGCGAAGATTTTAAATAGAACCAGACCCAGGACTGATCATTGTGGGACCCCACTCAATATGCCCTTTCAGGTTGACTGTGAACCATTGATAACTACTCTCTGAGTACAATTTTCCAACCAGTTGTGCACCCACCTTATAGTAGGTTTATTTAAGCTGTATTTTCCTAGTTTGCTTATGAGGTCATGTGAGACAGTAGCAAAAGCCTTACTAAAGATATATCACATCTATCGCTTTCCCATTCCACAAGACTTGTTACCCGGTCAAAGAAGGATACAGTGTTGGTTTGACATGATTTGCTCTTGACAAATCCATGATGACCATTAATGATTGCCTTATTATCATCTAGGTGCTTATGAATTGATTGATTATTTGCTCCATTCTCTTTGCAGGTACTGAAGTTAAGTTGACTGGTCTATAATTCCCTGTGTTGTTCTTATTTCCCTTTTGATATAAGTACTATATTTGCCCTTTTCCAATCCTCTGGGATCTCTCCTGTCCTGTACAAGTTCTCAAAGATAATCTCTAATGGCTCAGCCAGTTTCTTAAGTATTCTAAAATGTATTTTGTTAGGCCCTACTGAGTTGAAGACATCTCATTTGTCTAAGTAATTCTTAACTTGTTCCTTCCCTATTTTAGCCTCAGATCCTACCCCATTTATTACAGTGATGTTCACTATGTTATTCATTCAATCACTGCTAACCTTTTTTGGTGAAAACTAAAACAAAAAAGGCATTTACCGTTTCGGTCATTGCTGCAGTTTCTGATATTGTCTTTCCCTCATCATTGAGTAATGGGCCTACTCTGTCCTCTTATTCCTAGTGTATTTGTAAAATGTTTTCTTATTACCCTCTATGTCCCTAGCTTGTTTAATCTTGTTTTATGCCTTGACCTTTCTAAAAAAAATTTTGACATGCTTGTAGCTTGTGTGCATGTGTATCCTTTGGTAATTATACCTATTTTCCATTTTTGATATGATTATTTATTTGAATTTCAGGTTGTTGAAGATTTCCTAGTTAAGCCAGGGTGATCTCTTACCATACTTACTATCTTTCATAGTTACTCTTGTGTCCTTAATAATGTCTCTTTAAAAAACTGCCACCTCTCTTGAACACCTTTTTCCCTTAGACTTGCTTCCCATGGGATCTTATCTAGAAATTATTTGAGTTTGCTAAAGTCTGCCTTCTTGAAGTCCATTGCCTTTATTCTGCTGTTTTCCCTTCTACCATTCCTTAGAATTGTGAACTCTGATTTCATGATCACTTTCACCTAAGCTGCATTCCACTTTCAAATTCTTAACCAGTTCCTTCTTATTTGACAGAATCAAAACTAGAAGACCCTCTTCCTTAGTTGCTTTCTCCATCTTCTGAAATAAAAAGTTGTCTCCAATACATTCCAACATTTTTTTTTGATAATCTGTCCTCTGCTGTGTTATTTGGGTAGTTGAAGTCCCCATCACCACCAAATTCTGTGCTTTGTATAATTTTGTTAGTTGTTTAAAAAGGCTTCATCCACTTCTTCTTCCTGGTTAGGTGGTCTAGAGTAGACCCATACCATGACATCACCCTTGTTTTTTACCCCATTTATCCTTATCCAGAGTCTTTCAACAGGTCTGCCTCCCACTTCCATCTCAACGTCAGTGCAAGTGTATACATCTTTGATATTCAAGGCAACACCTCCTCTCTTTTTTTCCCTTCCTGTCCTTCCAGAACAAGCTGTACCTTTCTATATCAATAGCACACAGGAAGGGACTAGGGCCTTTTCAAACTCTGGCCCTTTAATTAGTAATCGTGCCAATAGATACAAATTAGTAAGTTAATTTTACTACATTTAGATTAATCTAGCACCTGATTCTGCAATCCTTATTCTCAAGAGTAAATCCTATGTCAAACAAGGGGATTATCTGCTTTAGATCTTATACCCATTAACATCAATAGTAAAACTCTCATTGTCTCTACTGATTCAAGATCTGATCCTTGAGGTCCATTCCTGCATACATATTATGTAATGGGAAAGCTGAAAATAAACAGCAGAATTGCTTAAAAATAAATAGATTTTTTAAATTATTTTGCAATAACCTAAAATTATATTAACAACACTTTTAAAAAATACACCGCTACCTCAATATAATGCCACCCGATATAACACGAATTCGGATATAACGCGGTAAAGCAGTGTTCCGGGGGGGCGGGGCTGCGCACTCCGGTGGATCAAAGCAAGTTCAAAATAACGTGGTTTCACCTATAACGCAGTAAGATTTTTTGGCTCCCAAGGACAGCGTTCTATCGAGGTAGAGGTGTATGACTTATCTTGCATACCCATTGAAATCTTTTTGATGTTTGCTAAGTCAACCCATTTTATATCAGACTACAATTTTTTTGACTTCTAGCCAATTATATTTTTTCTTCACCACATTTAAATTTCTGAGACTCTTTTCATATTATAATTTACATCTCACTAGGAATGTCATTACCCAGGATTATATTTTTATTCTCTTCTCTATTTCTTCCCAGAAGAAATGCACCATAAGACATAGATACAACAAATGTAATCATTTCCCATTTCCTTCCCCACAATTTCAGCATTTATCATTATTCTTTATTACAGCTTTCTTTTTTTTTTTGGATAGTGTCTAGTAAACCACAAAAATAATCTTCTGCTGTTATAATAATTTCTAACTTCAAATCTCTTTTGGATTTACTAATGTTCTTACACTAGCTGGTAGCATGCCCATGACATAAAATAATGGGCTGATCTCCTTTACCCTCTCCAGCTGCTCCATGAACAGCTTTTTACTGAATGGTGGGATTTTGATAACAGAGGCATTTACGGTGGTCTGGCATCTGTTTTGTGTTTGCATAATCTTGGTGAACCCAACAATTTTGATTTGTTCTCATCTGCTGAGGTTCACTTGGAGTTTCTGGTTTATATAAATCTGAAAACTCAAAGTGAAAATAAAGCAAAGTTGGTGAAATTAAACTCATTAGTTTTGTAATAAAGCCAAGGAGTTTTGCCCATGTCCCACCACAGCCATGGACATAATTTTGTCTTTGGAGAGGGGCAATGCCCTGGAGCTGCTTGTCTCTGTCTGACATCTTTTGAAATCATGCTGATCCCCTCCAAGACTTTCAGTCCACTCCCTTGATCTGGAGTGTTTTGGGCTGTCACACAAAATAATGGCTCATTCTTCATATATAGCCATATAAAATATCTTTAGGGGGTGTCTTCTTAGATCCAGCAGTGGTATTGGGAAGTGCATTGTGCTTGATTTTTGTCCAATAGATCATTTAGTTAGAATAATACGGTACACTTCTGTTGCACCTTTCATTTGAGTTGCTCAAACATCTTTTGCAGACACTTAATTAAGCTTCACAACACATATGTGAAGTAGGTAAGGGACATATAGGGTTAACAGCATGCACCACTTATATGCAGCTACTTTTGGGATGGAACACAGCAGACTTTCAACAGTGCACAATAACACTACACAGCAAAATAACCAAGAAACTAAATAACACCACAGTCAATTGAAACTCCAGGGGAAATGTAACTAAGTAAACAGAACATACTCAAACTTCATTGTAGCTAAAACACCAATATTAACATGTGCTTTTACAAAAAGTGCCATGGGACCCTTAATGACCACAAATGGACCACAAACCTCATTTTATTTCTCTACCAAAAGATATAAGCCAATAATTACCACGTTTCAGCAAGACACCAATATTATAATGATCAAGGTTAATTGTAACGGCCCAGGAAGCTTTGTCGCCATGAAAGACAGGTTGGAAAATGTTTCATAATATTGCACCCCTGATCCCTTTGAAAGAACAATATATATAAATCACTTCGTTCCTCATGTATGCCTTCTAGAGGTACTGAAAACAGTCAGCTCAGACCTTGAATGTACTGTAAAGCTTCCTTTGTTCAAATTTCATCTGGGTTTTTTTTGTAAATGTGTTGTGATCCATAAGAGCTTTAGTCCTTATTCCTTATTTTATTTTATTTTATTTTTTTTGGTCAAAGGATACAGACTTTTTTGGTTCTCTCTGGATATATATGGATAATGTAGGGATGCTGTTCACTTAGGCATTTCAAGTATATTTTCTTGTATTTGTGCAACAAGAGAGGAAGTGGAGAGATGTAGGGAGGAAGTTACTTTAATTTTTTTCACTTTGGCAAAATGTTCATGACCATCTCATTGTAAAGCCCTTTTTGTACCAGACTTGAAACACTTTAAAAACTCAGTTTAAATACAGTCACAGGAAAAAATGGTTTGACAAACATTGAGGCTTGAGCCCTCACAGCCATGCTAGAACTGTATAGTAACATAGGCCTTGCCTAGATTAGGGGGGAAAGGTGCTATTTAAAATCAAGCTAGCTCACCTGGTCAGTTTTGAAATGAGCTAGTTTAACTCTATTGGAAACCCCACCTATCACTAATGCAGACTCAGTTTAAGACCTTTAGAGTTGATTTTAGGGAATTTAGCAGGTGATCCTTCCACATAAACTATACCAGAATCAATTTAGCATATACTAAAGTACAATTGCTTTGTCGTGACTAGAGTTTTAGTAGGTATTATTTAGATTGAGATAGGTAACTCAATCTGACACGCCTTGAAATCCTAGTCTAGACAAGACCACTATGTCACGCTGCATACATCTGAAGAGTACTCTGGACGCTCTGCCAGATCTCAACTATTTTATCCCCAGGTTACTTAATGCGTTTGGGCAATGAGCCTCTTCCTCTCCTACACTAACACTGCTGAGACTGTCTAACACTGGCATACTTTGAGTACAATCACTTCTTATAGATTTTGGTACTGAAATCGATTATCCTCATCTTCTAGACCTTACTTTTGACTTCAGTTTCTTTGGTCTTCTTAGATTGCCTTGGTGAGGATAGTACTCTTGAAAAAGGTGTATACTTCTCATTTAATCTTTAATAGTCCCATTTTAGCCCTGTTTAATCTAACATTATTTTTTCATCTGTCCAAATTTAAATGTATTTTAACATTAATTTTGTAGAGAATACAGTCAACATGCAATCCATCGTAAGCCTATGTATACATCGACACTGCACACATCTTTTGGTAGTGTGTAGAGTACATACGTGTGTGGCACCCTAGTGGGTATAAATAGTGGTGTAGATTGTGAGGCACGGCTTACAGTAAAGATATGACTGAACGGTGTGGGTATATATTCCAGTGCATAGCCTGCACGGCTCTCTATTCACCCCAGCCATGCCCCCATGTCTACAAAGCTGTTGTTAGCAGTATAGCGCCCTGCTGCCTCTCCACTCATCAAACCTTTTCCCCCTGCAGGAAAAGACTCCAATAACGGGGAAAGGCTCTGGTGGGTGGGAGGCTTTCCCTGCTGCCCTCTCCCTCACCACCTCCCCCTGCAGTGAAAGGCTCTGGCAGCAGGGAGCTGCTCATGCCTTTCCCAGCTGCCTACCCTCTGGCAGAACCTTTCACTGACACATTTAGCTACACACCACAGTGTGGATGCAACCGGCTTTTCATTGCAGCATGTGGCTATATGTACACTACATGCCACCACCAGTGGTGTGTAGTGTGGACATAGCTTATAACAGTCATAGGGAAAGACCCCATTTTGGCCTGGATAACAATAACTTCTTAAGCAAAAATTTTCTTAAGAATAATCCTTATTCAGTCCCATGCCTTATGTTGAAATTTAAGAGCTCAAATCACTGAGGAACTATGGTATTGCAATTAAGAAAAAATACCACATCACCTCCTCATTTTTTTTTATCGGCAGAAGTAAATACAGAGCAGAACTCTAAATAAGCCTCAGTTATACCAGGCAGCTTGTGGTCAAAATAATAGTAACAAAATAAATATTGCTTAACATGGAGCACACTTTCATTCAAATCTTGTAAACATGTAATTCACTTATTTTACAATTTAACCATTTTATTTGTATTGGAAAATTCAGTGAGCAAGAGAAAATAATGAGGAGGACATTTTCCTGACTTTGACACTAGACTGAAGATAAGCAGTCAGGGATATAAAGGTGAACTCTCTTTTGAACAGTGGAATAGAAATGAAATCAGCTGTTCATTTTTTTTCATTCTTAAGCATCACAGCTAGACTAACCACTTAGTCTTTACTGCACGTGCATGTTTATTATTCAGTCCTATTAAAAGTCTCCCCACCCTTCCCTGGACAAGGCTAAGTCCTGACCTCCCACAATGATATCACTCTGATCAAAAGTATGTAAGAGTCAGAGACAGGAGGGACAGAAATTAGTAATGTGAAAGAAGTAGTAAATCCAAGTACACCTCTACCCCGATATAACGCTGTCCTCGGGAGCCAAAAAATCTTACCGGGTTATAGGTGAAACCACGTTATATCGAACTTGCTTTGATCCACCGGAGTGCGCAGCCCCACCCCCGCGGAGCACTGCTTTAGCGCGTTATATCCGAATTTGTGTTATATCGGGTCGGGGTAGAGGTGTAGTTGTTTTCAAGATGATTGATTTCCCTTCATTTATGTTCCTGTTTTATATGGCTCCAATTCAGGAAGTCATCCTTACTCAAGAAGGCACTTAAGCATGTGTTTAACTTTAAGACATGTTTACATTCTTTCCTGAACCAAAAACCTTATTGATGCTGTATCCCATTGACTGCAGGTTCCCAATTTTAAAAAATGGGTATAATGACACTATGGACTTGTCTACACAAACGTTTAGGTTGCAGCAAGCGGGAGTGTAAATCTACCCCACAGTGGCCCAGTGAGCACTAAATATCCACGTGGACCCTGCTGCCCTGCACTAAAAGTTACCTGCTGTGTTTTAACCTACGCCCATTTCAAAGCTGGGTTGATTTAAAAGCACTAGAGACACATGAACACTTAGTGCACAGGAGGCTAATGCAGTGTAGATTGACACCTCAGTTTGCCGTGAACTAAGTGTTTCTGTACAAAATCACTTGTAGTCTTAGCAAATGGTGTTGAGATCTTTGGATGGAAACTGCTTTGTAAGTGCAATGTTTTATTTTATTTTATTAAAGTTATGGAGAATCAATTATATTCATCCATGATCCAAAGACTTTTTTTTTTTCATTTTGTTCACTGACTTTTCTATTATATAATTTCTTCATCATTTACAGAGTTCTGCCTGGAATATTAGAATGATGACTGGAATCATTTGATAAATGGAAAATGTGAGTGAAGATCATTTTCTGCCAATAATATATATTAGACTCCATCCTTTTTTTATCACGTCTATTTGTTTTCTGAGTGACACCAATATCCTTACTTCATCAGCTTTGACCATTCCACAGATTTACTGAGTTCCTGTTATCTGAGAGGAGGAAAAATACATCTATCATCTGTTTCACTTATCCGCTTTTTCATATGTATTCTGTGCAGAGTTGAAAATTGTATCTTGAGATTATAACAGTACTATTTAAGATACCATACACAGTCATCAGACACCTATTATCTCATCTTTTTTCTCTAACCTGATCCCGCATTCCTTGCATACCCACAGCCCCTACTGACTATAATGGGAGTCCTAGAGGTATAGGGAATGCATGATTAGGTCCCTTTGTTGTCTACCTTTAAAAAGCGAGAGGCTGTACGGTTAAGATTTTAACAACTTGAATGTGTGTTCTCTGTGCATGACAGCATTTGTGGCTTTTCCTGGTATTCATGGAAAGTAAAAAAAACAAAAACAAAAAAACCCCACTTTCCATAAGCGGTCATTTCCTCCAGCAGAGAAAGCTATAAAATGATCCGATGGCTTGAATTTGACTGGAAATAAGCTGCAAATTGTTAACTGTGTGAGTAATTAACCACTGGAATAATTTACCAAGAGTTGTGGTGGATTCGTCATCACTGACCATTTTAAAATCAAGATTGGATTTTAGGATGTTTTCCGAAAAGATAGGTGAGATGGAATGTGCACCTCACAGGCCCTGCAAGAGCTGAGTTAGGCCAGGTGGACCCAATCAGCTAATTAGGCTGCTGAGGAAGGCTGCAGGAAAGCAGGCAGCAGCCACTCTCTCTGGGAAGAGAAAGGGGGAATGGGTTTGGAATGGGTATTCCAGGGTGTGGGGGGATGACCAGGAAGAGTAGGAAGCAGTCCAGGGAAGAAGCAATGAGGGCTGAGAGGGTACAGCCCAGAAGTGCGGGTCCCTGAACTCGAACTCAGAATAGTCGACAGGCTGGGTTCCCCTACTGGCCACTGGGGAAGTGGCGTCACCAGAACAGCACAGGAGAAGGACTGCCTGGGACTGTTTGCATAGAAAGACTTTGGGTAAACCCTAGAAGGGAGGAACATGGGCAGGGGTGCTAGAACAATTTGTATAGTGGGGGTGCTGAGAGCCATTTAACCAAACTGTAAACCCTGTATATAATAGAAACCACTTCAAGCCATGGGGTGCAGCAGCACCCCCAGCACCCTTAGATCCAGCACCTATGAACATGGTGACCTGGCCAGGCAGCTGGGTCATGAAGAGGACGCTGCATTTCCTGGAGTGAGGCAAGTCCACAGGCTGAGAAGACGACGGGAGAGACACCACCTGAAGAGGGCACACCAACTGGCAGAGCTCATCCTCAGGATGGCTAACAGGAGGTGCCACTGCAGTGAGTGGAGCACCCCATCACAATATGCTCTAGAAATTATTTTGAGGAAGTTCTATGGCCTGTGCTATACAGGATGTGAGCAGATGATCGCAATGGTCCCTTCTGGCTTTGGAATCTATGAATCATCTTAACATGATGTTTTTACGAGCTTGTGAAGCTGTGTAGTGTGTGCAATATGCATCACAAAATAAACGCCACTAGTTTATTTTATTTAATCTCATGTTTTGTATGGAAAGAGAAAATAAAATTGTCCTTCAAACTACATATTGAAAGGTTACTGCATACGTCCTGGTGGATAATTTCTGTGTGTCCTCCTAAGATAACGTATAAATAGACTCTTTTTGTTGGGTACTGCTGGGCAGGAACACATTCACAATCTGTCATCCCACAAGATACCTGCTAAAATACAATCTGTTACTGCTTTTCTTTCATCTCTCTCTCTTTCTCTATCTCTCTCATGTGTATGCGCACACACACACAGTCCATGGACAAGAAATTTCAAAAATTTCTGATTTAACTAACAGGTACTAAAAAATTCTTAGTGGGAGGAAAAACAGAAGAGTTTGTTTTTCTAGTCTGGGAAAATACAGGACACATCTTGATAACAAAAGGTCAGATTTTTGGCTTTTAAGTTACTAGTTATGTAGGATGCACATAGAGGCAGCAGTGCAGTAGGAATCTCAGGCAGAATTTTGGGTGACTCAATCAGAATTTGTTCAAGAGCTCTGGGTTAATACAAGACAGAATGGCAGCTCTTACACCTTTTGAAAAGAAACACCTGATTAAATATCTAAACAAGGGCCTATACTTCACAGTTCATAAAATTCTAGTGCTGCCTCTGAACATCTTACTAAGCATGTATGTGTTCTTACATTATCGGTGGCACAGGTAGTGACGCTGTAGTTAGGGTTCTTGACACTTCCCATATAAAACTTGGTTTTCCACCCTGAACTTGGCCATAGCTCCATCTTTGCCCTGCCCTTCTCTCTTTTAAATGGCTACCAATATTGGGAACATTTGCTCTTATTTACATGGCTTTCAAAACCTAAAAGGCTCTTAATTTCTTAACAAAAGTATATATTATAAGCAAAAAAATATTGAACAGGAAACTTGGCCAAATTACAAAAGAAGCTGGAAGATGAGAAGAAAATGTCATGATAAATCCAACAGTAATAGATAAAACTCCACATAATGAAAGGGAAAAAACATTAAAGAATTCTATTGCCTATTAAATCTCTCTCACATACACTAATTGTAGGGGAGGCTGGTAGCACTATCTACAGATAAGGTGGCCTGACAGTTCCCATTATCCGTCCCTGTTTGAAATCAATGCAATCACATTGCAGTTACACAAGTGTGATCAACTTACTCCAGATTCCTCCCACCCATTTTTACAGATATTCAAGCAAAAGTGAAAGTATCCAGTAAACTACCCTGTGATGCAGGCACTCAGACAGATGAGTTTTAGTCTGTTCCTAGGACTTCATCCCTTTTGAAATTTACTCCAGTGACTAAGAAACTGATACTGAGTGGGATGGAACAATTGAACAGAGTGACTTGTAACACAGAGCTGTTCAGGAGAAGGAAGAGACATACTGAGACTTCAATTACTTGGACTGAAATTTTCCATGCTGGATGCATACCTTAGACCGAGTTTTTTAGGGGAAGTTTTAGCAAAAAAAATGGTTCAACCATTTCTGTGAATGAGAATAGGGAAAATACATATTTGCCTCTGTTTTAAAAAAAATTTGTATAGCTGTTTTGTTGAAAATGTCTGGCCCCTTCATGCTTTGGAGAAGGGATTTGAAATTTGGCGGTGTGGGAGAGGTCACCCTAGTATCAAGGATGTGTCTTTTGCTGTTCCCATGATGTCCCCCTCTAAAAAAAAATTGGTCAAGTTCTGATCCTCATGAAAAATCTCAGTTTGCACATGGTCTGTAGATATATGTTAGAGTTTAACAAATTCTCTGAAGATATTGTCTGCACTGAGCATGCTCCATCCCAGGGGCTGAGCATGACTTTCCCCCCAATTACTGCTCCCATCTTGGAGCCATTGTGGCACTCGATACAGGAATTGTGGCGGGGAAACTGTCTCTTCTGTGCTCACAATGACTCCCTGCTGGTGCTCAGTCAGTGAGGAGGAGAAAGCAACTTGACTTCAATGCAGAGGGGACAAGACCTAGGAGTGGGAGCTTGGGGGAGAGAGATGAGGGAAGGAGGCCCGAAAGGGAGTGAGGGGGAATGGGACAAGAAGCCTGAGGAGGTGTGTGTGTGTGTGTGTGTGGGGGGGGGGGGTTACAAGGAAAACGGAGGTTGAATGAAGAGCCCAGGTAGGCAAGGACTGGGACTGCCTTCACACAGAGACTGGGATGAGGAGCTGGAGGCAGGGGAGAGGGGCAGGGGTAGAAGGGCCTGTGCCCCTAGATGACACTCCCCCCAAGAGCCTGAAATGCAAAGAATGTTCAGACTGGATTCTATTTCAGGATCCTGAGGGGAGTGTTCTCTAGTGATTACAGAGCCTTCTACCCCTGTTCCCCACCATGCCTGACCCCTTCTACTGCTGGTCTTCTAGCTAGTCCCAGCCATTTTAAGTTTTTCATCTTATTCCCAATCTCGCCTTCTTCTCTGAATCCTCATTCCAGTTCACCAAACCATTCCTGGTTTCTTCTCCTAGTCTCCTTTCTTGAAACCCCTCTACCGAGGCCCAGCTCCTCATCCCTCTGCATTTGAGCCAGGTGCTTCCTCCCCCTTCTTGCTGTCCAGACCCCAACAGTGGGAACATGGAGAGCACATGAGAGACAGTCTCCTTTCTTTTAGTTCCTGTGGTTGTGGCCCATAGCAATTGAGAGGACCAGTTGTAGGGAAAGTCCTGCTCAGCCCCTGCAGTCCTAGGATGAAACATGCTCAGTACAGATGGATTCTTCAGGTAATTTAGCTGCTGAACTGTAATAAGTCTCTATTGAACATGTGTGACCTCAGATTTTTAGGGGTTCATAACTTGGCCACATTTGGACAGATTTTAAGAGGGACAACAAAAGGGACATCCTTCAGAACCAGGACGAGCCCCTTGTCAAATTTCAAAACCTGCCGAAGCATAGGGGTTGCCAGAGCTACAATGAGATGGTTGTAAGGATTTCTTTAACATGGGGAGAATGTATTTTTCCTTAATGTCTTCATGAGAAATGGCTGAACCACATTTGCTGAAAAATTTCCTAAAAATTCAGCCTAAGGCAGACATCATGGAACAGCTCAAACAGCTAAAGTTTGGCAAAGTTATAAGCAACTGAAAACCAAGTTTTATATGGGAAGTGTCAAGAACCCTAACTACAGCGTCACTACCTGTGCCACCGATAATGTAAGAACACATACATGCTTAGTAAGATGTTCAGAGGCAGCACTAGAATTTTATGAACTGTGAAGTCTAGGCCCTTGTTTAGATATTTAATCATTCTTTCTGAACCTAAAATTTGTATTGATGTCATTGGGAGTTTTGGATGCACAAGTAATGCAGGGCCATTTGTTGCTGTCTGTTTTTTATTGCTGGTAACTAATGCAGGTATTTGAAGAAGGATTCATATTAATTAAGATTCAGCTTTCAACTTTTCACTTTTGGCAATTAGGATGGTACATTATTTTTTTTAACTATTGTGCCAAATGCATAGTGCCTTTACTTTTCTGAGAGCTCTTCCATTAGAAAACCTTGGACCTGCTCCAATTCCTATTGAAATCAATGGCAAATCTTCCAGTGGATGCAGGATTGGGCCCTTACCACAGGACTCTCTCACTTCTTGGTCAGAGTTATGTGATCTCCTCTAAGGTACTTTCAGTTATTACAAATGTATTTTGCTATAAAGATAAAGCTATATTTTATTATGTGAGGAACAATTTGTCCTACTATGAAAGCTGCCTGCAGTAATGATTTACAGCTTTAAAAACATACATTTTTCTTCACTATTGCTCTGCTTTATTGTCAATGTAATTAGCACAGCTTTTGATTGATATTGCTTTGTATGTCTATCTGTTATTTTATTTCTTTCACTGCAGTTATTTTTAAAATTAATGATGTTAATTCTCTCTCTCTCTCTCTCTCTCTCTCTCTCTCTCATCAACTGTTACTACTATTTGTGTCCACATTAAGCGTAAAACTATCATGTATTAATGTACTTAATGATTTTCATTTAGTGTTGATACTGTTGAACTAACAAGTACACTAAATTGTAATGAACATTATTGACACAATACTTGCTTCTTATTCTCTTGACACAGAAAACATTAACCACTATTGCCTCCTCTTCAATGGGCAGAATCACTGAGAAAGTAGTGTCAGTCAAACTCCAGCAACATGTGAGGCTGCCACAATCAGGCTGTGGACTGGGGCACAGACTGGAGAAAACCCTAATCACAGCAGAAAGTGACTTCTTCATGCCAAAGACAGAAGTCATATTCCAATATTCAAACTATCTGGCCTCTCTGCAGTTTTTGGTAAGTTAAATTTTGTGTGCAGCTGATGTATGTAGAGGAGAGGGTGCAGGACTACAATGGCTGCAATCATTACTTTCTAACAAACCTAGAAGGTGATGAACAACTGTTCATCTTTCCCCAAAGCTCTCACCTACTGAATTCCTCTAGGATCCATCCTATCATGCCTACTCTTCAATATCTTCCTGAGATTGCTTGGAGAGATGGTGTGATGTCACAGTTGCTGCTGCCAGCAATACACTGATAACACCCAGGTGTAGACCTCATTTTCCATGGGTACTACGAATTCTCTCACAAGAATGTCATAATACCAACGGGTGATCTGTAGTTGCAGCTGGGGCAAATTGTCATCAGATGAGACCAGGGATAGAAAGGCTTCAGAGAGGTCCTCTCTTCTATCAAAGGCACTTGTTTCCTGCTGGAGCAAAACTGTGTCACTAAAGTTCCATTCCATCAGAACTTATTCATATGCTTTTATTTATGAACTGCAAGTTGTACCATTTATGACATGTGCAGAAGTCTCTTAGAAGGATCAGGACCTTTTTGTGGACAATCAGTGGCAAAGGTGATCAAGGATTTGGAGTGATGATTACAGGGAAAAATAAAAACTAAACATTGCTCTTTTTAGTTCAGGTATGTCCTGAAAATGAAGAGCCGGTTGAATAAATTTTCAGTAATAATCTGCAGGACTGCTATTTATGTCATATTTATATAAAAGTGACTTGTAGTCAATTCCTTGCCTATATCATTACATTACCAGTACTAATCCATACTTGAACATTGTTAGTGAAAGCTAGCCAATCCTGCTTCATTTTCTTAAGATTGTCTCTTACTGAGGCATTCAGAGTATTTAGGAACTGTGTGAGTGAATTTTCAACTATTTGTGAGTAATAGCATTATGAAATTCCAGTATCACCAACTCCAAGCATTTAAAAATCATGAGACTGGTTTAAACACTGAGATTTTAAGAAAAAACATGTTTGGTTATTTTTATTTGCTTTCTGGAACTGTAGCTTTTAATGTTCATGTCTTCAAATTTTTCTCTGAAACCATGTGTGGCACTCTGTACTCCAAAGCATTACCCTAGCACCCCCATATTTACCATGGTGATATAATTATGATATGTTTTGTACAAAGTATGCCTTGCGAGAGGTCATTCTAAAAGTCTTGATCTGTTGAACATTAATATCCTGTTGGATTGTATGTGCTATCATTGGATGGGAAGTTATGAAGTTTTGCTATGAGCATGTTACTGAAAAGTATTTTGAAGTTGGGAACAACCACAATGAGCCTTTCAGGTGCAACAATGGAGCAGCCAGATGCTGCTTATGGCACACTCCTAAGGACTATCACAGGATCTGTATATAATGGAGACTTCTCAGAGCTAGCACATAGATAGTGGAGACTGCTTGATTCACATCATTGCAAAGGATTGTTCCAGCAAGCTGGAAGAAGCTATAAAAAAGGGGAAGTGACATCATCACTTGGCCTCACTCCCCCCACAACTCAACACCTGGAAACATGTCTGGAGGACAAAGACTAAACTGGGGAGGTGGTCCCAGGCTGAAGAAGACTTCCAGCCTGTGTATGGAAGATCTAGAAGGGTGAGACACTGCTTGATTCAAATCTTGTCTAGTTTTATAGAACTCAGATTGTGATTTTTCTTTTATTTCTTAGGTAATCAACTCCGATCTGTATGCTTATTACTTATAATTACTTAAAATCTATCTTTTGTAATTAATACATCTGTTTTATATTTTACCTAAAACTGTGTGTTTTGGCTGAAGTCCTTGAGAAATCTGCTTAGGAACAGAGTTGGTGCATTCCTCTCCACATTGACGGAAGGGCGGACTGGGTAATCAACTTACACTGGTCAGGTGTCTGACCAGGGCAAGACAGTACAGCTCTGGGGTCCTAGGCTGGGGAGTTGGGGGAGGGGAGATTTGCTGGAGCCTCTCTATCGTTAGTTCATGAGTGGCTGGCAAAAGCATTCATGTAACTCAGCGAGGTGTGTCCCTGCCTGTGGATATCTGTGTGAGTGCAGTACCTGCCAGAGGTTCGTCGCTTAGCAACAGCATCACAATGTAAGAGGAAGCCCAGGTTGGTAAGCCAGAGGGCTCAGTGATATCCCAATTCCATGTTGCACCCCGGAGAACCTGTCACACCACGAAGGCTAGAAACTTGCTTCATTTTTAAGTGGAAAGCTGAGATACTTAGGTAATTACATTGCACTCAAGCTAGGCTTTAGGAAAAACACCAGTGTAGTGAGACAACACTGAGCTCACAAATTTGTACAAACATGTAATTTTTGCCATCAGTGCCATTTCCATCTGTTTTTAGAGTTATCCTTCGATTGATCCAGTTTTTGGAATTATCCTATTGTCATAAAAAATGGCAGCCATTGTTCCATGAGCAAATCAGGAAAACTACGAAAATTACAAAACTTCCCTCTCCCTAGATAACCATTCTCACCAGGCTTATATTCTGGTTGGCGTTGACAATCTTCACCTGCCTCAATGAGTCAGCTGAATTTAACAGTCTCGATATACAGGGTTCTAACTCTTCCTAACATAACAAGTTAGCAAAAGAGCTCTGTCCCTCTTTTACATGTTGGTAAGCACAGGACTTAAATCTCCAAGAATGTCTATTCCGCACATTTTGATAAGCCCTAAAACTCGTCAATACTAACACTGTGTCTATTTATCTGTATAGTTGTAAAGTACTATGCACACCTATGGAGTTGTGTGTATAGCTATACATGTAAAAAAAAATGGCCAAGAGCATGATCTATATGATCAAAGAGAACACATATTTTTCCTGAACATCAAAAGGATTCTCCTCTTCAAAAAGGATTGGCTCATTATAGTCAGGGATGAGATTTTTTTAAACTCCAGTTCCTTTTTTAACTGTTGTGGGTGTTTAAAGTATTCATTAAAATCCTTGCTCATACCAGAGGGGCAAGGGCTATGAGGATTTAGGAATCTTTCATGGTGCTTCACCATCAGCACTTCCAGTATGATTAGTGTTGATTAAAATTATTCACTCTGAGCATATTTGCTTAATTTATTTTCTCGTAGACTATGAATCAAATAATTATTTTCTTGATTAGGTTTAAGCAAATAACTTGTACTATTTCAGAAAGTATATATTAACATCCCAAGCCTATATTAGCAGGGGGCCTATTTATACAAATTCTTATAAGGGCATCCAAGTCCCACTGACGAGTCCAAGGAGCCCAGGAGACCATCCCAACCTCATAGAGAAGGGACCTGTGATGGGGTGTTCACCCCTCACTAATCTAGAAGAGGTTAATGCAATTGAGAAGGGGCCAATTAACTAGATAGGCGATAGCTGAGGAGAATTAGGTGGCAGAAGTAACTGCTGAATTACGATGGAGCCCAGCTGAGAAGGAACAGGTGGGGCTAGTATAAACCCAGGAAGCTGGTAAAAAAAAAAAAAGGGCTACAATGAGGGAACCTCTAGCTATGCTGTGGAAAAGTAGAGAGGGAAGGAAGGCACCTATGGGTGTAGGAAAAGGCTCAGGGAAATGGCAGCAAGATTTAAGAGGGTGCAGACCTTGGCGGCTAATTAGAGGGTCCCTGAGCTGGAACCCAAAGTAGAGGCTGAGCCTGGGTTCCCCTGCCATCCATTGGGGGAACTGGCATAGTCTTGCAAGTAAGGGGGGAGGAGAAGACAACCATTTTGGATGGAGGGACTTTAATAACTCCTTGAAAGGGAAAATACACAGTAACCTGGCTGGAAGGCCAATCCATGAAAAGAGCATCTTGAGTTGCACAGATTGAGAGAGAGGCATCAGGGAACATGAACATGAAACAGAAGGGGGGGTTAGACCTGGAAAGAGCCAATCCTCAGAGCATCCTGGAGGAGGCACCCTAGAGGAGAGTGCACACAATGACAGGGATGAGCAGAGCATGTAGGATCACATTGTGAACATCTGCACAATCTAAAGTTCTGTCGGTGGTGTCTCATTTTGACCTCTTAGATGAGAAGAACTTAATTTATTGGAGGGAGCTTGATANTCCCCCCCCCCCCCCCCCCCACTCCCCAGTTTGACTTCAGAGTGGATTCAATAGCTATAATGTTATCTCTAATTCTGATCTTTTCTGCTTTTGACCTTGTCAGTGTTACAAATATGGATCCATAGTGGGGATACTAGCTTTAATTATACGGTAATACTTTGACACAATTATATTGAAGCTGATAATGATCACTGTGACACAGAGGCCAATTTGTGTTTCACTACTCTGTGTCAAGAACTTTCATCAAGCCTGACATACTCACTATACTTAATACTCTGCTGTCATGATATATATGCAAAAGGTGTAATATATCACTGGGAAACTAATAACTCGCTGATCATTAATATGTACTGGGTGTGTATTAAGAGTTATGTCTATCTGCTGCAATTATGATTAAGATGTGTTTAAGCCAGGCACGTCAGGGGAGTTGGTAAACAGGTCTGCCCTAGAGAAAGGAATGCTTGCTTCTCTGATCTGCCTAGTAATCAGGCAGACATAATTAAGGTCAATTTACATATTAGATAAACAAAGCCAACAAGACAGAGAGGAGACAGCTTAGCATCTACATCCTACCAGGGAAAAGAAACTTTATCTTGGCTATAAAGACATGGGGTCTGAACCTCAAGTGATAAGCAATTGAATCAGCTGATTGTATACAATATTACTGTCTTATAAAGGTATAATGAATGAGGTGTTTTATGAAAGCTTGTGACACACTGGTGATTAATATCATTGTGAATTGTATGTATTAACACTACAAAAAGAATTATGGATACTCATTAATGCTGTGCTTTATAGTCTGTAACCAAATGAAGGCAGAAACTGGCCTTTCCTGGACAGGAAAGCATCACAGCTATGTAACTACCTTCACTGAAATTGAGGATGGTGTGTCCAAAAACAATGGAAGCCGCACTTACATTCAAATCAGCAGAGGGATGGGAAGACCACAGGAACAAAAGACAGTGTGAGGTCATCCTGGCTCTTGAGTGAAGGTCAATGAACTATGAGACAGAGAAGAAGAAACAAGAAGCTGTTTTGGCATCCATAATTAGACAGACACAACAAGTCAGAGGTCTTGCAAGCTGGGAAAAATGGGCTTTCAACCAAGGGGAGGTTGAAGTCTCTGAGAAATGAATATAGGTGAGAAACCTGGTTAGGCAAAGATTTTACCTTGGTAGATTGCTTTAGACTTTTAGATGTGTGCTTTCACTTTTATTGTCTTGTAAGCATCTCTACTTTTATTTCTTAACCTATGCCCTATAGTAAGTATGTAACAAATTTATCAATGATGAACAAACTCAGTGCTGTGTTTGAAGGGAAGGATGTATTTACCCCAGTTAAGTTAATAAACTGTGATGTGCTTTTATCTTTTTGAAGGAGCAAATGCACCTTATTATTGCTGAGTGATCCAGGAGATATCTGGACACTTCATGGCATGTGGTTTTGGGAAAATTTGGGACTGGGTGTGTGTGTTTGGTTCACCCTGCAAGTAGTAACCAAGGCTGGTGAAAGCTATGTTGTGCTGTAGTATGACCTGCAAACTTGTCTGCTTGCTGCTGGTTACAGGCTGGGACACCACAGAAGCAGGGCATTTGAGGCACCCAGGGTTAATTGCTGGCCATAACTGGTCTGGATTGCACCCCAGAATATGACAATCACATTGACTGATGTTGGGATCTACAGGATGCAGCTTCATTTTCACACCCAGGACACTTTCTTTACTATTATTGTCCTTTTTTCTTATTGTTAGAGGAATTTGCCATTCACTTTCAAAGCATGTTCACAAAAGTCCGGATGGTGGTCTTCTCTCTGCTTACATGGCACAGAAAAGATCAAAAGGACTTGAATTATGGAGAAATGTTGGGGGCCACACACGTGGGAAAGGCTGCTACACAGTATATTCTTCATGCTTTTTGTCCCCTCCAGAATTACTGTATGGAATTGCCTTGCAGCTAGGGGTGATGAGGCCAGGAAAAAGATCAGAGGAACAGCACAGAACTTAGAGTAGAATGCAGTATATGTAGAAATGGTCAAAGCTTTTGATACTGTTTTTTTACAGAAAAAGATCTTTTCTTCTTTGAGTAGTGTTCCTGTGGGTGCTCCACTTTAGGTGTTGGTGTGTCCCTGTGCCGCAGATTTTAGATAGCAGTGCTCAGTTGGGGCGTGTGGCGCAGCAGCTGTCTTGCGGTGTCATTGGTGTCTCTTGCAGTGCGTGCACAACCTGGCCCCCTCAGATCCTTCTTTACCGTCCTCGGCTGCAGACGGAGCTCAGTGGCAGTGCTGCCTCTTCAAAAATCTCTAGAAGAGAAAATAGTTTACATAGTAGTTTTAGCTTAGATAGTTTGATTAGACTTTACTTAGCCAGTTGTTTAGGGAAAAACATTTTTTTTCTTTCCCTTCAGTTTTAGTTTCTTAGATTAGCAGTAGAAATAGAGTTTTTGTTTAACCAATTTCTACATTTTTCTTCACATTTTCCATCCCAGTTGCGGGAAAAATCATCGGACACAATGTCGGTCTCACCCAGTTTTAAGTGATGCGGCTCCTGCCACGAGGCAATGTCCGTCTCTGACGGCCACGCATCTTGTGTCTGCTGGCTGGGGGAAACTCATATCCCCCAGAAATGTACTTACTATACAAATCTAAAAGCGAGGACATGGCAAGACAGAGATCTCTGCATTAAAATGATTATGATGGAAAAATCCCTCCAGCCATCTCCGGAGACACCAACAACTCAGTCACAGACCAGAAAAACGTCTGACAAGGGCAATGCTCAGCCTTCCAAAACCTCAAGGAAGCGAGCTTCAACCTCCCCAAAATGGGACACTCACAGAAAGAGGAGTTCCCCAGTGAGGTCCTTGCCCTCAGTGCCGAGCTCATCCAGAGAGAGCTCCTACGAGACCCCGAGCACCTCTGGCACCGTCCCCTCATGGACATCTGCCGAGTCCCGATGCACCGACTCAGAGTCGAGACACCAAGTATCCTCCATGGTACCGACGATCCTGGTGCAGAACCCGGTGCTGAAAGTGCCTCTGAAACCCATGCCACCGGCATCAACTCATTTGTCGGCACCGAGAGACTGACCTATAATGGCACCAACTACCTTCGCGAAAGCTGACCACAATACAAACAGAGCACTGGCCACAGCAGAACTGGCATTATTTATATACCACAGGGACATAGCGGTCTCCTCGGAACTGCAATCGCCCCTATTTGACACAGTGCAATCTCCAGGCCAGAGAACGGGGCAGCCCCCTGCATCTCCTGCCCCTCAGTCCATATTTAGTGACGAGGAAGGAGATATACAGTACAGACGTTTCTCCTCTCGACTCTCCTCACTCACAGGCAGGAGACCTCCATGGGAGACTGTCAGAAACAAGCCTCACAACTATGGACACCTGCAACAATGGTATGGGCCACCCTGGCCCTGCCCACCACCACCCTTCCCAATGCAGTGGCCTCCATGGGACCCAGGGGTACATATAGAGCCCACTAACCCAGATCTTCCACCCCAGCCAGATGGGAAATTAGATCACCTCCACTTTCACCAGGAAGGGAAACGTCTGAGGTCCCTGAGCGGGGGATAGAGGAGGAAGAGGTGATTTCAGAGATTGAGCAGGCAGACACTTTACCTGCCCATAACTCATCCCCCTCACTGGATGATGCTGTGATACCCCAAACCCAGCAACATCTCATGACCTGAAGCAGTTTCAAGAGCTTTTTAAGAGAGTGGCGGTCAGCCAGGAAATCACACTAGAGGAGGTACAAGAGAAGCAGAACAAACTGCTGCAAATCCTCCAACAGTCCGCCTCAGCCATAATGGAGGCATCACCTGCATCAGCACCACCTACCAGTAAAAGGGCTGACAGAAAGTACTTTGTCCCAGCTAAAGGGATGGACTTTCTCTTCTCCCAACTTTCTAGTGGTGGATGCTGTCAATCACCACAGCAAGCAATCCCAGTTCCGTTCCACACAGGACAAGGAACATAAAAGACTAGACCTCTTCGGTCTTAAAATGTACTCCTCAGCCACACTCCAATTCATGGCGGTGAACTATTCTGCCCTCTTGGCAAATTATGACTTCTCTAATTATAGCAAACTGCAGGAACTCTTAGAGGATCTTCCTGAAGACAAACGTCCCCAGCTCAAGGCCATCATGATAGAGGGACATATAATAGCCCACATGGCTCTACAGGCCTCAATGGATGTTGAAGACACAGCCGCACAAACAATTGCCACAGCAGTGGTGATGCACAGAGCATCCTGGTTGCAGGCATCTTGAATCTCAAAAGAACTACAGCTGAAGGTGGAGGACCTTCCTTTTGACCGCGAAAAGCTCTTTTCCTCTAAAACAGATGAGGTCTTACATACGATGAAAGACTCTCAGGCCACATTACATACCTTAGGCATATACACCCTGCCTAACAAACAACGTCGATACACACCATATCAAAGAACAAGAGATACATCTTTCCACCACCAACAGCAGTGGCATTTTGACCATAATCGGAATAAACAATGCCCTCAAAGACATAGAGATCTGCAACATCAGGCCTCCTCTTCTCAATCATCCACAACCAAGCCTCAATTTTGAAGTCTTGGCCTCGGGTCTGAATGACCTCCCCCAGACTATAGCACTATTGGACACTCTTACCCAAACTTGTGGTCACCCCTTATGCCCATTTTACCATGCTTGGGTAGCTATAACAACGGACCTATGGGTACTGGAGATCATAAGATATGGTTATGCCATCCCCTTCCTCTTCATACCACCCACCATCCCCCTTTCCCCGTCCCTCTTCATGGACCTCTCTCATGAGCACCTCCTACAACAGGAACTGGACCACATCCTAAAACTGGGTGCTGTGGAACGAGCTCCAGATCAATACAAAGGGAAGGATTTCTACCCAAACTATTTCCTCACCAAAAAGAAAAGCGGTGGATGGAGACCCATCTGAGATCTTTGGAAGCTAAACAAATTCGTCCATAACCACAGGTTGAAAATGATCACGTTGGCCGCTGTCATACCAGTGCTAGAGAGTGGGGACTGGTTTTCAGCCCTCAACCTTCAAGATGCATATTTTCATATCATCATACATCCAGCCCACAGATGATTCTTGAGGTTCACGGTAGGATCCAACAACTACCAACCCTTTGGCCTCTCCACTGCCCCTTGAGTTTTTTCAAAAACATTCATGGTAGTAGCCGCATACTTATGACGCAGAGGGGTGCTGATCTTCCCATACTTGGATGACTGCGTACTGAAAGGTATGACGTGGGAGGAGGCGACACACATGGTACAAATAACCATAGAGCTATTCCATAAGCTAAGGTTGCGGATAAATTCAAAGAAATCAACTCTAACCCAGACACAATGCCTGGAGTTCATAGGAGCCTACCTCAACTCCGTACAAGCCAAGGCAATACTACCAAATTACAGGTTTGTGAAATGAACACACTCATTTACATGATTATCGCAAGTCCACAAACGTCAGTGAGGACTTGCCTTCAGCTCCTGGGATATATGGCGGCCACGACCTCTGTCGTAAGGCACACAAGACTCCACATGCGCTGTCTTCAGGGCTGGCTGAGGACTGTGAATACACCCAGCAAACACAGCCTAAGCAAAAGAGTCACATTGTCTTCAAAGGCCCTCACATCTTTACTCTGGTGGACGAAACCAGAAAATGTTTGTACAGGGATCCCCTTTCAACAGGACCCTCCATCACTCACTATCATGACAGATGTGTTCCTGATACGTTGGGGCACTCATTTGGACCACCACACCATACAAGGCAAGTGGTTGGTGACAGAAACTCAACTTCACATCAACCTCCTTGAGCTCAGAGCAGTACACAATGCATACCATCACTTCCTGCCAATTATAGAGAACAAATAAATTTGCATATTAACCGACAACATCGCATGCATGTTCTATATCAATCGACAAGGAGGAGCTTGCTTCCACTCTCTATGCACAGAAGCCCTGAACTTATGGAATTGGTGTATCCACAACAACATAAACATCACGGCATCTTACTTACCGGGGTGCCAGAACACAACAGCGGACACACTAAGCAGACTCTTCTCAGGGGAACAAGAATCGGAAATACACGACAGGTCCTCAAAATGATATTCCAGAAATGGGGCTACCCAACAATATATCTATTTGCATCAACAACAAACCACAAGTGCCCACTCTTCTGCTCCAGAGTGGGTCTAACAACCAAATAATTAGGGGATGCCTTCCTCATATCGTGGAACCGATATGGACCGACAGAGCACACATCATCCTGATTGTCCCCACCTGCCCCAGACAGACTTGGTTCCCCTACCTGTTGTGCCTGGTAGTGTGTGCTCCACACATGCTTCCCTTACGGGTGGACCTTCTGTCACAGAACAAGGGCCGAACACTTCATCCCAATCTGGAGAAGTTCTACCTCAAAGCATGACTCCTACATGGTTCCAACATGGAGAAGTATACTGTTCAGAAAGAGTGAAACAGGTATTACTAAACAGCAGATGATCTACCACTAGAAATACTTACCTCCAGAAATGGAAGAGATTCTCGATGTGGTGCCAACAAAAACAAACAGATTCGGTCACGGTGCCTCTACCTACTATATTAGACTATATGTTAGAACTCAAAGAATTTGGTTTGACCATAAGCTCAGTTAAAGTACCGCTAGCGGCCACTGCGGTCTTTCACAATAAGA
Organism: Platysternon megacephalum; assembly: GCA_003942145.1. Classification (NCBI taxonomy): domain Eukaryota; kingdom Metazoa; phylum Chordata; order Testudines; family Platysternidae; genus Platysternon; species Platysternon megacephalum. The sequence continues at coordinate 3,063,501 of QXTE01000063.1, forward strand.
TAGAGGGGACATCAGTCTTCACTCACCCAATTATGAGATGCTTCCTAGTGGGTATACAGAACATGTATCCGGAAGTTTGACAACCTACACCACCATGGGACCTGAATCATGTACTCAAATGTCTGACCAGACTACCCTTTGAGCCACTAGCAACCTGCTCTCTCCTACATATGTCAATGAAGGTCGCGTTTATGGTGGCCATCACATCAGCCAGAAGGGTCAGCGAAATAGGGGCACTAATGACTGAACCTCCTTACACTGTATTCACCAAAGACAAAATCATGTTACGACCTCACCCAAACTTTTTGCCACAAGTAGCTACATTCTTCCATATAAACCAAACTAAATGCTTACCCACATTCTATCCTAAACCATGCTGGGATTCTCAGGAGGCCTCCCTCCACACACTGGATGTCAGGTGAGACTATTTAGACAGAACCAAACCCTTCCGGAAATCACCTAGACTCTTTATCTCTACAACAGAATGATCCAAGAGTTGTGCAATATCAACCCAGAGACTAAATGGATCTCCACCTGTATCCGAACCTGCTACCAACTACACAATAAAGAGCCTCCCTCAGGCATCAGATCTCATTCTACACTTGCTATGGCTACATCAATAGCCTTCCTAAACAATGTCCCCTTAACAGATATATGTAGAGCTGCCACCTGGGCATCAGGGCATATCTTTTCTAAACACAATGCCATCACCCAAGGTGCTATGTCAGACACCATAGTTGGCCTTACCGTGCTCTTGACCACTCCACATGTAATTCTGAAGCCAATACCATTCACAGGGAGGCACTGCATTACAGACACCTAAAGTTGAGCACCCACAGGGACACTACTCGAAGAAAAGTTACCTTGTGCAGTAACGATGGTTCTTTGAGATGTGTGTCCCTCCACACACCCACCCTCCTCCCCTCTGCTTCGGAGTTTTTGCTATTGGACTCTGTGGTAGAGAAGGAACAGAGGGGGTCGGGTTGTGCGCGCACTACAAGAGGCGCCAATGACACTGCAAGACAGCTGCTGCGCACGCACGCCCCCACCGAGCACTGCTACCTAAATCTCTGATCTCCGGTGCAGGGACGCACCGACACCTAAAGTGGGGTACCCACAGGGACACACATCTCAAAGAACCATCGTTACTGCACAAGTTGAGTAACTTCTTATTTCCCCAAACCTCCTAATATTTTTGGTTTTCAAAAACTCAATTTTGTTTTGGATTTTTTCACCCTTTCTTTCACTTTTTCCCCCATCTTCCCCGCCCCCCTTGCCACGTCAAAATAGAAAAAGGAGATGAGAGGGGATTTTTATTTTATTATTTTAGAAAAAAGCAAAATGCTATCAACACTTTCATTGAAAAATTGTAACCATTTCTACCAGCTCTACTCAGAAGTTACTGTTGCTTTGATCAATGGTAATTGCCCTCTCCTTCATTAGGACTAGGCCAGGAAGTGGCACCACAGCAGCATTGCATGATATATTTCCATTGCTGCTGCAGAAGACTGGTCAGTGTGGAAGCACATCGACCATTGAGCCTGCTATCTGCATGTGTCCCTGTTCAGCTTGGTCCAGTGCTGTTTTTGATAGTCCACTCCATGCTCTACAATCCCACCAGGAAATGATGCAGCAAAACGGCAGAAATGCAAAACCCCAAACACTTTCTGAGTCTTTGCCCTCAGCACTTATTTTCTGTATTTGGGAAAGATGTGGACCTATGTTAAGAGTAACAAATTAATTGTGCAAGGTAAACAAACTGTCTTCACTGTAAGAAATCTACAGGTCAGTTGTATTTGCTGGCTAGTTGAACAATAATACGTTTTGTGTGGTGGCTTTATTGATATACGACCAATCAATTGAACAATCACATTACTTTTGATTTTCCAGCTTTGCACATCTAGGAGAATTTGTATTAATGAGAACTGATTGCTGTGGAAATCATTCAGTTTAGGTTTTACCAGACTAATCAATGGATTATGGCTGAGCTTTGTTGCAATGAAACTTATTACACTGACAAACTGAGATCTTACAGAATCAGACTCAAGGAAGCTTGGAAGGTTAAACGTGTAGGGACATATACCTACCCCTTCATGAGCACGCCAAGTAGCCTTTCCTTCTCTGTTCCCTTATATCACTGCTGCAGATACAGACAGAATCTTGGTCCTGGTGCTCCTTTAGTGCAAGACCATGGGAGGTTTAGCACTCATGCCACAGCTAGCTATCTTAGCACAGAAGGGAAACTCATGTTGCAGTTTTCAAAGAGTACAGGAGTGGTTATGTGCTTCACAGATCTTCCCTGCCTGAGAGACAAGGCTTTTTGGCGCTCCCACTAGTGCAGTGCAACCCAACTGGAGGGCTTTGGCTTAAAGCTATTACTCAATACTCTGGATCTATTCTGCCTTTCAAAATGATAAAGATGAATGCCAAACATATTCTTAAGAGATGTATTAATTTTTCTTTGTGAATTTGACATTATCCTGGAATCTGTCATCATGAATCTTGCTTAACTACTATCAGAAAAAGTGGCAGCAAGAATTTACCCTCCAACCAGGGCCGGTGCAACCCATTAGGCGACCTAGGCGGTTGCCTAGGGCACTGCTATTTTGGGGGCGCCTGCGCCCCGGCCACCCGTTGAAATTTGGGGGCGGGACCTTCCGCTGCCTCTGTCGGGGGCAGCATTTCGGGGGCGGGACCTTCCACCACCTAGGGCGCCGGAAGAGCTGGCGCCGCTACTGCCTCCAACCCTTTTGTCCCCTGCTCCTTCTCCAGAAGTCATAATATTAGATTGTGCAAAATCACATGAGAAACTTACATGGAAAAGCAAATTCCACAAAGCATGCACCCTTACTTGCCACAGTTTGTGGACTGCATATCAACAGTAACAGTAAATTTTGAATATATTCTGGCTGGTTCTAGGTCCAAATTTTAAATAGGGAACTGTAACTGGTCTTAGCTACTGCTTGTTGCACATGAACTGACTGAATGTTTTGCTGTGGTTAGCAGGTTGTTCGATGTACAGCTGCCCTCCTTCAAATCTTGCTGTTGCTGCTTTAGATCTCCATACTGGATAATAAAGCTTGTTGCTGCCGCAGCTGCCCCTACGCAGATCATTCATCTGGAAGATGGAAATACTGTGCTGTAAAATTATGTATGTCATGTACATTTGAAATTTGAGGAAAATGTACTTTGATCTCATGCACCATTTGTAGAACTACTAGTGATTTCTACTCAGTGTTAAGCAACTGTTCCGCATGCAAGTTGCTGTGTGCTGGCAGAGTGGCTTATGGTTATGTCTGTTTTCTATGAGATACTGCTGCCTGTAGGGGAAAAAAGCTTTTTACATCCCTCCAAATAATCAAACATGCACTAGTATAGGTACTAACAGATTTAGAATAATACCCAAAAGCTAAATATTTAAATATACATTTAGTTATGCCCTAGAACAGGTTACCTAGGGAGGTTGTGGAATCCCCATCCTTGGAGATGATCCTTGAGAACAGGTTACCCAAATCTATAGGGATGGTCTAGGTATACTTAATCCTGCCTCAGTTTGAGTGGATGGATTAGATAATCTCTTGAGGTTCCTTACAGCCCTCCACTTTTATGATTCTGTAATCTTTGTGTTCTGTGAACTGGCAGATATATGATTCTCTTTTGTCTTCTGAACTTGCACGTGCTGTGGGATTTGTTCTTCATGCTCTGAGTTTCCTTGTTATGTGGTGTAATGTTGGTATAAAAAACCCACCAATAATAAAATCATATATTGCTGAATGTATGTATGAGAGTAGAGAATTTGTTTCAAAATTGCTTTTGAATCACAAGATATGTATTGTAATATTGCTTATTGAATCACAGGGATTTATTGAAACACTGCAAGTAATGACTCCAGCACACCCAGACAGGACTGAACTTTCTGCTAAAACCCACAGATCAGATACCAGAACAGAATAACATACAAGACAAGAACTTAACACTAAGATAAAGCACCATCTATTGGTGGTGGTGCTGTCTGCACTGATCATTACAGTATTTCTATCAGACACTGCACCACGTGAGAGCTAATACAGAGCAAACTTGATGACTGACTAATGACAGCCAGGATGCAGATTTTTATCAAAGTAGACCTTTGAAACTAAAGGAATAATAAACGTGATTACAATGTGACCTACAGAATTAAGATTACATCAAAAATCAATATGCCTATCCTAGCCTTCCAATTTTAATTGTAAAAGACATATTATAATGCAATTTCAATCACTATGTAACAAAGACAACACACTAATTGAATAGGAAGCTACAAAAGGAGAAAACAGTTATTTAAATTCAGCATTGTAATGCAATTTTGATATAGTAAATCCTCTTTTTAAAAGGTCTACAAATCATTAGGAAATATCAGTACAAGTATAGACCACTTTAAGCCTACATTATTATCTGATCATATACTCTAGGTTAGGGAGATTATATCTGGTTTTAATTATGGCCTTTATCCTTTTCTGGTTCCTTGAAGTAATTGTGCTACACTAATGACTTCAGTAATGTAGAAGAAAGGTGCAGTAGGTGTCTGTAAGATATAGAAAGTGGGTCAGATTCATCACAGGGGTTATATCACCATGCACTATTCAGGAAAGTAAAGTTGTTACAGTAGTGTCAGGTACCCCCCAATCTCCAGGGACCTTATCAAGTGATCTAGCCCATTTTTGTTCCTGTGGGCTCACTAGAGTGACCAGATAGCAAGTGTAAAAAATCGGGACAGGGGGTGGGGGGTAATAGGTGCCTATAGAAGAAAAAGCCCCCAAATCAGGAATGTCCCTATAAAATTGGGACATCTGGTCACCCTACGGCCCACAAAAATTTAAAGCTGTGCACTCCTTATGGAATGCTTCAGAGAAGACAGTAGTAGTAGATACCTTGTCTGTCCTCTTGCAGGGAGAAACCCTCTTAGAGTTTGTCTACATAGCAAAGAAAAACCGCTTGGGCTCATGGGGCTGTTCATTGTTGTGTAGACTTCTGGGCTCGGGCTGGAGCCCCGGCTCTAGGACCCTGCAGTGTGGGAGGGCCAGAGGGCATGATACTTTTTGTGAGTGTCCAGTGATAGGTGATGGATACTGCAGAAGAATGCTCTTCCAGGGGGTTCAGAAACTGGGGTTCACTGAGGCTGTGTCTAAACTATATCTGCATACTGCCACTGCAGTTATTAAATCTCTTGTGTGGGTGCAAACTTGGCTCATTTTGTCAATGATGCATGTCCTGACCAGGAGTGCTTGTATCGATTGTATACAAGATTGTATACAAGTGTGGAGCATTGCAGGCCGGCTCCTGAAACAGTAACAATCAATATAAGCAATGAAGTGTCTACACTGACACCGTGTTGACCTAATTACATCAACTCTGACTCTCTGCCACTTGGGGAGGGTGGTGTTACTAAATTGGTGTTGAGAGGCACTTGAGTTTAGTTCCCACCCACCGACATAAGTGAAGACACTTACAAAGATACAAAGACAAGGCCTAACCCCATAGTGTAGACCAGGCCTGAATGTTACCTGCAAGGTGAGGTTAAGACTGGCAGAGTCTTGACAGTTTGCTGGTGGACAGACTGTCAGCTCCCTGTCACGCAGTTTAAGCTCTAGCCAAGCTCTCTTGCTGAAGCCTAGGGTTCTGAGCACCCCAACAAAGCGTAACATTATGCCAATGATCTTCCTGAACATGATGTGATTAAATTAATGGATGGGTGGAACATCTGGGTGAATAACATTTAGATTCTCATGGCTCCTGCATGTATTAGAAATGCTAAGATTGTCTTCATTATCTAAACTGATTAAAGCTCAGGTTGCAGAAGCAGTGACCCTCTGTAGCCCCCCAAAACCCCTCTAATGTATTTTTGAGACACTGTTCTTAACTAACTATTGCTGCTGGTTTAAACAAGATACAGTCTGGTGATATCTGCTTGTGGAAATATTACCCAGATGACTTTATTATTGTCACTCTTGACAACGAACTGGAGTGACAAGGAATGGGAAACTGCTTCTGATTAGAACTTATGAACACAGACAACTGAGATGTTTTCATGTTTGGGAGGCTGACTATGATTAATAAGAGGGGGCTTAGGCATAAAAAAGTAAAGTAAAATGGAAAGTTAGTACCCATGGGCTGATGGTAAATCCTAACTCAATTGTTTCCCCAGGGATTATATTTTTGGTTTATTTGCACAGCACCTAGCAGAATAAATTTTTGCTCCATGACTGTGGCTTCTAAGTATGAAACTATGCAAATGTCAATCTAAACAATTTGTTCTTTGGATGACGATTATGCTTGTTAACATAGGTTTTTAAATGATTATCCAATGATATGCCCCACAGCTGGATAATGATTGCGTATAAACCCTGCCCAGTTAAAAATCTGCTGTGAAAAAAAATCTTTTGAAATACAGGTTTGGTTGGGTTTTCATTTATTTTACAAACATGCTTGTACATGATCTACCTTTGTCCAGTCATTACCTTAGGTCAGTAACTCTGTCAATACCTCCACAGTAGCCACATTCACAAGATTAAGACATGCAAAGTCATTTATAAATTCTCTATGCTGCTGCTTTATAAGGAGGATATAATCACATTGATGCAGAGGTAGTATCACTGGACTAGACAGTAATAAATCTTGGCTCTTCATGTCATTAGCAGTCATGAGGACGTGGCAGAGGGGATTATATTTCACAAACCCTCCAGATAATTCAGGCTTCACTAGCTCTATAATGTATTTATGATGTGACTTGGGGAATTGTATGGTGTTATATCAGTAGAGTGGAGGGCTGAGAATGAAACACACTCATAGACCCTGTTGTTGACAGGGGCCAGCAGTAGCTGCAGGATGGGGATAGAGAACAATAGCCTTCAGGCAGGAGGAGTTACATTTATACCACTGTACTGGATTGCTTCTAAGACTTGGGGAAGGAAATGTCAGTTTAATCTTTTGTTGTGGCTATTGAAGTCCTTGTGTCTGAGGTTTTTGCACCTTTTGACTTTCTAGCACCCTGAAGTAACTCTGTTGTTCAAAATATGTGAGTATTTATAGGAACCCATTGATGGGTAGAGCCTGTAGAACCTACAGCTTGGAGCACCTGCAGTGTTTGCCTCAAAGTGCGTGGTAGATGGAATGCACTACCAGACCTCAGAGTACAGCGTTGTCAACTCTTGTGATTTTTTTTGAGTCATGGGATTTCATCTGTGGTGGTGCTAGTGTGAAGAAGTGAGAAGCTCTAGCCTTATAGCAAATTTCAGCCATGTCTGGGTGGGGACCCCTTTTGATTACCTGCATTCCCCAACTGCTTGCCTCTGGGGCTTCTTATAGACTCAGACTCATAAACTTTAAGGCCTCAATGGACCATCATGATCTTCTAGTCTACCTCCTGCACATTACAGGTCACAGAAGCTCATCCACCCATTCCTGTAATAGGCCCATATCCTCTGACTAAATTACTGGTCTTCAAATCATGATTTAAAGACTTAAAGTTACAGAGAATCCATCGTTTACTTTAATTCAACCCGGCAAGTCACCCGTGCCCCATGCTGCAGAGTAAGACCAAAAACACATAGGGTCTCTCATCTGATCTGGGGGGAAATTCCTTCCTGACCCCAAATATGGTGGTCAGTGAGACCCTGAGCATGTGGGTGAGACATCTGGAAAATAATTCTCCATAGTAACTCAGAGCCATCTCCATCTAGTGTCCCATTTCCAGCGATTGGAGATTTTTGTTTATAACAGTCATAGATGGGCCATATGCCATTGTAGGCAACTTCATCATACCATCCCTTCTGTATACTTATCAAGCTCAGTCTTAACACGTTAGGGTTTTTTTTGTCCCCACTACTCCCTGGGAAGTTTGTTCCAGAACTTCACTCCTCTGATGGTTAGAAACCTTCTGTAGAAAGCAGGCAGAGTTCTCCCCACCTCCATTTCCTCCCAAAACCTGACACCATTGTTACATGTAATGGTGTGTGTTTCCACCAGGTGGCCTAAACATACTTCTAATGAATTCAGATATCTATTTCTTTCTTTTTTTAATCCTTCCACACCGTCCAGTGCAAAGGATGTCCAAAAGTTTCCACCATTTATTTTGGACTTGTGCTGGTGTGTTCAGGTTTCTGAGTATCATGTTGATAGATCTGGCTTCTTTTTCTATTGTTCTGTGTAATGTTTTCCTAGGTTGTCCTCTTTTTATCTTTCCAGGTTGTGTCCATATTTTCAGTTGCGATGGAAGTCATGGCAGTGGCATCTTTAAAGTGTGTCATTAATATGTCTATTGATGTTGTCTTACCATATTTGATTTAGATTGGTAAGCTCTACTTAAATTTTCTGATGTTGCAAGAAACTCTTTCCAACAGGCATATACACGTAGGTCAAAATTCAACAAAAGTGCCCACAGATTTTGGCGGTCTCTATTTTGGGAGGCCCAGCTTGAGCCCAATTTTCAACAATGCTGAGCATCCACATGTCTGATCAAAATCAATGGGACCTGAGCGGGATTAGCACTGATGAATATCGTGTTGGGGTGCCTCATTTTGGGAACCCAGAATTGATAAACTCAATCCTAGTGCAGAAAATGTTCACCATAATTAGATGCATTTTTATTTATATGCTGTGACTTACATGTTACCATATTTAACTGTTTTACTGAACCAATGTTAAATTCACTCTTTAACCTACATGTCAAGATCCTCCCACATGTGAAGTGTTTAATGAGTTTTTCTATGACTCTCAACTCAACCTTCGTATTTCCTCATTTTTAAACTAGCTTTACCTGCACATTACTTTGTCATATTAAAATGGATGTGGAATTGCTATACTGGATTTGTGTCTTCTAAATTTGTTGCCAATTAATTGGCCTTCATGTTTTATTTGCAAGTCCTGCTGGGTTCCATCAAGAATGTAATATTGATGGATAGCTATACAGTATTTTATTTCATTTACATTTTCAACTTAATCAGGTGACATAATAAACATCATTATTATATTGATAAGCTGATTGTATATTACAACTGTTTAATTCACTCCCATTTTGAAAATAAATATTCAGGTGTTGCCTCAGCATGTCTATCAGCAGGAGATCACTAACAAATCACAGTGAACACTGTTTTGTTGATCTGGTGATCTGGAATCACAAGGATTCTGTCATCTGTCAACTTTTGGCTAAAGCAGTCATTTTTCTACTTTCTTTACTATTTAGAAAACACCCTATCTCTCACTAACCACTACTACCAGAAGATTCTATAAAAGAAACAATATTTGTTGACATAACATTTCAGAGAGAAAACTGGTTATTCTCTGCACAAAAAAAGTGTTTTCCTGGAGGCAGTTCTTTCAGGAAATATTAGATAATAGATTTTGTATACTCCTAGGTATTTTAAAATACATAGTGCTAGATTAAGTCTATGGGACTACTCAAAGAGTACAGTATTTCTCAGCATGGGTACAGGTAACAATTTGTCTTGTAGCGTGCAAATAAATAAAATGATAGATAAAAAGCATCTATTTCTAGCCTAGGTTTGCTTCACAGATATTTCAAGTAAAATCCTTATTAATCCAGCAATTTCACCTCCAACTCTATAGTCAGAATAACCAACCAAGAAAAATACATATATGTGTGATGGGGTGGTCAGAGAGGCCAATTGACACTATAGGCTGCACCTGAAGGAGCAGCCAGGGAGCAGGGAACTAACTGAAAGCAGGCTCAGCTGGGCAGCAACAGCTGGGGCCTGAATAAAGCCAGGTAGCTGGGATCAGACAGGGGCTGCAGAGGGAAGGCTGTAGAAAAGCAGCAAGCAGTCACTCCCTGGGAAGAGGGTTTTGGAGCTGGTACACCCATAAAAAGAAGGGGAATGAGGTGTGGTAGGAAGCAGGCCAGTAAAGGAGCAGAGAGGGCTGAGATAGAGAAAAGCTCAGACATGCTGAGCTGAGGGTCCCTGGACTGGAATCCAGAGTGGAGTGCGGGCCCAGGTTACCCTGCCAGTTACTGACAGAGTGGTACCGTGGGGCAGTGAAAGCGAAGACTGCCTAAGACTGCTAGGGTGAAGGATCATTGCTACCCTAGAAGGGATAAACACTAAGTGACCTGGCCAGAGGGTTGAGCATGAATAGGATGCTGTGGGTTCTGGAGTGAGGAGCTGTAGACCAGCGAGGGAGAGAGTTGGAGTGATGGTGTGCAAACTGTGGATGGGGGTGTCGGCCTTGAGAGCTAATCCCCAGGGTAACCGAGAGGAGATGCCATGCCAGTGTTGAGTGGTGTGCCCCATGACACTCTTCAGCCAAATGCTAGTTCTCATTGTGCTACCATCACCTCTGAAGCCTACCACCTAGATGGGTATGCAGTGTACCCTAGAGGTCATGATTCAGACTCTTTCAGACCAAGGTGAAGAGAAATATGTTCCAGGGAGTTGAGCAGCCTGTATCCGAAAGGGTAATTTTTCCATTTCAGACAAATGCTAGACTAAAATGAAATGTGTAGGCATTTATTTCCCCTTTGGGATTTATATCTGGAGGGCTTCTAGGCTACCTTTTCATCTTACTAAATGGGTTTAATTGGGAAAGCAAGACTCTACCATGATATAATATAATTTTCAGGTTATTTGCATTCATGCTTCTCTGCTGCACCTGTTCCGTTTCCAATGGTGGTTTCAGTGCTACAACTTTAATCTGCTGCCTCTTCTAGTTGAAAAATTGGAAATAAATAAATGCACTTCAATCCTTTATTTGATGTTACTTGGCTCTCTTATCCTACTTGTGCATTTTGGTCTAGCAAACACGGGTGCAATCACATGAATGCTTTAAGAGAAAATGTTCAAATATATTGAAGTAGTGTATGGAAATATCTGTTAGTAAATCTAAATTATTTTTTTTTAAATCATTCAAAATATTTATTGGACTCCTGCAGCCTTGTCCCTTAGGCCACATATAAACAATGATGTGGGATGGCAGTGTGGGAATCAAGGTGGTAATTCAAGACACTAACAAATCATGTGTTAATGTTAGAAAACTGATACAAATAACATGGGCAGAGTTAGAACTTCATCTGCTATGTGACTTTTCATGGGCTACAATTTTAAGTGACTAGTCTTCCTGCATAACTGGGGGCAACTGCAAAGGTATGTCTACTCACTGGGGTAATGTGCTCTAAGGAGATGTGATATCCAAAGCAAAGTAACATGCTAAGTGGCCTGTATAGGCTTTGCTGGTGTGGACTAAAGGTTCCCTAGTGCACCTGAATGTGGTACTGTTTCCAACAGTGCTGTGTTAAAGCACACAGACCAACTAATTTACAACACGTTAATTTGCTTTAAAAATCACATCCCTGTGGAGCACTTTGCCATGCTGTGTAGGTGAAATAGTCTTGACCCACTTTTAAAAGATTAGTATGGTGCTGTGGTAGAAACTGCTTCATGGAAACAGCGCAGAACAATTCTCTGGTGTACTAAGGCAGCTTTACATGGGTCAGGTGCCACAAATCAGTCTGAAAACCACCATCATGGCTGCTCTAGGATTCCCCCTGCACTGGGGATCAGTCGGGAGGTAGCCTCTTGTGGCCACTTCTCCACCCAGCTGCCACCGCAAGTGTGTGACTGGGAAATGAGGGCATGCCTAAGGCACCCCAGGACCTGGAGGTTCCAAGCAGCCAGACTGGCCTTTAATTACAAATGGCTGCTCTAGCTGACTACACTTGGACAGGTTAAGGGGCCTGCAAATGACATCTTGATACCCCTCACTTCCCTGATTTATGCCTGTGCTTCTCATCTGGACCGGATGATCAGGTCCATCATTTAAAAGATTAATGACTTGTGTGAGACCAGGGAAGAATTTCTCTAAAGAAAGCATGGATATGCCGCTGAAAGATTGCTGGAGAAGTTGTGGGAGTAAAGTGATATAGCAATCTAAGATTCTGTTTGTGGCCCCTGCATAATTTTGAATTAAAATAATTCTGTGATTCATAAGTCTCTCTATTAGAATACTAAAACAAATAGTTAAAGTGACTCCACCACTTGCATGCTTAACACAAATTTGGGGCCAGGCTGACATCTTCAAATATTTTCTCCTTAGCAGATGTTCCTCTGAACAGGTGCAGAAAAACCACAGCTCAAAAGAATCTCAATCGTCAAACAACTTTTTAAAATGGTTAAATCTGCTCCACAGCTGGCAAGAGGATAATGAGTAAATAAATGTTTGCCTTACATCGATGTCAACATGCCTATGCACAAAAAAGCTTTCCGTGGCTAGTGCCACACTCCGAAGTTTATCATAATGAACTAAATTCTGTTGTCCTTTACACCTGTACATTCCCACTGAATTAATTCTGTACAACTTCTACTGTGTCATGATCAAGGTCTGAGTAACTAGAGAAAGATAAAACTGTGAATGGCTAGCCAACTACAAAAGCAGTTTCTCCTCCCTTGGTGTTCACACCTCAACTGCTAGAAGAGGGCCTCATCCTCCCTGATTAAACTAACCTTGTTATCTCTAGACTGATTCTTGCCTGCATATTTATACCTGCCTCTGGAAATTTCCACCACATGCGTCTGATGAAGTGATTATTCACCCACGAAAGCTTATGCTCCAATACTTCTGTTAGTCTATAAGGTGCCACAGGCCTCTTTGTCGCTTTTTACAGATCCAGACTAACACGGCTACCCCTCTGATACTAGAGAAAGATAGTTCATAGAGGCTGAAGTCCAGAGTAAAATAACCCCTTTACACTCTCTTCTGGGTTCAGATTCACTGCAAGAGGTATGGTATAACCAAAACACCACAAACTAAGCTGAAGTATCTAGTTGCGTTAATTCCATATGGCTTTGTAGCCAGTAAACTCCACAACACAAACCAAATAGATACAGTCATGCAACTTTATTGTGAGCCAGACGATATTTTGTGTGGGGTTCTTAAAAACCTGGTTTTTTAAGCCCCAATTTCTGGAGTCAGATGCTTACATGAAAATCTTAGCTGTCATTTAAAAAAAAAGTTTCCAGACCTCATGATTGTGGAGAAAACCTTGAAAAGGTGAACCTTAAAAGTTCACACAGCAGAAGCCAAATAAAGATTATTTTAAAGCAAATCTCATTACTTTTGGGAACCCGACTTAATAGCTGAATGTTTGGTACTGGCAATAGTGACTAGGCAAACAAGGCAGCCACCTGCTTTGTCTTCTGGCTAGCAAAACTCTTGTCTCTTTCTACAACCAGAGTAACTCAGCTCCTCTGTAAGGTGCTGACTAAGTACACTCAGCTGCACTTAATTGGTGAGAGTGCCTTTCCAAACTCATACTGGATCCTTGCTGGCAGTGAACACAAAAATATAGGCTGATAGCTGGCTTGGTGGGGTTCTTCTTAAGGGATTTTCAGTGGAATAGGGTGCAGAATTTCTGTAGGGTTCACTCCAAGGCACACCAAAGGACCTGTACAACCCATCATGGGTCTTTTTGTGTGTACATATATCTGATTCTATTGATATATACTATAATCTCTCCCCCATTCTAGTGTATGGGCTTATCAGTTTGGGGTTTTTGTTAGAAAGTAAACTGTAAAAAGCTAGAAGTACTGCAAATGAAATCAGATACAACACTGTGCTCAGAGGCTACTTTTAGGTGCCATAGAAATACCTAGGAGTGACAGATCACTTGTTTTACACTCTTGTTCTCTAATAGCCGTCAGCAGTTTTGTGAATTGATTGGCTGTTGTGCTTTATTTTCCAAATGATATCTGATACACATCTTACATAGCTCTGCTTTCATTATTACCAAGTGTATTGCCTCTTTGCTGATATTTATATTCCAGTTTGATCAGATAGATTTTGTGGAATTAGAGAAGCAACTGCACCAACAAACTACCCCAAGTGGAACATGTTGCTATCTACAGAGTGACTATGTCCCAGTATTTATGTGTTTGCATAATTACAATGTGGTTCATTTCTGTTTAGGTACTTCAGGACATGCAGAGCTATAAAGAAGATCTAACAGCCAAATTGTTACTTCTGAGAAGAATCAATGCTTACATTTTGCTGTTTGATTTCTTTTTCTCAGAACTAGTATTGTAAATGAGACATATACACAGCAAAAGGCTGCACAGCATGGCATCTATCAAACAATGAGAATTCATTTTAATAATCACTCTACCCCTTGTACAAGAAAGAGAAATGCTCAGAGTAAGAAATCGCCTTTGTTGTACAAGAATTCAATAAGAGGGAATCAATTAAACCAGCTGCTTTAATCATTTGCCTGCTTTCTCCTGTACCAGAAGATGAAAATGTCAACCCTGCACACTGAATGTCTGGACAAGCTGCATATCCTTATGCATGTTCACCTTCATTGTTATGCAAGAGTGCTTTAGAAAAGGTTACAGTAGATATAAAAAGTGTTGACTGGCAACAAGGCATGTCATATAAGTATCAGAACCCAAAGATTTCACGGCATGAAGGCTTGAAATATTCTTAACAGCCTACAGGGTTCTTTCACATTTTTAGTCCTGCTTTAAGAAAGGTGTCACTAAATGGGATTTATGTCAATGTAATAGCATACCTACTGTAAGTTAAATACAAGTACTGTACCCGTTGACAAAAACATGCTTATCGTATGCCACTACAGGAGAAATCAGACCAAATTTTAAAAAGAAAAAGAAATCTATACATGTCAAAAGAAAAGCTAAACACCAGAAAAAAAGTTATACATGTAGAGAGTGTGTATGTAGAAACAGCTACCTGCATGCAAAATATGTATTGTGCATAAAATTCAACACTGTGTGTGCAAATGTAGGTTTTGAGGATACCCAATAGATGCCTGCTTTTGACAACTTTGCAAAACTAGCACTAATCTAGAGTAAAATGTCTTAAATTACAGATCAAACATATGATTCTCTTCAGAACTTGTGGGAGCAGACTAGTAAATAAAACCTACAAACTAGAAGACTATTAGCAATCCACAGAGAAGGGGCTACAATGCCACAGGAGACTTCTGCTTTAAACACTTACATTACAAACCAATGCAATACACTGGTTGTTTCACAGTCTATGCAGGTTAGAGCTCTGACCTACCAACAGGTGCTGCTACGCAAGGTGCTATTTCAGCAAATACTATCAGACTGTTGGGACATAAGGAAAATAACGGAACAAATGCTGGCATGAATCAGTTCCCTTTGAAGGTGCTAACTGCATAATGAATGACCACCCAAATATACCTGGCCTATCCCAACTGAACACAAAACGTTAAAATTAAAGTTAAAATTAACTTTGACAGTGTCTAAATACACTGGAGTGAATAGGTTTCTGGCATTATACTAGTGATGCGTTTGACCCATGGTCCTTTGACAGTGGAAGGGTAACAAAGCATCCCACTGTGAAACTAGTTAAAAATTATGATCGAAATAGCATCCATGGAACACTCAATATAAAGAATAGAAGATAATAGAGACTGATTTAATGAGATATGGAAGATCTTGCTGGACTGTATTGATCCCCTGTGTAAACAGTGCACTGAGGCAATGCAAGAAAACTGCCTTAAAAGGGTAGTCTAGGGTTTCTCCTGATACTGGGGAATCATTGGGTGGTGCAAAGCCACATAGCCAGTTCTCAGTCACCCATGCTTTGCATCACTCAAAGATTCCCCTGTATCAGGGGAAACCCCAGTGCTATCATTTTAGGGCAGTTTTCTAGTTGCTTTGCACTGCCTCCACAGCCCAAACCAACGAAAGCCAGGACCAAGGTTGAGACCATTGTCCCTGATTCAAAGAGCTTATCTAAATTTAGGCACCACATAGAGACATAGCCTTTGTCTACACTATGGGGGTAAGTCAACCTAAGTTACGTGACTATGTGAATAACATAGCTGGAGTCGACGTACCTTAGGTCGACTTTCTGCAGTGTCTACATGGCGCTGAGTCGATGAGAGACACTGTCCCATTGACTTAACTTATGCTTCTCGTTCCAGTGGAGTACTAGAGTCGACAGGAGAGTGATCTGTGGTCAATTTAGCGGTTCTTCACTAGACCCGCTAAATCAATCCCCGGTGCATCGATCACCACAGTGTCGATCCCCGGTACGTGTAGATGTGCCTAGTAGTCTAAGAACGGAGCAGGAGTTGAAAAGGGACTAGCAATGAAGGGTTTAGTTACCTGATACCTTTACTATATGCACGCTTTATTCCTGCATAAACTAGCAAATTAAGACAGTTACACAGAGTCTGTAAAGGCTTCTCATTGCTTCAAAACCCACTTGGTATCTTGTGATCTCATTTATTTATCCCTTTCCGATTGTGATTCTGTTGGTAGAAACCCTTTACCTTAGAGGGATTTGGGGTTGAGTTTGTTGACGAGAAAGAGCTTAGCCTACCAGTGAGGTAGCCTTAGATGCCTGGAGGGTGATTAACTGGGGGGAGTGGAGGAAAAAAATCAGCAAATCCCCCAAATGAACCTAGAGTGATAAAATCCATTTAAAACACTATAAGGCTCTGCTTTCTCAATATGTTCACAACTCCATTAATGATGTTAGTGCATAACAGGAGACTATGGGCCTGAAATGATCCCACTGCCTTCACAGGGCTTTGGATCAGGACCTATATTGCTTAGAAAGTGCAGCTCTCACTGTGTAGTTCTAGATATTATTCTTATTGGAAATTGCATGAGACACTTTATTAAAGTCTTGTTTTTAGTTTAATTATCATAGTTAACAACTATACAGAAAAACATGGAATCGGTTGGTTATATGTTTGTACTATCTGCCATGATTTTTTAGGCATCAATGAATTATACATGGGGTTGGTGGTTAGTGTGTGGTACCATATGTCAGGAATACTGGATTTTTATTTCCATCTCTGCCATCAGATTTCTGTATGACTGAGACAGTTCAGTTAACTGCTCTATGCCTCAGTTTGCCTGAGTGTGGAATGGGCATAATGATGCCTGCCTCACAGGGTTGTTTTAAGGCTGGTTAGTGTTTATGAACTCTTTAATCCTATATATATATATATATATATATATATATATAAACAGTATAAGTAACACCAACTAATAACAATTGGCAAAACATATTTTAATACCTTTTATTTTGACTGAGGCTTCTCCATTTTCTGAACTTATCTGGCTGCATCTGGCAAAAGTAATATTAGCAAACATTGCAGAAGCACACTCCTAGCCACAAAGAGAAACTCTATAGGGTGAACTGGAATTTTTAATTTCATGCATCATTTGCAACTTGTTACATTGATTCCACAAACTCAGAAGGTGTTCATAAAAGCTAATGAGAGAGATTAAATAAATGTCTCTGGTAGCTTTTGAATATTTTTCTAAGGTCTGGTCCTAGGCACAATGTGAACTGCCACTCATTTTAAATTTTCCCTTCTGCACTTTTCTAACTGTGAAGCCATTATTTTTCAGTTAATGAGAAGGAAAGAAAAACTCAAACCCTATTTGTTCAAAAATGTAATAGTGTCTAGCATGAGGTACATTGATTTTGACACACACTTCATTTCACTACATCTCAAGTTACCTCAACAATTGTTCCAAATTTGATAACCAGGCTAAAGTTACATTAAAAGACTTTTCATTGAATGGTCACTCTTTCAGTGTGTGTGTGTTTCCTATCTTTACAAAGACACTTCTGCCCAGCTCACTGCCACAGGCTAATAGTCTGTAATAAAGCTTAGCTTCAAAAATGACAAATATAATTTTTTAAAAAGAAGGAAAGATTGCCGAGGGAAAGTTGGCCTCAATCTCTCCTACAGGTCCCAGTCTCACCAATTCTTCTGGTTCCTCAGCTGGATGTAAATCAGAGGAACCTGCTGTCACCTCTGCTGCTGCTGCTTGCCAACTACTGATTTTTGGCTTACAGCCCAGACAAAGAATACCTCCTGTACAACAGCTAACCTCAGAAAAACAGGCATGCTACTGAAAACTATACCAGTGTGAGCACTAGCCTGATGCATAGCCATTGAAGGCTATGGCAAGACTCCTATTGATTTCAGGGAACATTGGATCAAACCCTTCCTGTTCTTACCATCCCCTCCTGCAGTGGACACCCTGTTAAAGGTCCAATACCAACAGCTGTTGTAATGCCCTGAAGAGCCAGCAGCAGGTGGAAACACATATGCTGCCTAGTCCTAGTCCAATACAAAGTATTTGCCACACCGTGACGGATAAAAGTGAAGAATCTATCCTGCAAGGCACTCTGCTTCACCAACTCTCACTGACATCCATGGGAACTGATGAGGCACAGCTCCTGTCACAAGTAGGGTCTCTGACACAAGTGCAGCACTTACCCTGGGCAATATAATTAGTGCTAGTGGTTATGGGACTTTATCTTTTTGTTAACTGTTTGTATGACACATGATCCATGAAAATCCATCTACTGACTAGAAACAGATAGCAGACAACTCACCAGTGAATTAGGTACCTTCAGTTCTGTTGTCCTCTACTGCAAAATAAGTCCCATGTGTTTGACTAATGGGTGGGCTGGCAGACAAGTCCACTAAAAAGAGAGTACACATTTATAATTCTAAAACACCATTTTGCTTTCTTGTAGTTTTTGTACTTTTTTGTTCTCTTGAGGCTGTCATGCAATATCGCATCCATTCTAAAGTTACATGCACAGTTGACTATATTTAGAGCACATGGTATCCAGCTTCCATGTAAAAAATGTTTAAAATAGTTATCTAAGCATCTTCAAAGTTAAAAGCATCAAATTCTCAAAATAAAGATAGACAGCGAAGTGTCCACATCTACGAACTGTTCACAGATGAAGATTCTAAAATGATGTAATAATACTCTTTGTAAACTGAGGAGATCATATGATCTGCTTTATCCGACACAAAAAGCTGTAATCTCATTTCATACCAGAAAATGTATCTTAAAAAAAAAATCAACCACCTGCTTCTCATGCCATCGTTATTGATGGATGCTTTCTTTAGCAAAGGCAGGAACTGCTAAATCCTATACATCTGAAAAATAAATAAATAAACAGAGTGGATGTACTTTAGTCACTTCTGAAATGTTGTATGTAACAGCGTTTGGTTTTAAAAGGGCAAAGACAAGAAAAGAATCAAACAAGGTGTGCAGTGAGAATTCAGAACATACATTTTCAAAACAGCCATTGGCAATTCAGGCCAGAAATCCTATTATTTGATAATAGGATTTGTACACGTGTCTGCCATAAGCCAATTGAACACTTGTCCCACCATATTCTTGGTTACAACCGAGAACATTTTTGGCAAAACCTAATTATTTTTAATCAAGGCAGCACATGCACCAGAAGAGGACTAGTCAATTCAATCAACCTCGTTTTGAAAGTCACTCAGGCATTCCTTCCTTAACCTACTTACTCTGAAGCTAAAATTGTAAATTAGCAGAAGTTATTTTTATCCCAACAGAGGGCCTAAGCCCATTCCCATTGAAGTCAGTGGGAGTTTTAAATTCAGTGGGAGCAGACGGCCCTTAATGAATTAGAAAAAAAAAACACGTCAATTTTTATCTCAAGCACAAGCAGCTGCAATATGCTTTAAAGCTGCATTACCCAGAGAGTCACTAGAGAGTTCTATTTTATTGCATGCCTTAAGTGCTGATTCTTCAAATTAAATTTTAGCCTGTGCTTACCACTTATTAGGAAGCATTAATTTGTTGGGGTTTTTTACAGTGCTTTGAAAATAAGTGCTAAGTATTGTTTTATTATTATCAACTTGTTAATTAATCACCACACTTTAAAAATATGGGTCTGTAGATACGGGCCAATTACTTTTGCATCTTGATCAGCAGAGCCGGGCTACATAGACAAGACTCCTGTAATCCGATGTTTGGTCTATCTGGTCCTGTCTGGCACAGATGGCTGGATTGCTGTTCCCAGACCTAAAGCACCAATCCTTTTATAATAAACCATAACAAATGGAGAGCAGAATGGGCCTCCCAGAAATGCAGTAAGGAGGGAGGGAGACAGAAAATTCCTGTGGGCTTATTATAGAGTAAATGGATTCAATAAGCTACATCAATGTCTTTTCCAGAAAGGTGTCAGTTTGAACACCAAATAAAATCTAGTTACCGGCCATTCCAAGAGGTGTAAAATCCAGTGCACAAAAGCAGGAAGCAGGATTTTCAAAAGTGGCTAGAGATTTTATGTAGCTTAATTTTGGGGATATCTTAAGGAGCTTACTTTCCTGAGCACTGTAAAAAACGGAGGTATTTCAAGTTGGGCATCTGAAGACCAAAGCATTTAAAATCTCTAACTGCCTTTGAAAATCTTGACTAGGTATTTTATTACCTCTTCGCACTTCCTAAATGCATGTTCATTGAATTTATGTTTTCAATGTGATTGTTATGACCAAAGCAGAGAATTCCTCCCCATTTGGGCTGGTGCTTTTTAGGGTACCTGCTCTGCAGAACAGAGATGGTGGCTTCCTCCGTATTTTGAAAGTGCCTTGCATATTTTGGGTGCTACAGCAATATAAAGAAATAACAATGGAAATTTTCCCCTTCTCCTCAAACTTTAATAAGGATGGTATTTCATATAACTGTATTTATTAGCAAACAAAAATCCTACTCAAAACCTTTCTTGATCTTCATGTGAGCCATTATTAGCTGTACCCACAACTGCAAGGAAGAAGTATATGAATAGCAAATTTTCAGATGTATTTTTAACAGTGTTATGGAAAAACAGCAGGACTTGGCAGAGTTCCTTGTTTGTGGGGGAAAAAAGAGATTTGCTGGGCATAAAAGATGTTCAGAATAAACTTTGAAAACTGGAGAACTTAAGTTAGAACAATGATGTTTTGCAAATGCAGACTACATTCTACCCGCTTACTTTCAAATCTTTGTAATCTGAAAGCCTCTTGCCATAGTATACTTTTGTAACAGCACTATGGCTAAATTTTAACCTCTTGTCTGATAATCTGATTGTAAAATCCTGGACTAGCTGGAGAAATGTTAATGTGATGTGATACTAGATATGAGCCTGAACAAAACATCCTATCTGATTTGGGAAGGGGTTTGAAATTGAACCTGGATCTGGATACAAATTTCATAAACTGGCCCTTACCTGTAATTTGGGCTAAGCCAAAATCCCGGATCAAAACATGTACAGACTTTGTGGATATTCAAAATATAGATGCAGGTTCAAATTGTGCAGATCAGTCTCAATCTTGCAACTAAGTGCTACCCTTTCTGGCAAAAGAGATGTGGAGTATGAAGAAGCCTCTCATCCTGTGGAGTGGGTACCATCTAGCAAGGATTGAAGGACATTGACATGTCCTTCCACTGTCATTGCTTTAGTTATATTGATTTATATGGCTAAATAGTAAAGCTACAAGGATAAAACAGGGTTCAGTCATATAGGTTACTTAAGTCCAACCCTGAGAAGTTCACCTTGGAGTTAAATGGACCCTGGATCTTCAGGGAGTGCCTGATGACTATTCGCCACACCTGTCTTCAGGATGAGACTTAGGTAAGGTCACTGCTTCTCCCATTTAGTAAGATTCTTTGAGGAACAAAAAGCACCTGCCACCTCCATTGTAGGCCCAAGTCTATGAATCTGTGTAGATGTAAGCAGGTGTTTTGTAGGTGAGTATGTGACTGGCAAGTGAAGAGCTAATGAGGAAGGTGATGGGAAGGCATTGGACCAAGGAGCAGAGATAGAAGAATGTCAGAATAAAAACTGCAGAATTGGGAGCCTGATAACATCACTGGTGTCCATAAACTGTGAAGGCTGAAATTTGTGCTATGGTTTCTCAAGCAACTCCCTCACCCAGCTCAGGAGGACAAGAAGAATCATCTCTCAAATTTTTTTCATGAAAAATCAACAACTTCTTTAATAACTATTTAAGCTAAAGACTCCTACTGAATTATTGAATTTTTAAAAGACTTTTGAGATCTTAAAAAACTGTTATATAAAAGAACAGGAGTGTTTGGACTTTTTTGAAAATAAATTTTGTTTCTAGTTAAACTCTAGTAAAATTGAAGGAATAACTCAGAATGTGGACTGAATAAAAAGGAAGAGTTTTAAACTATCTATCGCTTTCCTGCCATAGAAAACCAAAGGACAAGTGTGTTGCAGTGGCACCAACTGGGGATGAGAGGGGAAGGAAGGAGAGCTGCAAGATTTTTGCACTTGCTTGAAATTCAGTAGGCTGTGGAGCCACCGGGGGGGACGATACAACCACTTTTAAGCAGAGGTCTCATACTAAATCAGTACAGCTGCTGCCAGAGTGGTCCACAGTACTGCAATGCCACTGATATTTGACCTGGGCACCCCTCTGTACAAATGGAGAGGTAGCTGGGCCAAATTTCAATGAGTGGCATTGCAACCTGGCACATAGGGTCACAACACAACTCAAATTTGGGCACCTCCCGCTGTCCAGCAGTGAGTGAAATTTGGTCCCATCCCCATCAAGAAATATCTAAATTGCCTCCACTAGTATGTTGCATACTCATTAAGCAGTCTGCATATTCAGGTGTTGATAGTGTCACCAAAAGACTCCGAAAACATCGCGCTGATGAAAAGATGACACCAGCCAGCTAAATTTAAACAAGACTGAAGAAGGTGTGTTTTCCTATTATTTAATGAAAACAGAAAGTAGAAAGGTGTAAAATACTGCAGTGAACGCCCCTTTCTCTCTGAGCACAGTGGCAGACAATCAGCATGCACTTACATCACTCTGTCCATCTTTACAAGCAAGCTGCCACAGACAACTAAAGAAGAACATAGAATCATAGAATCATAGAATATCAGGGTTGGAAGGGACCTCAGGCGGTCATCTAGTCCAACCCCCTGCTCAAAGCAGGACCAATTCCCAACTAAATCATCCCAGCTAGGGCTTTGTCAAGCCTGACCTTAAAAACCTCTAAGGAAGGAGATTCCACCACCTCCCTAGGTAACCCATTCCAGTGCTTCACCACCCTCCTCGTGAAAAAGTTTTTCCTAATATCCAACCTAAACCTCCCCCAATGCAACTTGAGACCATTACTCCGTGTTCTGTCATCTGGTACCACTGAGAACAGTCTAGATCCATCCTCTTTGGAACCCCCTTTCAGGTAGTTGAAAGCAGCTATCAAATCCCCTCTCATTCTTCTCTTCTGCAGACTAAACAATCCCAGTTCCCTCAGCCTCTCCTCATAACTCATGTGCTCCAGCCCCCTAATCATTTTTGTTGCCCTCCGCTGGACTCTTTCCAATTTTTCCACATCCTTCTTGTAGTGTGGGGCCCAAAACTGGACACAGTACTCCAGGTGAGGCCTCACCAATGTCGAATAGAGGGGAACGATCACGTCCCTCGATCTGCTGGCAATGCCCCTACTTATACAGCCCAAAATGCCGTTAGCCTTCTTGGCAACAAGGGCACACTGTTGACTCATATCCAGCTTCTCGTCCACCGTAACCCCTAGGTCCTTTTCTGCAGAACTGCTGCCTAGCCACTCGGTCCCTAGTCTGTAACAGTGCATGGGATTCTTCCGTCCTAAGTGCAGGACTCTGCACTTGTCCTTGTTGAACCTCATCAGGTTTCTTTTGGCCCAATCCTCTAATTTGTCTAGGTCCCTCTGTATCCTATCCCTACCCTCCAGCGTATCTACCACTCCTCCCAGTTTAGTGTCATCTGCAAATTTGCTGAGAGTGCAGTCCACGCCATCCTCCAGATCATTAATGAAGATATTGAACAAAACCGGCCCCAGGACCGACCCTTGGGGCACTCCGCTTGAAACCGGCTGCCAACTAGACATGGAGCCGTTGATCACTACCCGTTGAGCCCGACGATCTAGCCAGCTTTCTATCCACCTTATAGTCCATTCATCCAGCCCATACTTCTTTAACTTGCCGGCAAGAATACTGTGGGAGACCGTATCAAAAGCTTTGCTAAAGTCAAGGAATAACACATCCACTGCTTTCCCCTCATCCACAGACCCAGTTATCTCCTCATAGAAGGCAATTAGGTTAGTCAGGCATGACTTGCCCTTGGTGAATCCATGCTGACTGTTCCTGATCACTTTCCTCTCCTCTAAGTGCTTCAGAATTGATTCCTTGAGGACCTGCTCCATGATTTTTCCAGGGACTGAGGTGAGGCTGACTGGCCTGTAGTTCCCCAGATCCTCCTTCTTCCCTTTTTTAAAGATGGGCACTACATTAGCCTTTTTCCAGTCATCCGGGACCTCCCCCGATCGCCATGAGGTTTCAGAGATAATGGCCAATGGCTCTGCAATCACATCCGCTAACTCCTTTAGCACCCTCGGATGCAGCGCATCTGGCCCCATGGACTTGTGCTCGTCCAGCTTTTCTAAATAGTCCTGAACCACTTCTTTCTCCACAGAGGGCTGGTCACCTCCTCCCGATGCTGTGCTGCCCAGTGCAGCAGTCTGGGAGCTGACCTTGTTTGTGAAGACAGAGGCAAAAAAAGCATTGAGAACATTAGCTTTTTCAACATCCTCTGTCACTAGGTTGCCTCCCTCATTCAGTAAGGGGCCCACACGTTCCTTGACTTTCTTCTTGTTGCTAACATAACAGAGAAAACTCCAGAAGAAACTAACCCAAGGAAAACCTCCCCAAGACTTCAACATGGATTGGTGAGATGGAGGTAGCCTAAAAATCTCTGCCAATGGCTTAGATTTAATATTTGTGTAATAATGTTATTGGAATATTGAAAGGCTACTGTAACTCCAGATATTAATAGTTTCTTCTTAAATTTTCCCCTGACAGGGTCCAAGAACTCAGGCTCCAACCTAAGTGTTTATGCTGCAATTTCACAGCCCAGTAGCCAAACCTGGTGAGCTGGAGTCAGCGGCCATGGGCCAGCCACGGGTGTTTAATTGCAGTGTGACATGCTCAGGAGCCAGCCTCCAGCAAAGCCAGTCCCCTGCCAATATAATGAGCACAGCTCTCCCTGATAGTAGCTGTCTGATTGACTGAGCCAAATGATTGGCTGCAGGAGTCAGCAGGCTGATACCTACTTAAGTTCAGGAGCAGCAGCAGCCCAGTGGCTGCTCTATCTGCTCCTCACCTGCAGCTGCCTTTGGTTCTGTTGCTACTCACCCCCTGCCTGACTTCTGACTCCCAGCTCCTATTCTTGGCTATGCCTGCTGATTGTGACTCTGGTGAATGCTTTTGCTTCTGACTCTTGGCTATGTCTTCTGTGATTTTTTGCTTACCCTTTGGTTCTGACTTCCAGTTCCAACCTTTGGCTTTACTCCAGGACCTCATTCCAGCTAGATTCAGCTCTAACTAGGCAGGACTGTTGTTCCACCAATCAGATCAGCCACCCATGACTTGGTTGCTGACATAGGCAAAGTAAGAAAAATGTTGCTTGAGAACTTATAAGAGTCAAATTGCAGTGATTTAGATTTTTGAATCAAGCTTGTTACAAATGGCCCAGTGAATGAATAATAAAAACAGGTATTGTTGATTTAAGGATATTTATATTGCATATTTGATATGCAATACTGACAATGTATGTTTTAAGTTTATATAGCTTCAACTTTTTGACTATCTACTATCGTTAAATAATTGTTGGTCACTTGCTGCAACTGTGAAAATTTAAATCAACAATCTTAAAAAAAAAAAAAGCAGCTTAATATCTGTTGAAATTATAAAAAAAATCAAATTCTGCTAAGCCTATTTATAATTGTAATTATTTTGCTCTATTTTAATTGTCTTGTTCTCTAAGAGGTCTTTTTTTTGTGGGATGGGAAGCGGTACCTTTAAGCAACACCAGGGCTAAAAGTGTGTGCCAGGCATTAGCAGACATTTTTGCCAGGGTAGGTTGACCCTCCAACATCCTTACCGATTCCAGAACTAATTTCCTGGCAGGGACCATGAAAAACCTGTGGGAAGCTCATGGGGTGAATCACTTGGTTGCCACCCCTTACCACCATCATACCAATGGCCCGGTGGAGAGGTTTAATGGAACTTTGGGGACCATGATACGTAAATTTGTAAATGAACACTCCAATAATTGGGACCTAGTGTTGCAGCAGTTGCTTTTTGCCTACAGGGCTGTACCACATCCCAGTTTAGGGTTTTCACTCTTTGAACTTGTGTATGGCCGCAAGGTTAAGGGGCCATTATAGTTGGTAAACCAGCAATGGGAGGGGTTTACGCCTTCTCCAGGAACTAACATTCTAGACTTTGTAAGCAACCTACAAAGCACCCTCCGACACTCTTTAGCCCTTGCTAAAGAAAACCTAGAGAATACTCAGGAGGAACAAAAGGCCTGGTATGACAAACATTCCAGAGAACGGTCCTTCAAAGTAGGAGACCAAGTCATGGTCTTAAAGGTGCTCCAGGCCCATAAGGAAGCATCGTGGAAAGGGCCATTCATGGTCCAAGAGCGCCTAGAAGCTGTTAACTATCTCATAGCATCCCCCACCTCAAATATAAAGCCTAAGGTATACCATGTTAATTCTCTTAAGCCCTTTTATTCCAGAGAATTAAAAGTTTTCCAGTTTACAGCCCAGTTAACAGATGATGCGGAGTGGCCTAAAGGCGTCTACTATGAAGGAAAAAGTGATGGTGGCGTGGAAGAGGTGAACCTCTCCATGACCCTTGGACGTCTGCAGCAACAGCAGATCAAGGAGCTGTGCACTAGCTTTGCACCAACGTTCTCAGCCACTTCAGGATGGACCGAACGGGCGTATCACTCCATTGACACAGGTAATGCTCAGCCAATTAGAACCCCACCCTACCGGGTGTCACCTCATGCCCAAACTGCTTTAAAACGGGAGATCCAGAACATGCTACAGATGGGTATAATCCGCCCCTCTAAAAGTGCATGGGCATCTCCAGTGGTTCTAGTTCCCAAACCAGATGGGGAAATACGCTTTTGTGTGAACTACCGTGAGCTAAATGCTGTAACTCGTCCCAACAACTATCCAATGCCATGCACAAATAAGCTATTGGAGAAATTGGGACATGCCCAATTCATCTCTACCTTAGACTTAACCAAGGGGTACTGGCAAGTACTGCTAAATGAACCCACCAAGGAAAGGTCAGCCTTTGTCACCCATGCCGGGGTGTATGAATTTAATGTGCTCCCTTTCGGGCTGCAAAATGCACCCGCCACCTTCCAAAGTCTTGTAGATGGTCTCCTAGCGGGATTGGAAGAATCTGCAGTTGCCTACCTCGATGATGTGGCCATTTTTTCTAATTCATGGGCAGAACACCTGGAGCACCTGGAAAAAGTCTTCGAGAGCATCAGGCAGGCAGAACTAACTGTTAAGGCTAAAAAGTGTCAAATAGGCCTAAACAAAGTAACTTACCTTGAACACCGGGTGGGTCAAGGAACTATAAACCCCCTACAGGCCAAAGTGGATGCTATCCAAAAGTGGCCTATCCCAAAGTCAAAGAAACAGGTCCAATCCTTCTTAGGCTTGGCTGAATATTACAGGTGATTTGTACCACACTACAGCCAAATTGTTGCCCCACTGACAGACCTAACAAAAAAGACACAGCCAAATGCAGTGCAGTGGACCTATGAGTGTCAGAAGGTCTTTAACCAGCTTAAGGCGACACTCATGTCTGACCCTGTGCTAAGGGCCCCAAACTTTAACAAACCATTCCTAGTAACCACAGATGCGTCCGAGCGTGGTGTGGGAGTAGTTTTAATGCAGGAAGGACTGAATCAAAAATTCCATCCTGTCGTGTTTCTCAGCAAGAAACTGTCTAAGAGGGAAAGCCACTGGTCAATCAGCAAAAGAGAATGCTACGCCATTGTGTACGCACTAAAAAAGCTACGCCCATACATTTGGGGACGGCGTTTCCAACTACAAACCGACCATGCTGCGCTAAAGTGGCTTCATACCGCCAAGGAAAATAACAAAAAACTTCTTCGGTGGAGTTTAGCTCTCCAAGATTTTGATTTTGAAATTCAACACATTTCAGGAGCTTCTAACAAAGTGGCTGATGCACTCTCCCGTAAAAGTTTTCCAGAATCAACTGGTTAAAATCATCCTTGAAATGTAAAGAATCTTGTTAGTTTTTACATAACCAGTAGTATATGTACAGGTGCATGTGTTTTATTAATTTGTTTTCTCCTAAAGTTATAGGAAAAAATCACAGCCAGTGTGGTCTAACACTGTCTATGATTTGGGGGGCGTGTCATAAACAGACAGTTAAGGGTTAATGCCTCTTTTACCTGTAAAGGGTTAAGAAGTTCACCTAGCCTAGCGGACACCTGACCAGAGGAACCAATGGTGGGACAAGATGTTTCAAAGGGAAGGAGGAAAGTTCCTTTGTTTTAGTTCAGTTTCAGTTCTGGCCGGAGAGGAAAAGGAATCAGGAATCAAACAGGGTAGTGAGTATTTAGTGAAGGAATTAGCTTATGTTTATTTTCTTTTGTAACTTGTCTTGGGCATTAGGGGAATAATCAAATTGGCTATTCTTTGGTGTAACTAAGGGTTTTGCCCAGGGCAACATCCTCTGCGTTTTGAATCTGTTGTCTGTGAGATCAGCTTCTATGCTATCTCCCAGAGGTTTTTCTTTTACCTTTCTTTTCTTTAATTAAAAGCCTTCTTTTTAGAAACCTGTTTGATTTTTCCTTGTTGTAAGATCCAAGGGGGCTGGATCTGGACTCACCAGGAATTGGTGGGGGAAAGGAGGGGGGATGGTTAATTTCTCCTTGTTGTAAGATCCAAGGGTTTGGATTGGTGTTCACCAGGGAATTGGTGGAGGAGTCTCTCAAGACTACCCAGGGAAGGGTTATAGTACTTGGGAGGGAAAGATTTTGGGGGAGAAGACAGAGTTTCCCATATGACTCAAATATTTGGGTGGTGACAGCATACTGATCTAAGCTGGTAATTAAGCTTAGAGGTTCTCATGCAGGTCCCCACCTCTGTACCCTAAAGTTCCTATGACAGTCTTTTATACACATTTTATGACTAAAATAGTAGGAGTTACATCCCTTAGTTAAGTATCAGAGGGGTAGCCCCTTAGTTAGTCATTGTTTCTCTTATTGCCAAGAGCTGGCCTACCACTTCCTGTTTCTGTAGACCGTTAGTAATTTTTAAAATAAAATTATGTGGGTGTCCAACTATTGAAAATTACCCCTTCTTACCCCACACTCCTTGTTAGTAGCAGTCAGTGCTCTGTTCATGATGTAAATTCCTTGCCACCAAAAAAATGCCATGCTCTTGAGGATTGTGAGATAGATGTATTGAAGTGCATTTCTCTTTATCACGTTTTTCACTTACCCCATAATCTTCAGAAGATAAAAGCCTGTCCCACAAACTCTGCTCTCAGTCACATAAGTATAAATGAAAGCACATTGTGTCTCCTGCCAGTTTCACTCTTAACTTGCTCTTGTGTTCACACACCTGTTTGGACATAAATAGAGATTCACAGGGAAACCAGTTCCTGGAAATATCTAGCTTAATTGAATACTATTAAGGCACTTTCCACACTAGAAAAGTGGAAGCTTAATGTTACTCAGATCAAAATAATTCTTTGAAAACTGAAATCTATTTCCTTAGTGATCAGGGCCATCCGTAGGATTTTTGGGGCCCTATGCAGTATTATTAAACTGATGCCCCATGCCTGACAGCAACCTGGTCTCGCATGTGTATTTTAGATAAGGGTGGTCTTTTGAAGGATTTATTTTAAAAACTATATGTCTGAAGATCCAAGAATTTAAGGCTGAAGATGAATACTCAGATTGTGCTAACTGCAATCAATGCAAATTTTTTTTAGAGATGTGATTTTATAACCTTCAGCAAAACACTAATGAAATATTTTTAAAGCAAATTTTAAACTAAGGTCCTATGGGGGGAGGGATAGCTCAGTGGTTTGAGCATTGGCCTGCTAAACCCAGCGTTGTGAGTTCAATCCTTGAGGGGGCCATTTAGGGATTTGGGGCAAAAATGTATCTGGGGATCAGTCCCACTTTGAGCAGGGGGTTGGACTAGATGACCTCCTGAGGTCCCTTCTAACCTTGATATTCTATGTTCTGAGTAAATATTACAGTAATGCACAACTGTTTTTGTCAGTAAATTCAGAAGCTGACAGTATATACCTGGGGGTTGGCAAATGCCTGTTAAATGGCTTCATTACCACTTGAATGGCTCTTTAAGAGTTTCAATGTTGTGCTAATAGGTCTGGCAGGCTGGAAGGCTTTTTCACTTTTAAGTACTAGATCCCCTCCAGAGGAAGACTCACCAGGCTGCAGCAGCCAGCTATGGTGGGAGCCTGCAGGAAGGGTCAGATCAGAACAGGGATAGAAGAGGTGAGGGGTGGACACTAAGACCCAGGGGTGCCCCAATTTTTTGGGTGCCCTTGTATGCCTAAGGACGGCCCTGCTAGAGATCTTTTTCCCCTTCTTTTGCGCACACAGAGAAGTTTCTAATTGTAGCCTTGCA
The DNA here is from genome assembly GCA_003942145.1 of Platysternon megacephalum. Lineage (NCBI taxonomy): Eukaryota > Metazoa > Chordata > Testudines > Platysternidae > Platysternon > Platysternon megacephalum. The sequence goes on from QXTE01000063.1 coordinate 3,093,833, forward strand.
CATGTGTGGGCTGCTGGCATTCATATAAATATGTTTTGGGGAGAAAACAGCATTGTAACACTTATTTTGGATCAAAAACCCTCCCCTACAAAGAATTACATTGGTTTCACAATGTCGGGCGGGACAGTAGATCACATCTGGGGCCTTCTAATCTTGACACAGTGTTTTTAAATGTTTCACCATGGCAAGTGCTTCCTGTGCAAAGACATCAGAAGGGGGCACAGTGTCAAGCTAACTGTTTTCATCTTCCAAGTGGATGGGAGTCAGTAAAATGTCAATGTGACTTTCTGTGTGCTTGCTTGCTTTTGAATGCTTTTTATGTATTTATGTTGTTCCCGGAGCTTTTCAGCCATAGTGAAAAGCTCTCATAGGTAGAGTCTCAAGTCTTTGACTAGCATTTATGGGTTTTGATGTGGTGTTGAACAACTGCAGCTTACTAAAGACTTTTCTACTCTCGATAGACACATTAAAGTGACTGTATTTAGGCATTTTATGAGCTACTTAATTTATTTTCAGTGTTGCACTTATTTTAAAGGTAACAGGCAACTTTACATAATTTGTGACTATATAGGTGCTTTTCTTATGCCATTTGCTGTTTTGGACACTCATAAACCATGAAAAAATGTATTAGGTATTACTGAACTCCTCCTGCATCTCCTATATCATATTTACTGCTGTCAGAGCTCAGCTTATAGGGCAGATGTTATGTTTCCTGATAGTGTAATTCATTTCCCACATCTAGAATGCAATGTGACACATCATGCACTACAGTTACATACTTTTACCTTGTCCTCATTGAGGACTACCTCTGTTGTCCCTATTCAAGAAAGCACTTAAGCTTGTGCTTAACTCTAAGTATATGTTTTCATCTCATTGACTTTGAGACTGAAGCACATGATTAAGTGCTTTCTGGAACTGGGGGATTTAAATCCATGGTACTGGCTGTCATGAGACCTGAGTTCTATTCCTTTGTTTACAATTGCTTGCTGAAAGCTACATAGCAAATCACTAGACATCTCTGTGTACTGGTTTCACTACCTCTAAAATGTGGGTGATTTTGCAAAGTGCTCTGAGATCTATGGATTCTACATGTTTTCAGATTGCTAAATCTGAAACTTAAAATTGAGATAATATAATAGACGAATGTGGAACATGTTTTAATCCTTAGTAGTTGCTGTGCAAATGATCAGGGGGACTTGCTGCTTTGAAGAAAAGAAAAAAAATGGTGGCATTAGTACCAGCAATAGATGACTCAAAAGGGTTTGGAGTTTCAGTTCAGGTTTCATGCAAATTTTGGACTATTTATATAGGAAACATCTCCATATATTCAAACTGCTTTAGTCAAGATGGTTGGCTGGAAATACTGCATGCAAAAATAAAAAGATTGTGCTATCCAGTATATCAGTCATTTGGGGGGATTCTTTTCCTGGTTTTGACTAGCACAAATAGCTAAGTTTGGGATCATTTTATGTTTTGGATGAAAGTTTGTATTGATTCTTATGTTCTCTGGACTGGTTTTCCCTTTCCTATACTAACGGATACAGTGCCAACAACAGTAAAACTGGCAGCAGCCCCAGAAGTACTAATGAGCATTTAACATTCATTCCTAATAGCACGGGTTGGTACAACAGGGAAATGAATAGAGTCAGTGAATAGTCACCACCTCCAATATTTTCTTATTATTATTCTTCCCTTCACTCAGCAACCTCCTCTCTGACCCTTAAACTCGTGCCAGTTCTGATTGAGAGTATTTTCCTATGCAGGTCCTGCCATCTGGGATAGCCTTCCTCTATCTCTCTGCCTCATTCACTCACCATCTCTCTTCAAATCTCATGTAAAGCAGGCTATGCCTATTCTCCCTAAACTGCTTAGTTTATCTATCTTTTTATCATTGCCTTTTAACTTTTTGCATGAACGATTCTGTACAAAACAAAAACACATTGTACTCTATTGACAGGCAAATCATGTTAAATAATAGTAATAAAAGTTGAATACAAATGGCTCCAAATAATATCCGTGGCCACTTTTCCTTAATACTGTCCCTAATGCAAATTCCTTTTTAAGAATTTTCAACTGCTTCCTAAAGCTTCCAGTTGGCAACTACAATTCAACAGAGCAAAGGGTTTCAACAGCCTGCTGATGATTATTGTAGAATGCACAGAAGCATCTTATAGATATGATTTGGGGGAGGCTTGTGTTGTAGTTCTCAGGAACTGTGTTTCAGGGACAGCCCTTTGTCTAGAACTCCTTCTGCAGTTCAGCTATACACAGTAGCTTACCTAGGGCTAAGAATAACTCTAAATCTACCCTTAAATTAACAATAAACATCAGAATTTTACTGTGTCCTAGGCCTCGCTGTCTTTTACATCTATTTTTGATCATCCTCTTCCTATCAGGGAATTAAAAGTGAGCATGCAATTGCTGTAATTTTCTAGTGAAATGTATTGGCAGGGCTATGTGTGGTTGTAACAACAATTTATGGGGTGATTAGCAGCTGTATGCTAATTATCCAGGAAGCCCTTGATTTCCTGGGTATGCTAATTATCAGTTCAGATTGAGTGGTGACTTTGTTTCATCTCCTGTAAGGAGCTTCTACATGCAAAAGAATTCTGTACACACCTGATTTTTCAGAAAGGCTTGTCAGAGAAGTCATTGACCATGTCCTCTAAAAGCAAACTTTTCAAGACTATGTCAGATGTGAGAAACACTAGTATAACTGCTTTTGGTTTTCAGTTTAAATTTTTCCTTTTTTCCAGATAGTAAAATGTGTAGCCCTTTTTTTATATGTTTAGTGAAATTCCATGGATCTCTGCATGCATGTGTATACACAGGAGCATACCTAAGGTGTACATGTTATACACCGTGTATACAAGGTATTCTCACACCACACATGCTCATTCACAGTGGTCACCCTTAAAAGCTTCCCAATTTTGTCTTAGATAAATGAGGTTCCTTAGCATTCTAGTACAGGGAATCTTACGTAATAGAGTTAGAATATTACAGACATTCAGGTTTTGTTTAGAGCAGATTGCATAATAGAAAAATGTCTCCAAAATAAACATGGTGAGATCATTCTGGTGTGGTTCACAGATTTCTGGATTATTCATTAAAAATATTTGCTCTCAAATGTTATGAATGAATTTTCATCCCTAATATCTCAATTTTCACTTGATTCACTTGATTCTGTGTCACTGATTCTGGAGCCACACCAGCCATGTTGAAGTCAGTGAGACTATGCTCAGGCCCCAGGGTCCATCTGTGTGCAACAAGTAGCAGAATCAGGGCTACCACAAGGCCCTTTGAGAGGGAACTGGTCTAGCCCACTTGTGCCTTATTAACAGCCTCTCCATGGGGCCTGATAGAGGCCAGACACCCTCTATGAAGAGCCACAGGAGAACAGAAAACAAGGAGAAGAAGCTCCAGAAGGTGAGAAGCTCCTGTGTGGAAGACCCTGAGCTCAGGAAGTTGTTAAAGCTAGGAGAGACTAGGAGTGAATGTTAGAGTAAGGAAGGCTCTGAGCCACCAAGGGAGTTCCCAAGCAAGAAGGCCTGGGTGGGGGCTGCAGGGAGCTCCTTCAGAGAAGACTCCACATAAGTAGATCTGGGAGTGGCCTGCCAAAAGCAGGGATGAGTCAGTGAAGCTGGACGGTTTGATTTGTCTCCTGGGAGAAGGAGCGAATCCACAGTACTGTTTTGAATTTTATGTGGCAAAACTAGACCCAGAAGGGGGATGCTTTATGGACTCAGGACTGGGGGAGTTTATATAAGGAGCTGTGAAGAAGGGAAACTGAGGCAGGGCTTCACTGAATTACCCCAGGCCCCAAGGGGGACTTGGGAGGAGGATGACCTGGTTATAGGGCCTACATTGGCAATGAAATTGTTGTTCATAACTTATTATTTTCTGATTTTTTTTTTTTAAATCTGGTCACTGAGTTAAAGGAGACAATAGGATGACTAGAATCCAGATCATCAAAGGTATTTAGGCACCTAACTCTCACTGATTTCAGTCAGCGATCACTACACACCACAAACAGTAAATAATCACAATGAACAGTTTGTGAACAGTATGGGGGGGAGGGATAGCTCAGTGGTTTGAGCATTGGCCTGCTAAACCCAGGGTTGTGAGTTCAATCCTTGAGGGGGCCACTTAGGGATCTGGGGCAAAAATTGGTCCTGCTAGTGAAGGCAGGGGGCTGGACTCAATGACCCTTCGGGGTCCCTTCCAGCTCTAGGAGATAGGTATATCTCCACTTATTATTATAACAGCTCCTCACAGACTGCAGTTTGTTTAAATAAACTATTCAGTGAATAACGTAATAAACAGGAGTTGGTGGGGAAGGCTATCTGTGCACAAGAAAGCTAACACAGTTGAATAATTTTATATAAATGAATAATACCAACATCTAGAGTAATAATACTTGGAGTTAGATACTAGAGGGGGAGATTCTAGCAAGCCCTTCTGTAGTGAGTAGGGAAAGGAGCCTTTATACTGTCTATTGCCTGCACAGGCTGAGTAAGGGTATGCCCATACTGCAGTAAAAGACTCACAGCATGGTCGTGACTGGCCCAGGTCAGCTGACTTGGGTCAAAGGGCTCCAGCTGTGTGGCTATAAAATAGCAGTGTAGACATTTGGGCTTGGGCTGGAGCCTCGGATGGGGGAGGGTCTCAGAGCACAAATATCTACACTGCTGTTTTATAGCCCCATAGCTTGAGCCTAACTCAGCTGACCTGGGCTCTGAGTCGTTTGCATGGGTTTTTATTGCAGTGTGGACATACCCAAAGATCCCAGGAGAATAGCAGACACTGCGCTCAGGGAAGACACAGGGACTGCACTCCCTGAACCTTTGCTGTTGAGGAGGAGCTGGGGCCATGTCACTAGTGCATAGGAGGAACAGGCTACTGGGATAGGGGGCCTGTTCCGCCTGCATGTTCAGAAAGGTACCATGGCTCCCTTCATGGTGAGATGACTCCACACCATCCCTAACTCTGGGCTGCTCCTGAAAGGCATGATCTAGCCCTAAGTGAGCATTCGTTGTCTGACAATGTTTCCAGTATGTTGAGTCTGCAATGCTCTTCTCCCTAGCCATTCATTTCGAGAGTCTTGAAAGCTGCACTTTGAAAAGGTATTGTTAGGAGTCAAAAGGCTAAAATGGTCCCTTTCCCCTCTTGTGGGCAGAAGGGATGAAAACATGGAAGAGTGCTAGCTGAGGAGAGCAACAGTGCTCCACCCTTGTTTCTGCCAGGATGCCCTGTGTCCTTTCATGTGTGTGGGCCATGGGCCAAAGGGGGAGGAAATTCAAAGTCAATTCCGCCTTATGGTGGGAGCACCATTTAGCAAGGTATTTGGAGCCATGATGTTGGGAAGAGGAAGAGATGCAGGACGCTAAGGGGAGAGGTGCAGGGCCTCAGCACAGATAACTATGGCATCTGCTAAATCCCTCAAGATTTTTGAGGCCTCAATACTGTGCCTCTCAAGCTGGGAGCAGAGAGAGGAAAGCAGTTACTAGCAAGAGGAACAGTCACAAGTGCAACCACAGTGTTTCAGATACCTGTATGTAAAAATATTGGGCACACGTTGCATTTGTAGCTTACAAAAAAATTTCACAGGGTGAAAAATTTGCAGGTACTCTGTCACAACATTGCTAAGTGGGTCTATTCCTATTCAGCAAAACACTTAATCAGGAGCTAAATTTTAAGCACCTCCTTCAGTCAAGGGGGTATAATCATGTGCTAAAAATTAAGCATGTACGTAAGCACTTTGCTGAATAGTGCTGGCCTGCTGAATCGGAGGGACAGTCCCTGTCTGAAGAATTTAGAATCTAAATTTTCATGAAAGAAAAAAGGAGGGCGGGGAAACAGTCACAAAAATGACTTCCACAGGGTTGTGCAGCAGGTTAGCGTCAGACCTAGGAACTGAACCCAAGGTTTCCTGACTTTTAGCCCCATCCACTCCCCATGAAAAGCCTACAGTATGTCTTGTGTGATGAACAATCAGATAGATAATTGTATTTCACATCCTCTTGTATTTTCTTAAAATTCACTATTTCCACAAGTATTTATGCCAGCAAATTTGTTCACTAGATTGTTCATCAAAAGCAAAGAGAAATGGGACACAGTTGAAGGACATTTATTAATAAATATCCCTTTGGCTTTTAACCCAGCAATGTGATCTGCCTGAGGTTTGTAGAAACATATTTGGAAGTGCTGTTAGTCTTCTTACTTCTGCAATCTTTCTTCATGTCATAGCAACCCCCCTATGTTTTCTGAGTTCCTATATTCTCACATTTTTTTCACTCCTATCTAGCTTCTCTTCTATAGCCAAAAGAGGAAAATGTATGTACTTTAATTTAAAAAGTAAAATATAATTTCTAATTGTTTTGTGGATTTTTATTGAATTTCTGCAAATACTTTAATTGAAAACACAAGATGCCTAACCATGCTCTATAAAATCAGTACAAGTATCAATGTAATAGATTAGCACAATATATTCTATTTCCTTTATGGGAAATTGATTAGCACACTGGTTGTTTTCATAGATAGACTGTAGGCAACTTATATTGGTCATAATTAAAAAGTCAGCAGAGCCACCAGAGTACCTGAGGTTTCCACATGCATATTTTTTTTATTATTTATATTGCAGCAATAGACAAAACCCCCTCTTATGCTTGGTAGTGAATAAACATATGAGGGTACGGTCTCCTGTCCCAAAGACCTTACATCTCAGGGCATATCTAGATGAAGAAATAAGTTGTATTTTAAAATTTTAGTTAACATAATATTTTATATATGACTTTATACCCAGAGCCAGATTTTCAAAGGTATTTAGGCACTTAAAGATGCAACTAGAAACCTATTGGGATTTTAAAAAGCATCAATGCAGATTAGATGCCTAAGCCCTGGGAAATCGATGGGAGATAGGCACAAAAATCTACATTGGGGCTTTTGAAAATCCCAGTAGGTGTCTAGTTGAATCTGTAGGTGACTAAATACCTGTGATATTCTGACCCCTTCTGTTGAACTCCTTAGTAAGAAAAATCAATAGAGGAGTAACTGGGTGCAATTCTATGGCCTGTGGTATGCAGAAGGTCAGACTCGGTGACCTAACATTAATGAATGAAGGGGGAGGAAATTCAAAGTCTTAACATTAATGAATGAATAAATTCAGGTAGCTCATGGTCATTGGTTCCAGTCTACTCTGTTACACTAGATCTATAGTACAAGCAAGGCATGGGATTCCCAGTTTGCATAAGCATACTTGTGCTAGCTTTCATCAAATCTAACTCGCTAGAAATAGGGCTTGTCTTCACTCCCAGGGTGAGTCGACCTAAGTTAAACTACTCCAACTACGTGAATAATGTAGCTGGAGTCGACATAGCTTATGTCGACTAACCATGGTGTCTTCACTGCGCTGCATCGATGGGAGACACTCTCCGGTTGACTTCACTTACTCTTCTCGGGGAGCTGGAGTACTGGAGTCGACCAGAGAGCTCTCTGCTGTCGATTTAGCGGGTCTTCACTAGACCTGCTAAATCGACACCTGCTGCAGATCTCCCCGGTAGTGAAGACAAGCCCATAGGAATGTAGCTGTGGCAGCATGGGCAGCAACAGCATGTGTTAGTAACCCTGAGAATGTACCTGCAGGGTTCAGGCAGGTTTGTACTTTGGGCAGCTAGCACTGTGCCTCCGCTGCCTGAACGATCACAGTTACACTATTACTTTTAACATGCTAGCTCAATGGCAGCTAGTATGAGTACATCTATCCCCAGCTTGTAGAGTAGATTTAGTCCCGTTCTTACATTTCACTGTGTTCTTCTCTGTAGGACATGTCTCCTCTTGTTAGTTTCTGTGTTTGTAATCTTAAAGTTATCTTCCACAAAGCTTAGGTATATGTTGCTGTATTTACTATCCAGAAGACATTTGGGTAGGTGCTGAATCACCCTACCTCTAGTTCAGGAACTGTTCATAAGAGCGGCCATACTGGTCCAACCAATGGTCCTTCTAGCCCAGTATCCTGTCTTCTGAGGTGGCCAATTTCAGGTGCTTCACAGGGAATGAACAGAGCAGGTAATCATTAAGCAATCTATCCCCTGTTGCCCATTCCCAGTTTCTGGCAAATAAAGGCCAGGGGCACTTCAGAGCATGGTTTTGCATCCCTGCCCATCCTGGCTAATAGCCATTGATGGACCTGTCCTCCATTAACTTGTCTAATTCTTTTTTTAAATGCTGTTATAGTCTTGGGTTTCATAACATCCTCTGCCACAGAGTCTCACAGGTTGACTGTGCATTGTGCGAACAAATACTTCCTTTTGTTTGTTTTAAACTTGCTGCCTATTAATTGCATTTGTTGACCCCCAGTTCTTGTGTTATGAGAAGGAGTAAATAACACTTCCTTATTTACTTTCTCTATACCAGTCATGATTTTATAGACCTCCATCATATCATCATGTCTTTTCCAAGCTAAAATCTCCAAGTCTTATTAATCTCTCTTCATATGGAACTGGTTCCATACCACTAAACATTTTGTTGCCTTTTTCTGTACCTTTTCCAATTCCAATATATCTTTTTTGAGATGGGGCAACCAGATTCAAAGTATTCAAAATGTGGGTATGCTATGGATTTCTATAAAGGCAATCTGATATTTTCTGTCTTCTTATCAATCCCTTTCCCAATGATTCCCAATGTTCTGTTAGCCTTTTTGATTGCTGCTGCATATTGAGTGGATGTTTTCAGAGAACTATCTGCAATGGCTCCAAGATCATTCTTGAGTGGTAACGCCTAATTTAGACCCCATAATTTTGTATGTATATTTGGGATGATGTTTTCCAATGTGAATTACTTTGTACTTATCAGCATTGAATTTCATCTGCCATTTTGTTGCCCAGTCACCCAGTTTTGTGAGATCCCTTTGTAACTCTTTGCAATCTGCTTTGGACTTACCTATCTTGAGTAGTTTTGTATCATCTGCAAATTTTGCCATCTCACTGTTTACCGCTTTTTCCAGATCATTTATGAATACGTTGAACAGTACTGGTCCCAGTACAGACCCCGGGGGACATTACTTACCTCTCTCCATTCTGAAAACTGACAGTTTATTCCTACCCTTTATTTCCTATCTTTTAACCAGTTACTGATCCATGAGAAGATCTTCCCTCTTATTCCATGACAGCTTACTTTGCTTAAGAACCTTTGGTGAGGGACCTTGTCAAAAGCTTTCTGAAAATCTTAGTACATTATATCCACTGGATCACCCTTGTCCACATGTCCCCTCAAAGAATTCTAATAGATTGGTGAGGCATGATTTCCCTTTACAAAATCATCAGTTTTGTCCTCCTCCAGGCCTGGAGGAAGAACCAAACCAAACATGGGGTAGATGCTTGGATGTCTTATTTTTAGCAATGTTGTCCAGGACACAAACAGGCAAACTGCGCTGAATTATTTATAATTTTTTAACTGGCATCTTTAGAGAGATGTTCACATAGATTCCACAACAGGCCAAGTTCACAATTTAACGAGCATACTCCTCACCAGCAGTCTCATTGTTGTAATCCTAATATGCACTGGGATATATAAATCACTGGGCAAGGGGGATCAGAGGTGGAAAAGATCTACTGGATCATTTAGTCACCTACTGCCAAAGCAGGCTCTAGTCCCAAAGTAGATATTTCAGATATTAATTTGATATCCAAATAATACTACTTCTATATTTAGCTGAAAGAGCAAATAATTCCATCACAATCTTTTTTTCATTATTGCCATTATTTATGCCTTGGAATATTCCAAATTTCCTTCAGCATTGCATTCTTGGCCATAACAATTCCCATTCTATTATACAAACCCATTTAGACACTGAAATTACCTCAGTTTAGTTCCACAGGATTATGACAGCAGTCACCTCCATACAGATTTATAAAGTGCCTCTTTTGTATGTCTAGTGTCTCTGGACTTTTGGCTTCTCAATTAATAATCTCTTTATTACAGAGATTACAGTTGGGTAAAACACAAAGCTGCTATACTCTAAAAACAATCAATTCACACTACACCATTTTTAGGTGATACATTCTGACATATCTTCTTTTGAACAATGTGTTTCCCTCATGCAAGATCAATTTAAAAAAAAATAAAGACAGCTGCAAACCATTCCTTCTAATCTTCTACAGTGGATAGCAGAGGTTAAAAAAGCACAAAAAACAAACCTGGAAACAAATCAATCCCCCCCAAAAATACTTTTTTAGAGTTGGCAGGAATGTATGGTGTATTAAAGATATCATCTACCATTGGACAGATTTCTGCATTAAGTTTTATTTGCAGATTGGAAAGGTTCGCAACTATTGTGGGTAGCATTACTGAACCATTTCCTGAAAGAGAATAGCTGTCAAAAAGGTCTTTCTTTAAGGGATGAAGGGGGCAATTATATTAATGTAGCAGTCTTTCCTTCTCTGTGAGAACTGAAAAGAAGGATTCTTGAGAATAAAATGTAAGGCCCTACTCATATTTGCCAAAGATATGATGTTAGCACATACTTAAATATGTTCTGTAGAAAGTTCTGAGTGGCTAAAATAGTTGTGAGAAGCATAGCTGCATACAAATGCCACTTCTACTGGAGAAAAAAAAGAAGAAGTACATGAACATTCTTTACCAACAAGGAGGGACCAATTTAACATAGCCACCTTTTCCTTCTTGGTTGACCTCTGAGGAGACCTGAAAGATGAACTGGAGATATCTAAACAAGACTAAGAAGGACAGTGGCTCTTTGTTCTCAGCATGCTCACAGAAGTGTCCATCAGCTGGTGTCCAGGGGTACCCAATGGGTGTTTATTAGGAGAATTGTCCCTGGCTAAATTTCTCACATGTTGCCAAGTAATATTTTTCAGTGAAATCATTGACAAAAGTTTAAGGAAAAAGTTGTGGAATTTTTTTTGGCAAAAATTTCATCCTGATTACAACCAGCTCCACTACTGATAAAATGAGGAGGAGGGGGAAACTAGGGGGGAGAAAGAGATATTGATGCAAGGAAATGGAAGAGAACCAAGGAAAGAGAGGGGGAGAGAGAGAGAGAACCTGAGATTTGGGAAATGAAAGTGAGAAAGAAAAGAAATCTAGAAGAGAGGGGAAACTGGCAGAGGGGAGGGGATTTTGGAAAGGGAGATGGAACTGGGGTAAGAGAAAGGGAAAAGGGAGGTGCTAAACAGTTTGGGATTTTCCTACTTGATACACTTTCTCTCTCCCTCGTCCCTATTGCCATAGCTGTGACTGACAGAGCCACTTGAACTTGATCTCTTTCATTATTAAATGGAGGGGATTGCTGGCACAGTGTTCTCTGGAAGGACCCCTGTTATGGTTCCTGGATGAGCAGTACCTTTGACCTCTCATTCAGTTTTTCTGTGGGCACCCCTTTCAAGCGATCAGCCTAGAACCTGCACTTCTCTCAGAGTGGAATCCCACAAATCACCCATTTTAAGACTGGGTCTCCAGGTTACAGCATCCGTGTTCACCAAATGTGTTTCCTCAATAGGTCCAACTGGATTTGGCCCCTGCAATAGACTTCTCTTCAGGAGCTGGGAACAGTAGGTAAATTCAAAACAAAATATTATTTATTTATCCATAGGAACATAGCAATCAGAAAGAAAAGGGTTTACCATAACAAATAACATGTTGTCTTACCTAAGTTTAGCATTTCCCTCAAGACAGATCAGCCCAATTTATACCTGCTACCTCCGCTCTTCTGGGGACAGGTTACAGTCTGTTTCACTGAAAACTCTGCTTCTCAGCTTCAGGGTTTAAGCTTTAACTCTTCCCCAGTACTTTGTTTCAGCTATCCCACTTGGATTTCCACCACCTCCTTTGGGGTTAGCAGGCAGCCTCCTGATCAGATCTTGGTGGGGTCAAATCTTCAAAGGAACTCTTGTCTTGTGAGAAAGTGAAATGGAGTTTCAAGCTGTATAGGTCATATGCCTAGTGATTAAATGATGTAGAGTTGGGTGGAAGGAAAAGGTGCTGCTGCTTTGGGTGATTGATGTTTTGCGGTTCCTATCTTGTTGTGTTTTTCAGTGTATGTCCAGGGCTCCTGGAGCATTGGATTGGGCCCCTTTGGTGTTGAATTTCTTTTGGATTAAAATGTAAGAAAATTAATAAAATCACAGTGACCAATGCCTTGAGATATTCAGGAATGCATGTAACCTTATTTAAGAGGAAACTTGAATCCCATTGGTATGTGTCTGAGACAGCCAGATACCAGAATATATCCCTTTAAGTGGTTCACAAAGGAGCCATTCAAATTTCCTGGGATAGAGGGGAGAAAAGGGGGATACAGTTTGTAATCTTCTCTATAAAGCTATTATACATATATCCTTTAAAAATATTAAGATGTTAATTCAAAAATGTTACTACTCTTCAAACCCGTGAAAGTAAACAAACAAATGTCAACCGTATCAGAATTTTCATTGTTTGTGTCACGACGTTAATCCAACCTAAATATAATTTTGGTCTGTGAATATGTCTCCCCCTCCCAACCATATTTAGGAAGCAGCGAAGCATGAGGTGCTGTGCGCAGCATAGTGGTATGCAGCCTCTTTCGTACTGATTCAATACAGCTGTAGCTAGATTTTTATGATTTTCTCTCAAGTAATTAGTTTTTGTGTTAATGTTCAGCATCACTGATTGCAGACATCATGTCTCATTCTGGCTGTTCTTATTGATTTATGCTGTAAAACGTTTGGACAGAAGGCAATAAATCATGTTTTGTCTCCTTCTAAAATAAATTGATACTTTTTTATTGTGTGCCCCCAACCCTAAGCATTGAACTAGCCCCCAATAGTACCCTGCCCCCTAAATATAATGTTCTGTCACAACATTCACTCTGCTGGAATGGGGAAAAAAACCACCACCACCAACAAAACAATTTTCTATGAAAAAGAACACACACAAAAAATACTTCATTCTTCTATGTAATTTATGGTATTCATATTGGGCCAATGCTGTTCCCATCATTTAAAATCAGTGATAACACTGACTTCAATGGTGTTTGGAGTGGGATTATTGCCTGTAACCCTGGGTCACACTTTTATTACAGCCTCTTGACCACTCCTATTTTCATCATAAAACAAACAAAAAAATCACACACATTAGCCATAATCTGATTGACCAGAGGTGGGGCTGTTCAGCAGAGCCCAGCCTTGCTGTATAAAATCAGCCATTTCTAGCCCATTCCTTTCCTTTCAGAAAGTCCTGACAAACATACCCCACTTCAGGAACTTGGTCTGAATGGAATTCTCCTCTGAAACATCTCAAGGGTTTTATTATAGCCTTTAAACCAACCCTCCACCTCCCCACAACAGACTTTTCATGCTGATGTATTTAGTATCACTCTCTAACAAATTTATGATCTTACTTTTCAGCTGTAGCAGTCTTTCTCCTTTACCAATCTGGAAATGAAACATGGCTACAATCATGCAAGTTGCACCATGTGTCTAGAGCCTCACTGATTTCAATGGGGTTTGCCCTTGTGGAACAGCTTTCAGGATTGGGGGTCTAAGAGTTTTAACATAGTTGAGAGAACAACCAAGCCAGGAATAAATAGAGACAAAATAAGGAGAGATGGTGCCATGCAAGGCTTCTAGAGATGTTGGAGAAGCTAAAGTAGAAAAATCATTCAGAAGTCCCTTCTTACCTTTGGTTGTGAGTTATGCTTATTTGGGGGGCTCAGAATATCTGTACCCATAAAATACTGAGATAAAACCAAGAAATAAAAGCAAACTAGGAAGAGTGGTTCCAAATAGCCTTCTTCAGGGGCTGCACCTCCAGCGGAAGAAGGCAGGTGAACAGACAAGGCAGCTTGTGTTTGCCCTAATCTAAAACAAATTTCCCTGAGAATTGTTTCCACCTCTTTTCCAGCATGCTCCTTTTGCTTAACAAAGGGGGCAAATGGCATCTGCACTGAATGGGGCTTGAACCCATCACATACCATTATTTACCTGTGGTGAAAATAAAACTTAAACACTCTTACAGTTGTCTTCTCCCTTGTAAAAGTGCTCATAACAAATGTGAGGGGCTCTTGTTAAGAGAGTCATTTACATGTGATTTGGCTACCATCTCACATACTTGCTTTAATCTTTAAGGCAGAAGTGACCTCTTCCTAATCAATTTTTAACAATAAAAACTAAGGCTGTAGCAAGCACAAGATTAATATCAAGTGTCAGTATGGTATAATGGTTAGAGCATGGGACTAGGAGCTAAGAAAACTAGCTGCTAATCATTTCTCTGGCAATGGTTTACTGTATGCTGTTGATTAGACAGCCTAAGGCAGAGCAAAATCATTTGTAATTAGGGAATAATAATTAGCTCACCAACCTCATGTGTAAATTGATATTTAATCAGCTAATATTTGGGAAACCATTAGAGATTCTGTGGTAGCAGGAGCTAAATAGTAGTAGCTGGTCAGAGAAAACCAGAAAAATATATATGCTATTGAATAAGGAAACGTGGGTACATATATGAAACAAAATTAATGAATTATAAAGACTTGATCCAAAGCTGTTGAAGTCATTGGGATTCTTTCCACTGATTTTCAATGAGCTTTACATCAGCCCCTAAGTGCCAATGGTCCCTATCCCAGTTAAACCATTAACAAAAAGCAATCCCCGTCTCCCACAACTTTACTTGTTTACCTGGTTATGTATAGTGAATCTGATATGGGGTGACTTTCTTCCCCATACTAATACTCTGAGAGCAGAAGACCTGTTGAAAAAATTACTTGAGATAAGCAAAGGCATATTTTACACTCTACATGGTAATTTGCACCCTGATCTTGTAAACAGATATGCTGATGTGGATTCTCTATGCCATGTGGATCACTCTGCAGAGTCAGAAACAAAGATGATAGTAGACATCCAGCTTTGTCTTCTTTCCCAACTCAAATCAGTTTGATATCATGTGATTAGTTATAATACAACCTATTGGTTTTGTATAGAGTAGTTTAATCCATTTCCTTATTTTATGGCCAAGATTGATCATTTTTAAGTTGGGAGAATGCAAAACTCCATGAAACAAAGTCAAAGGCCTTTCAGTCTCTAGACTAGCTACTATATGACCATGGGTTGTATCATATTGAAAATGTTTGTAACAACATCAAATGTTTTTAGCTTGAAGTGTTATTCTGTCATGAAAAAAGGGGGTGTTTATATGAAAAATGCTAGGTACTGGTGGTTTCAGTCTCTTATTTTGGCCAATATTTTGGTGTCCCCATTAGGCAATGAAAGATAGAAAGAGGGTGATCAATACCAAGGGTTCTTGGCTGTGTTTTGTATATGGGCTATTATAATCAGTGCATCTCTTACTGTTTTGAGGTAGCATGCAATCTTCTAGTGTTTACTGTACATGGCTTATTAAGGTATGATGTAATTTCATCAGTGTACTCCTTTATAGAATTCTACTGGCTGTCCATAGAAACTTGGTGTTTCCTGGAATAATGCTCACATTGTTTTAAAAAATCCAATGTTGTTGTAGACGGAGAACCTTTTTTTTTTTATTGACAATCAGGAGTGAAACATGAGTCATGGCTATGACTCAACATTATTGTTTGCAATTTCTGTAGTGCTTACAAACCCATCTCTTCTTCTTTTCTTTTATATTAAGATACAGATTTATTACTTTTGTCAGTACACTTCAATGAAAATGAAATCAGTGGAAATACTGCCTGGTTATGTCCAGCCTCAGACACTACAGTACTTGTATATTTGTTAAGAGTTAGTTTCTTCTTCCTTATTTATTAACTTAATGATAAATGACTTTGCTGTCAGCACAGTGCAATGATAGTGAAATGCTGAGTCGCATCTGCTCTACTATATGTAGCCTCACACACTTTAAAAATGATAATGTTTCCTTTGGCTAACTTTTGGAAGATTACTGACTTTGAGGAATCACATCAATGAAAATTCTTGCCAGCAAGTTCCCAGAGAGAGTGCAGTCAGAGCTTTGCTAGCACTTACTTTGCCATGTAATTTGCAGTAATGTTAATAGCTTACAGATGCAGCCAGAAAAGAGCATTAGAGCACAGATGATTAAGGCGACGGAGGAAATAAATAATCCTTTTAATTATTGTCTTTTGGAAGAGACCTTTAAAACTCAAGGTCTTTGCGTGGAGTTTAAGTTTCCCATTATACTTTTCATAAGACAGCACCAGTTTCTATGTCTGGCCCTTCTTCCTACACAAGACTATAAATACTAAAAGGGAAACTGGTAAAGGGGATCTGGTAAAGAGCGGGCTGGAGTTGTGTTCTAGAGCAGAGGACATCATGGATCCTCTTTTAAACATTTTCATCTAGCAAAATTATCTGTTTTGTAGCCACTTGGTTGTAGAAATCCTAGCAAGTGTTATGTCTCAAAGTGCAGCTATAATTAGCTGTATAGGTACCAAAATAGATACTAGACACAAGACAACAAAGCCACTGAATGTCAGTTTAATGTGAATAAAATCACTGTTGCACACAATTGGAAATGGTGATTCAATATGTTTTTTTCATAGATTTATATTGCAGTACCTGCAGGGACCCCACTGAATAGTTCTAACCTGCACCTTTTACCTTGTTACATGTACAAAGAGAGTTATTTGATATACTTCATGTGTGGGGTGGCAGAGTTCTTTTATGGTGAATGAGATTGGTTATCTACACAATTGTTAGATTGGTTTTCTCCCTGCCTGCAGTCTCCATGGCAGAAGGTGATGAAGTACTAGATCAGACCATAGATCCACAAAGAACAGGGGAATGAGCTGAGTAATTTATCGCTACATATTTTTCTAACTAGGGAGAAGATGGGTTTAAACCCAGAGGGATCTGATTTGAAGAAGATGGAGAGTTTTGAAAGTTGCACTTAATCCATTCTTAGTAGAGAAGTATCCACACTACAAAAAATAGCATTGCAATTGGCATCCTACTTGGCAGCCTTGCAGGTCCAAGATTAAATAGGACACAACTTCTCTGTCTCCCTAGAGGTTATCCATTCTATGCAGAGTGTCAAAGTCTGATGACCTTGAGACATGGACCTCTTTGCTGTACTTGCTCTGTGTATAAATAGTGGATTTCAGTTTCCAGATAATTCAGTCCAACTTTTTTTTTTAAACCAGTGTTAACATTCACAAGTAGAAAGAAGTGAACACATTGTTAAAAATGAAGCACTAGAAGATAATGTATATATTCTGAGTAATACAATTTTTACCTTGTGAGCTGGCTTTCTGAAATGATATTGGTAATGTTTTGACAGTGGTAAATAAATATTACCCTAAATAAAAACTAGGCTAGGATAAATATATCTAATTCCCAGAGAAAATATGAGCTATTATAAGATATTTGAGGGCAAAATTAATAAATGAAAGGTTAAGTTCCATTTAGAGCTAGAGATAAATATTGACAATTTTAATTATAAAAACATTCAGTGCCTGGATATTTGCACCGAAGAGACTGCTTGCAAAGAAATTTGGATTAGCTAAATTGCTGAAAACTTCCAAATCAGTAATTCATTATAGTTTGAGTACAAATTACTAAAATAAATTTATGGAAACACAATGCTGAAAGGGGATCTATGTTGTATTAATCTGATGTAGTTCGGTGATGAGTTAATTTAGGTCAAAGGCTCATTCAGTTAACAGATGAGTTGGTTCAGCTTGCATTGTACATAGGTGAACTGGACTGGGTGAGAGAGAACTGAAGAAGAAATGATGGTGTAGATATCAGGGATAAGAATCAAGTATGTAGTAAAAGCATTGAGTAATATGCTGAGATAAGTTTAGTAACTGAGCTCAGCGACAGAGGCCCACTGGTGCTTCGTGGCTAAGGGTTCACTGTTATTTACAAGCAACTTCTGTCTCAGACCTGACCAACTCGTTACAGCTACTACACCACTTTCCTAATATTTATCTAGAAAGAGTAGGAAGCAAGGTCTCTACTGAAAGCTTGTAACTTATCAATCTTCATAATCATTTGTGAGGTTTGTATATTTAATTCATAGTATAACTGTACTGAAAAGTATGCCCTTATGGTCTTGGAATGAAAATGACTCCCTGGGGAATAATATGTCTCAGTAATGGGCCATTCAAGTGGGAGGGAATTGTTACCCCACCCTAGATAGCCCATTATGTAATGTATTGCTCAATTGTCCACTGTTGCACCAACCCAGTAAAGTCAATGGAAAACCATCACAGACAAACTATAAATATTGAAACCACTTGGAAGTGAAAAGGAGTGATATGATGGTGAGGAGATCACCCTGTCTGTGAATAAAGACAAGACTGATTCAGAATATCACAGGGTGAAGAAAGATGCTCCATTTGCTGAGGAGGTACCTTGATGAGCAGGGGTGCTTCATGAAAGATTGGGTCCCGGCCTCTTGAGGCTAGCAAATGCAGCAGAAGATTTAACTTTGGGGTGAGAATCTACTTTGTTAGATAGGAACGGTAACTATTAATAAGTGTAAATCCTAGTTTGTGTTTCTATGATTATGATTTTGTTTCTATTTGAACTTCTGTTGTTTCTTAAAACAAAAGGAAATGTATTGTACTTTAATCAAATTCAAGTGTGTAATACAGGAGTGGTGGGCTCAGTAAAACTTTTTGTGGTAACGGATTGCTTTTGACAAAAATTTCATTGGGAAGATCTCTCAGGTCCAAAATGGAATTGTGTGTGCACAAGTACAAGAGTGCACACCCAGACTAGCCAAAAGACTGGTGGCTAGAGTACTCATCTGAGAATTGGGAAATCCAGGTTCCTGTTCATATTCAGGTTCCTGCTCTACTTAATTGTATCCTACATCCCAGATAAGTGCCCTAATCACCAGTTGTTTGGCTTTTTGAGAGTGGATTGATCTTTTTTTCTTTCTCTCTCTCCCTCCTCTCCTTCCCTCCCCCCCTTCAAAAATAAGTTAAGAAAGGTCTTGGTGTCATCCTGATGCAGATTTTCTTTTTTTTTAAAGCTCAAATACTTCTGCAGGACAGGAAAACTATTTAACCATTTCCCACTCAACTCTTTTCTGGACTGAATGTGGTCATCCAGAGACTACATAGGCCAGTGTTTGAGAGGAGCTTAGTTTTGTTTTGTTTTTTATAGATTACTGAAACAACCATTTTCATGTAAGTCATTTAAAGTATTAAACTCCTTAAATGGCCCAACGCTGTAATGTATTGAGACTCAGCTGAAATTAAGTAACTAGAAAATACAAGTAATTAGAGGGAGGCAAATCCTAGAATATATTTTTTTTAAATTTGAATCCTATTCTTCCACTATGGGATCTTTATCATAATGGAACAATCTCCCCTTAAATATGTTTTATTAAATATTGTGTATCGTTAAAAATGACGCTTGCAGTATGAAAGTAAAAACAGAGTCCACGACTTAGNTTTAAAGCTCAAATACTTCTGCAGGACAGGAAAACTATTTAACCATTTCCCACTCAACTCTTTTCTGGACTGAATGTGGTCATCCAGAGACTACATAGGCCAGTGTTTGAGAGGAGCTTAGTTTTGTTTTGTTTTTTATAGATTACTGAAACAACCATTTTCATGTAAGTCATTTAAAGTATTAAACTCCTTAAATGGCCCAATGCTGTAATGTATTGAGACTCAGCTGAAATTAAGTAACTAGAAAATACAAGTAATTAGAGGGAGGCAAATCCTAGAATATATATTTTTTAAATTTGAATCCTATTCTTCCACTATGGGATCTTTATCATAATGGAACAATCTCCCCTTAAATATGTTTTATTAAATATTTTGTATCGTTAAAAATGACGCTTGCAGTATGAAAGTAAAAACAGAGTCCACGACTAGGTTGCAATGACACAATATAACACTGCACTTTTAACCTTGTGCCTACCAATGTATTCTTTAGGCCAAACTTAAAACTAGGATAAGTTAACGTTTCAATCCACCTACATACATGTATAAACTCCTCTTTACACATGCAAATGGCTGTGCCCACAAATTTTATTTGTGTACCAATGGAGTCCATTTGAATTATGGATTTACATATTCATATATTTCATAATGACATGTTACACTAATACGTATATATTTATGTTACAGTCAAACGATGTTAAAAGAACAGTGAGGTTATAAAATTAAGCTCTCAAAAGTTACAACATGTTAGAATTAAGGTTGCTTGTGCAAACTTAATTTGCCCCCTTATGTGTATGAATTATGATACTGCCTTTAATTACATGATCTCCTGCTATTTTTTTAATGTGGGGAAACAACATTTTTTTCCCCTACACTTATTTTTATAAATAGTGGAACTGTTTTGGCTGAAACGTGAAACCGCATCAGCCTGCTGCAGGCACCTGGCATGGAAAATTTCAGTCCAAATAGTTAGTTTGGTTAAGCTGGAAGCCACTGAAAACAGGGTCTTACACTGAAAAGTGTGGGGCAGCTGGATCTATTATAAAGGCTGCCAGCTCTACCTGCCATACATACACCAAGATAAATATGTGCAGCCATACACCAAAGGCAAGGATATACTTTACTATACAGATGGACCTTTATTTTCTTCTAAGGGAACAACACAATTTTAAAAAAACAACAACAACCCAGAAGTTAAATCTCCATGGTAGAGCAACAGTGTGTGCGCTTCCTCTGTAGCTGCCTGCACTTGAATACAAAACAGCAGCTGTCTCTGCAACTGGGCCTGGAACTTCACTCTAATTACAGATCCAGTGTACAGAAAGCAAGCAATAACACACACAATTTATAAACATCACAGTAATATTAAACATTTTTATTTCCCAAATGTCAGAAACTTGATCACTTTCATTGGCTACCAGAGAAATATCAATAGTATTGGCAAAACTCCTCCAATAAAGTATTGATTTACATAGTTATTTTTTTCTGTTGTATCAGTGATTCCCTAAAGTAATATAACATTTAATTTGCTTAAGTAATAGGACACAACAGGGTGCACAGTGCTGGCCCATTATTGTGTAAGCCTAGGGTGCATTGGGAGGCGAGAAGTGAAGACAAATTGATTATTGTTTCATTAAAATTTAACAAGCTGAGACCTAATTGAGTTAGAAGAGCTTATTAACACTTTCTAGAAAGGCATGTTCTGATATGCATTGCCATTGTTTGTACAGTTTGGGCACAGAATTAGCTGCATTTTAATAGTATTTTCCCTTTTCTTAAAATTTAAAAAGGCACCATGGAGAAACACTAGAGATTTGTCTACACCAGTGGTGGACAACCTGCAGTCCGTGGGCTGCACTTGGCCCATCAGGGTAATCTGCTGGAAGCCCGCCAGACAGTTTGTTTACATTTGCACGACTGCCTGCAGCTCCCAGTGGCTGCGGTTCGCCGTTCCCGGCCAATGGGAGCTGCGGGAAGCGGCGCAAGCCGCAGGGACATGCTGGCCGCCACTTCCCGCAGCTCCCATTGGCCGGGAACGGTGAACTGTGGCCACTGGGAGCTGCAGGCGGTCGTGCAAATATAAACAAACTGTCTGGCGGGCTACCAGCAGATTACCCTGATGGGCAACGTGCAGGCTGCAGGTTGCCCACCACTGGTCTACACTGCACACCAGTGGCGGCAGTGCCTAGGGTCTGTGTAGCTACATGCAGCAGTGAAAAGCAAGTTGCAGCCACACTGTGGTGTGTATGACATATGTCAGTGAAAGGCACTGGGATGTGGGAGGCTGTGTGAAAAGGCTCTATCAGCTCCTCGCTATCGGAGCCTTTCCCCACTGCCTTCAGGCTGCTGGAGTCTTTTCCTGTGATGGGGAAAGGTTCCAGCAGCAGGGGAGCAGTGGGACACGACAGTGCTACAAATAGCCTTGTAGATGGGGAAGGCATTGCCTGGATGAGTAGAGTGCCGTGTGGGTATATACATGGGTACTTACCCATAGGCTTCAGAAATATCTTTACGCTACTCACCAAAGTCTTGCCTCACTGTCCACACTATCATTTATACCCATGCTAGGGGGGCTACTCATGTCAGTACTTTACACACTGTCATAAGAAGTGTGCAGTGTCGATACCAGTAAATACCAAGACTACTTGTTTATCTGCTGAAGTCAATATAAAAATGAGTCAGTTAAAGCAGAAAAGCAAATTTATTAGTGACTCTAGCAAGACTCAAAGAATAAGTCTTACTTATTATGTACAGAAGAATCACAAAGAAGCCACTTATGTTTTATTGACAAATGCTTAATTTGTTTTGAGCGCAAGAAAACATTCCTCAGTCACTATAAAGGGAGAAACGTTGTGACAAGATACATCTCCTTTGCACAGAATCAACACTGTTCTGTCCCTAGACTACTTAAAAGGATAAGAAGAGTACTGTGTGGGTATATACTTATCCTTTTTTACCCCAAATTTAGCTAAATTAGGATCAATAGGAATGATTTGGGGTATTTTTTTAACCACAATAGAAACTGTTATTTATAACAAACATTCCTATTCAGTTCTTAAAATGTAAACACTGAAGTATGGTGCTAACACATGAGAGCCTAAAAGTAAACCGTGATCTTATCCCCCTTCAAATGGGTTCTCAAGATTCACTTCTGCTGTGAAGCCTGCAGAGCCCCCACATTGATAACAATTTAGCTATATCATCTGAAATTTTTTTAATTATTATTATTGCCTCTTCCTTCCACCTCCCTAACTCTGCCCACTTGTTTGTTAGTCTACCGGTCTTATCAGTAGCGTAGACCCTGATGCTGCAAACACTTACGCATATGTGCATCTTCGATTGGGCTACTCTTATGCTTTTTTTTTTCAGGATTAAAACCATTTTAATTCAGGATTTTTTCCATTTTGTGTATTTGTATTGTGGTAGCAGCTAGGAGCTCATTGTGCTAGGCACTGTGCAAACAAAACGAAAATGTTCTGCCCCAATAACATTGCAACCTGTGTGTGTGTATGTGTTAATAATAATAATAAATAATAATCCCATAAATTAGAGGAAAATTGATATTTAAAACTAATTTATAGGTATGTAAAATTTGTTTTCAAAGGCAATTTTAACCTGACATCTTTTTGATTAACCACAGGTACAATCTAGGCATACGTTGCAATAACTTTCTCATGTATCTGTTCCAAGTGAACAGGAAAACAAGCAACTCACATGGATACTAGCTTAGCCAATATGAATAAAATGAAATAATTAATTCAGTGTAAGTTTGGGATTAATATAATATAGCTAAATATCTAACATTATTATAACTTAGTCTTGCAAAAGCTGAAAAAAATTCACTCGCTGTTTACTGTTGCATTTAATAGTGGAAAATTATAATATGTATAGTAATAATAATATAAAACTTGCCCAAAATGGGGTGAAGAGTAGAATTTGACCAGATAATTGTATTTTTTTTTCAAATCACTGTTCTCTTCCTGCCCTCCCTAGCACGATTGGTTTTTACTCTATTCTAGATACACATAACTAAAGATAATGATTATGTATAATGGGTGAAATCCTGACCCCAGTGAAGTCGAGGAGTTTTGCCATTGATATCAATGATGCCATGATTTCACCCAATAATACTAATTGAAGATAAGCAAAGTGCTTTTTTTTTTTTACTCTACCTATCGATTCAGGGCCAGTTTTTCAAAAATGGTCCAATTTTGGATGCTTCAGTTTTTGGGTGCCCAACTTTAGGCAACTGAAAGTGGCCAGATTAATCAGAAGAACAGAGTGCCAATAACTGCCCTGGAAATCAATGAGATTTTTCAAGTGCTCTATACCCTCTGAATATCAGGCCATGTATTTTAAGTGCCTAACTTCAGTTACTCAAGTTTGAAAACTTTAGTCTAGTAATTAAATGAGCTGTAATGACTTCAGTTTGCCTAGAATAAAGCGTGTGGAGTGCAACTGTACAGCACTCCTTCTTTGTGTACAATAGGAATTCACTTACATCCAGTCTATTTACTGTATCAGATTATGGTTTTATACAGTATTAGATAACTATATTATGTAGTTTTGTCTTGCCTGTGGTGATGGATAACTTTAAATGGTTCTAATATAGTGTGTATAAATGATCACATATACATACTCGTGCACCTGTTATTTGCTTTTCACAAAATGATTTCCTTGCTCATAGTCATAAATATGTTAATAGTATTAAAGATTCAGTGGAATTTAGCATCTGGAATCATTTAACTTTTGTAGCAGATTAATAAAGCTTCTGCTTCAGATATGTCTGAACAGAGTGCTCCATTAGAAAATCTAATGAAGTCAAAAGAACCAGAATTAAATAGATGATTTAGGTATTTTTTTAAATTATATTTGATTGAGAATTGTAATAGACATTTTCTCATTATTCAAATACATATCAAACACAAATACATGTTAGAAATAAAGAAAATACTACATAATAAGACATATGCCAGATTATATAACCTTCTCATCAGGTCAATTAAACTTTTTCAGCAATAAATATTTTATAATCTGTTCCATCAAAATTTTCTGACAGTTTTTCAAATTATGCTCAGTTAGAAGCAGCGAAGTGGGAAAACTCATCAAACTAATGGCATGTAAGCCTTTGTGAAATTGTATTATTCAAAATTATTGCATCTAATTGAGTAGTGTAGGAAAACTTGCCACTGTATATTTCCGTATAATTTAGGAATGATCCTGGCAAACCCTGTCCTTTAAGTCTGACTTCTACTTCAGTAGAACCCAAGCAAGAAACTTCATCAGCTTGGAGTTATGCTTGGAACAATCATTTCATTCAGTCAAAATACCATAAGGAAAAAGTTATAGTTTTAAACATTATCCTGGAAATATCAAGATAAATTCACTTTACAAAATCCCCCTCCCCCCCAAATATTCAAAAGTATGCAAAGTATAGATCTAGTCACTCAAATAATGTTAAATTTGTCCATGCAGTGGTGTTCTGTTGACAATCAAACCCTAAAACCAGATTGTCTGCCCATCAGGCAGGTTCATAAAGACTAAATTATGAATGTTTATTGTGGTTACTAATGAGCAGGAACATTGTTGGCTGGATAAAGTTATCTCTGAGTTTCTAATTGGTTTCAGAGTGGTTCTGTTGGAACAGATTTAAGCTTGCTTGGGTGATATTTACTGTGTATTTGCATGATTACAACTATTTGGTGGAAGGAGGGCTATAGAAGGAAATATGAACTTGTAATTTCTAGTTTTCTGTTGTCTCTTAAAGTACCACTTTCTCTAAAGGAAAAATTAAATTGGCCAAAGTGATAATTACCCTGGAGTTAAGGGATTTTTGTAGTGCTTTGCTTAGGAATTTCCTTGTCAGTAGAGGTGAATAACTGATTCTTCACTTTGGTCAGAAAACTGAAAAATCAGGACAAATATTCAGTTTGGTTCTGAAAATGTATGGAATTTGTCAGCAAATGGAAAATCCAGCTAGCTTCAGAAAATGGTGTGTGTTTGTGTGTTCCCTTGCAACCTTTAGCTCAGTGGTTAGAGGGGAGACCTGTGTTTTTAGTTTTATATATATATTTCTACAAAGTGGAACATTTTCAACAGGCAAGACTGAGAGCAACCCACCCCACAAGAGCCTGTAGCCTCCTTTTCAGGATGCTCATATCCCTGCTCCAGAGTGGGGATTCAAACCTGGGTCTTCCATTTCCTAGAGAAGTGCCCTAACCACTGGGTTAAAGGGATGGATAGCCATGCACACACATGTGCATGTTTTCTGAAGCTAATCCTGAAAATATTTTCCCCCAGCTGATACTAATTGGATCAAATTCACAAATAGTTTGGGGTTAAACAAAACTTCATTTTTTGGTAAATAAACTATCTGAAAAAATATTACCCAGCTCTACTTGCAGCCTATATCATTGCAGACAGCCTCCCACCTTAACAAGTTGTGAGCTTATAATGCATATTACAAACTGATTCAATGTTTAGGTATTTACATAGCCCCTTTAAATATTTTAACAATTGTTACCTAATGCCTCTCCAGACCAGTCAGGGCCAGCCCACAACGTTTTGGCACCTGAGGCGGGGAGCTCAAATGACGCCCCCATTTCCCCTCGCTTGGGCCAAAAGTTTGAAAGATCTCAATTCTGCCTTTTTCCTGTTCTACTCCTCTCATGGTACTGCTCTGCTACCTACCCCAATAAAGGAGAACTAAAAACTTAAAATGCCTTGTTCAAAAATTTTAAGTAACAGTTAGCTTTCAAACACCTGAATAGCAAACGTAACTTTTTTTGTCTGCATAGTAAACACTGGCATTTTTATCTGTTTGAATAATCAAAGTGGTGCTTTCCGTGCCTTCTTGGTTGCAAAGATTTGAACTGCCTCCTGAAGGTCCACAGTCTGGGCCAGCTCATGCTCTATTGAGATGGTTGCAAGGACGACCAGCCTCTCCTGTGTCATTGTGGAGCGTGATGTGTTTTTATTAACTTCAGCTTGGAGAAGCTCCGTTCTCCACTGGCAACTGTTACAGGAAGTGTTAGAAGTATGCGCAGAGCAACAAAAGCATTTGGAAATAGGGTGTTCATCTTATTTGTGCACATATATTCCAGAACAGCCTTTGGAGTTGATCCTGCTGAAATGTATCTTGAAAGGGTTTTCAGTTCATCACCTAAATCACTCACTTCAATATTGCGCATGTCATCATGTGTCAACACTGTCTCTAGTGCCCTGCATTGCTGGTGTAGGTCTTCTTCAGGTATAGTGAGGAGTTTGGGAATATCATACAACATCCCAAATATACTGTTGTGTTCCTTGAGCTGCATGAAACGTTCTTCAACTGACTGGATTGCACAATCTAGCACCTGGTTAAAGAATTCAACTTTGAATTGTTGTTTGGGGTCTCTTATGGGATTATCCCGTGCCTCGTAATCAAAATGTCTTCTTCTTCTGTGACTCTTGAATGGGTGGGAAAATAGTTTCAGTGTGAAGTTCCTTTGTCAACTTCTGTGCACTCTTCAGAACGTTTTGAAATCCCTCATCTGACTGGTAAGACTGTAGGTATAACTTTGCTTTGTCCAGTTGTTCCATTGCTCCAGATATATCAAGGTCAACACCTTGGAGTCTCTTGCTTACAACAGTTATTTCAAACAGTATGTCATGCCACAACACTAAGCCATACAGAAATTTGAAGTTATGTATGTTTCTGGTGATTCCATTTCCCTCTGCCACTGTTCTCCCACGAACAGTTCCTGTCATAGCATTATCCTCCATAATAGAAACTATGGCATCATCTATCTTCCCAATTTGGTGTTTGATAGGCTTTATCGCCTACACTCGACTTTCCCATCGTGTGGCACTCAGTGGTTTCAGTGTCAGAGAGGATGTTCCCAGATGTTGCTTCAAAATTTGCCATCGATGAGTTGATGCAGAAAAAAATACATTGATGCTTTGAATTACAATAAAAAATTCAACAGTCTCACTAGAAGCTGAGGCTGCATCACTGACCACCAAGTTCAATGAATGAGAACTGCATGAGACAAAAAAAGCTCGAGGGTTTAACTCTCGGATCCGTGTCTGCACTCCTCTGTTCTTTCCTCTCATGTTGGCACCATTATCGTAGCCCTGACCTCTCATGTCAGCTATCGCAATTCCCATATCTTCCAGCTTTTTAAGAAGCACGTTTGTCATACCAGCTCCTGTAGTATCATCAATGTCAATAGATTCTACAAAATGCTCTCTGACAGTCACCATTGCAGGGCCATTTTCACTAGGTTTTTTTGTTGTTACAAAATGCACCATTAAAGTCATTTGTTCCATATGGCTGATGTCAGGTGTGCAGTCCAGAATAATAGAGTAATATCTTGCTGACTTCAGATCTGCCACAATCTTCTGTTTGACTTTTGTTGCCAGTAACTGTATGATCTCATTTTGAATTGTTTTTCCAGCGTAGTGGTGTGTGTATATTTCTTGGGTGGTGACTCTTCTTAGATGTTCCTGGAGTACAGCATCAAACTCAGCCATCAGCTCCACAATTTTAAGGAAGTTTCCATTGTTTGGCACATACAGCTGATCTGAAGTGCCACGCAGTGCTAGGTTTTGGGTAGCAAGCATTCTCACAATGGCAATTAGCCTTTTCAGAACATTTTGCCAGTAAAGAGACTCTGGTGCAATCTTCTCTTGATGCTGATCGTCTATGGTGGCCTTTAACCTTAGTCTCATCTCAAGCTCTTTCCACCTATGGAATGCTCTCTGGTGATTTGCTGCCTTCTCATGGCATGCCAGATTTCTAGCCAGATTTTTCCAGTCCTTTGTTCCTGTAGAACTCAATTTGGCTGGAACATTAGACTGGAAGAATTTGCAACAAAAACAGTATGCAGTATTCTGGGTTTTTGAGTACATAAGCCCTGGCCTCTCCACTTTGTCACCATTGGGGATTTCACGCCAGTAATGTGTTGGATGGAGACTTCTATTTTCATTGTCTTTGGGGAACATGACGTTTTTTCACTTGCTGTGGCCCATACAGTACAAGGAAGTCCCTCAGGCTACTGCTCAAGTGGGTCCACAGACTTGGAGAACTAAACTCAGCAGTAGCTGTTTCTTGTGCCTCCACCACACCCTTCTCCGATCTACACTTTTCTTCGTGAATGTGCATGGTTACATCCATTTGAGATGGAGATATGGATGCTGCAGTAGCTGCCAGGTCACCTGCACTCTGACTAACTGGAAGGTCAGGCATCTCCTCACCACTCACATCCTCACTGGGGCTGGAAGGCTCACCGTGAACATTTGTGTCTATGTATCTCAGGAGAGCTCCTTCCTGCTTAGATAGAAAAGCTTCCTTTGCTTTCTTTCTTTTTCTGAATGCTGCCCCAGAGGGGCATTTTCTTCTTTCACTCATGACTGCTGTTCTGTGCCAGCTATAGTGGCTCTCAATACTCAATTGAAGGGGACAAATAAGCAGGCTGGTAGCAGGGCCTCAGTGAGGAAAGATATCAGTGTCTTAAGGGCCTAACTGGCTCCTACTACTTCAGTTGACTGCCTGTTCTCCTCAAGTGGGTTCAGGGAAGCAGCAGGAAACAGGAAGCTCCCTGAGAAGCTGGTGTTAATCAGTCCAGGCTCCTGGGGGTGCTACAGAGGTACATAATAGGCTCCCCCTCTCTCTTCCTGCAGCTCCTGCTGCTTTCTTTTATTCCCTATCACCTTTTCTCCTGCCTCCCTGTTATGTCTCTTGTGCCCTCCTTCCTCCAGCACAGCACTCCACCATCTCTGTGCATCTAGAGCAGAGAGAATACATATGCACCAGCAGCAGACACAATTTTGCCAATGCAGAGCCACTTGCGTCCCCCCTTCCCCCCACAGTCTGGCACCAGAGGCGGCCGCCTCAGTTCGCCTCGTGGTAAGGCCAGCCCTGAGATCAGTAAAAGGCATATTTACGTGTAAAGTACAAGGAAAACACATTTAATACAAATTGAAAGTCTATCTCTGAAACTTCATGTATGATTTGCCCCCAAACTTTCCAGAAAAATCTATTGTGGGATGAGAAGTGACATGTTAAATTAGAGTTGAATTGGTCTGGTTTTGGTGAAGTTAGATGAAAAGTTAGATTTTAGATTTGTAGTGAAAATCTAGTTTCTAGCTTACCCGTGGAGCAACTAGCATCTCTCAATAATAATCCTAGAAAATATATTGAAAGCAACTAGCCTGTATTTACAGTAAGGTTCGATGATATAATAGATCTTTTTCCTATCTCTTAGGGTACGTCCAGACTACCCGCCCGGATCGGCGGGTAGCAATCGAATTATCGGGGATTGATCTATCGCGTCTCGTCTGGATGCGATAGATCGATCCCCGAACGTGCTCCCATCGACTCCGGAACTCCAGCAGGGCGAGCGGAGGTAGCGGAGGCGACGGGGGAGCCGCGGCCGTCGATCCCGCGCTGCGAGGACGTGAGGTAAGTGGAGGTAATTCGAAGTAAGATACTTCGACTTCAGCTACACTATTCCTGTAGCTGAAGTCGCGTATCTTATTTCGATAGCTCCCCCTAGTGTGGACCAGGCCTTAGTTGAATGATTTTATACTGTAACAAATGTGAAAAGAAAAAAGTAAACATCCATAAGGTAAAGAAACCATAAACAACAAGCATAAAGGTTTATAAAGAAGAAATCATGCTAAGCCAACTTGATTGCTTTTTTTTTTATAGTATTAAAAATTAGTGGATGGAGGGAACAAAGTAAATGTAATATTTGTATTTTTAATACAGCCTTTCATACTGCCTCATGAAATCTTACTTGAAAAATAAATTTCAATTGACTTGGATAAGAATGTTACGTTGGACTAAAAACGTACAAAAAAAAAGGTGGCTGGTTTTTTTTTGAGGTGTGGGGCATGGTGATGTCTACTATACAGAGTATTTATTTGTGGGGCGATGTCTACATGGATATTGCAAGAATATGTAGTACTCTCCTAATGATCTAGAGACCAGAATATAAAGGATATGAATGTGCTATGGATATACAATTAGGAGGTGTTACAAACACCAGTGAGGTAAATATAAAAATAATGGAATAATAAAATGAGATTCAATGTCAAAAATACAAGTAATTGATACTTCTAGGAAAAAATAATCTAAAAGGGTATACTCAGTGGCAGGAGACACCTGGGAAGCAGTAATGCAAAGAGAGACCGTGAGTGATAGTGGACAACAAATTAGATGTGTGTTTGCAGTTCATTATGGTAGTAAAATAGGCCAATTTAACTCTGTGTAGCATATACGGAGGCTCATGAGTAAGTAAGGTCAGCATGGGTGTGGAATGTTGGAAATATTGCATCTAATTCTATGCACCTCAATGGAAGAAAGGTATTCTCAAACTGAAGGGGTCCATAGAGGAGCAACAAAAATGAGCAGGTGGCTGTAGCTATTGTCTCTTAAGGCAAGACTACAAACTAAGCATAGGCAGTTTGATTAAGAGATGGCTAGCCAGGATGAGAATATGATAACATTTATAAATATTTGATGGATGTAAATATGAAGGATGGGGAGGGATTAGTGGACTTTTTATTTGGTAGTAGGGTAGGATGTAACTGCGTAACCTAGAATAATGGGTTGAAATTAAGAGGGAAAATGTAAATTGGATATCCGTGAGATCTAATAATCTGTGGTATAGTCTTTCAAGGGAAGAGGTGAAAGCCCCATGTCTTTGGATGTTCAAAATTAAACTACACAAAACAGTAGTAAATGTAGTATAGGGAGATATATTGCACCAACAGCAAGGTGTATTGGGTGACATAAAAAAAGATTTATCTCTAACTTCTATAATTATATAACCGAACACTAATCTGTGATATCTGATAAATAACATTCTTATTTAATTTATGGATAACAGCCAGACAGGACATATTCCTGCTTTGGATAGTCGTTACCCCTGGTCAGGTGCATATAGGGATACAGTATTGACATAGTATTGATTGAGTGGACCAAGAATTAGGACCCCTGGATTATAAACTTGTCTCTTTCACTTATTCAATGAGGGCCTTCCTATTGAAGTCAACGGGATTTGGATCAGACTCTGTCTGAATATGGGGCAAGTTTTTTAAAACCTTTGAGTCCCTCAATGTATGTTCAACCCACTGGCGAAATAGATGTAACACTCCTGAGAGTTAAGTGAGTGTCATTATAGGTAACATTCTCAAAATACTTTTAGATCCTAATATAAAGTAGAAAAGCCAATTGTGAATATCTTGGACAATGAGACACAGGTAAGAAATTCAAGGATTTTTGAAGTGCCTAAGCAAATTGACTCTGGAGATATTAGCTCTTTGATAAATGACTGCTGATTTACTCCTGCTCAAGGATTTGGATGATTTAGGGTTATTAAACTAAAGCTGTGGAGAGATTGTGGGTTTTCAAAATATTGCTTCTAGTGATTTTTGCAAGTATGGATTATTACCTCTTCAAATATTCTGACTGCTGTGTATGTAGCTTTTTAGGGGATGTAGAAATTGTCAGCATTCATAATTTCTGCATTTCAGTGATAAGTTTGTCTTTTTCTACTTTTATGTTATATGATAAGGTGTTGTTTTTTTATTCCAGGCATCACAAAGAGGGGCAAGGAGACTGCATATTTGAAAATAACTCTGTATTCATTGTGAAACACTTTTGAAAGTGGTTTACTGAAATCATTATTCTCCTAAGAATTTAACAAGAAATTGTCTATTTGTTAGTGACAAGTGACAGCAGAGAGAAAGAAACCTTATTTTGTCCTTAGCAATGTGTCTGGCCTGACCATCCTATAACTTGACATCTTGTTCTCATCAGGGCTGATGAGATTTGAATATTTTATTATTTATTTTTGAATGACATGTATTTTTTTGTTCCTATGTATCTTTCAATTTGTCTCCTTGACCTAATGCCTCAGTCAAGTATGTTTTCCCTAGTGGATGTGCAATGAAAAGAAATAAAAAGTGTATAATTCCAGATAATAATTATGTACCAGCCAGCTAATATTAATGCAATACCACATTGAAATCCATCTTCATTGCACTAGAGGGAATTGGATACGTCTCATTTTTGAAGGAGCTGTGCACAGTGAGAGGAATAGGTTAAAGAAACTTGGTTCTGATGATGACAAAGGAAGCTCTAATAATTTCCTTAGATTAGTCTGATGACAGCATTTGAATAAAGATGTGAGCCCGCTCTCTTCGTCCTTCTAATGCACAGCATGAAGCTTTAATTTCTTCTTTCAAGAGAGAGGATTCTTAGTTTTAATTATAAAGAACTTTAGTAGGATGTTTGGTAATGAGATGCAAGAGCTCTTCTGCAGTACTTTTCCCCCCCTGAGATGAAAGCAGCTGCTAGCTGTATTACTTCACTCCTTCCTCACACAGAGAGCACTAAAGCACTGTAATCTATCACTAAAGGTAACGTATCACTAAGGGTCAAAGAGACAACTTGTTGAATGTTGCCTGGCATGCAAGCTGAAGTTTGGTGGGTTGCGGAGAGAGGTAGGAATAAAAGTTAACCTTCAGTGGAGGGGGAAAAAATAGGGTGCACATATTTCCTTGCTCTTTCAGAAGTCCTGGAAAATGGAGATAATAGAAAGAACAATGACACTAACAAAAATTTGGGCCCTGATTCTCTTCTAGCATTGGTTTTACACTGGTGTAACTCACTATATTCATTGGCGCTATGTCAATTTACACCATCTGGGGTTCTGGACGACTGACTTCACTGTGCAAATTTAGTCGAGAATCAGCCCCCTGGTATTTAATTGTGCTGTGGACTTTCCTCCAATCACTGTAAGATAAGCTATTGGAACATGGTATGTTTTGCAAGTGGCTCTGCATTGGCAAATAGAGAGTTAAGTGTATCCTGAGCACAGACTGGTGTAAAATGTGTCACTCCACTGGAGTCAAACAAAAACATACTTGAAACAAGGTGGCCTGCCCCTTTAAGGGCCAGGATGCCGAGGGATAGCCAGCCCTGTTCAGTCAGCCCCACCTGTGCCATAATCAGATGACTCCCAGCCTAAGGGGGCTGGAATAATTGGGAGTCAGGTGACAGTCTGATAAACATGAGGGCATCATAAAAGGGAAGAGAGAACTCCGTTAAAGGGAGCAACCACAGGAAAACAAATTCCCTTCCTGTGGAAGGCTCTGAAATAGTACCTGGAGGGGACTCTAGGGAAGTAGCCTGGGAATCAGTGCTTTATCCCAGAGCAGAGAAACATAAAGGGTGACCTAGAAGGGGCTGGGAACAGTCCAGAGGGTGGGCTGAAGAAAAGCCCAAGTGAGGTGTTGTTTTGTTTGGGTCTTTTGTTTGGACTTCTTTTACCTTGGTGAGGGGAAATTGAGGCAGGGAACACCTGCAGCACCATGCTTGACCAGCAAGGGCAGGCAGGCCCTATGTCAATGCTCTTACACCATCACAATTCAGGGTGGGAACACATTGACCTGATTTACACCAGTTGAGGATCTGGTGCCAGAGCTTGATTTTGTATTATTAATTAGCCAAAAGCAGCTATTTATACTGATTAGAGGAAGATATGTATGGGAATTAAAGATTTAAAGATTTAAAAAAACAGATTCTGATGTCATTTACAACTATCTAACTTGGGAGTAACTGTTTAAATAAATCAGTGGAACGTCTCTGAATTAACAGTTGTGCTGTACATGCAGATTGAAGCTGGCTGAAGTCTCAGAGCCATACGTTTTCTCTTTCTAGCTATTAATATGTATCCAAATGAAAGTAAATAGCTTAAAGGGGCATATATTAGAGCTGTTTAATAAACAGATGTATTTGCAAAAATGCATGCAACACCTATTTTCCAAATTCCAAATAATTATCTGAAATTAAAGAGAAGTGTGTGCCTTGATGCATATGCAGGTGCTTAATATGAATGAACAAAATCTATTTGCACAAATACATATGGATTTTGGGGCATTTAATAGATGCTCACATAGTTTTGTGGCTGTCACTGATGCATAGGGATAAAAAATGAGGCCCAAAATGCCCTTAAGGTTTTAACTTATCCACCTTCCTTCTTTTTTTCTCCCTTCCTTTATATCATAGAATTCCTCAGCTCAGACATATGCAACAACTGCTACATCATAATCACAATAAGGTCATGGTATGTAGTCATCGTGGGTGGAATGCTAAGCTTTCTGATATCAGTAGCTCTGTTGGCTTTAATGCTCGGAGCATTTTTAATGTCTCAATCTCTCAGTTATTTTAGAAAAAATACTTTCGCTTTGATGTTCAAGTATCCACTGGTGAACAGTAGTTTGAGGCTTATGCTGCATTGTAAGTCCAACATACAAGTGGTAGTGAGCTTTTTGTTGCAGAACGCAAGTGGTTAAGTTTCCCAGTTTGCTTAAATATGACATTTTTGAGAAATTATCATTAAAAATATGCAAGAGGAAGCTAGACAACTTTTAATTATATGGTTGAACAGAAAACTCATAGGTAGATGTCAAGTTCTTTCCAGGTTTCTCTGTCCATGTACTCTTTCTCATACCCAACAGGAAGATTACAGGGGGATTACACCTTCAATCTTTCTTTGAACCCACTGTGGTTGCACATTAGTACTGTTTCTGATTCATGACATGCTGCTTCTGCTAATTTAATAATGTACCTTGGAAAATAGTCTTAATTACAAATCTGTTAACTCCTTTTCACAGCTTTGTGGGGTGTCAGTTGTCCTGAGTGGTGTGTGTGTGTGTGTTGTTGTTTTTTAAGTTCCAGATTTCTACTGAAACACAGTCTACAATTTTGTACACCAAGTTCAGGGTTTAAGAGACTGGACTTTACATTTTCCTACCCACAAGGTCCATTGCTATGGGAGTTGAAGCATCTTTACTTTCCTGAAATGTGCCTCTTTAGGGAGATGAGTCTTAATTTAGGCATAATCCATTCCAGATTTCTATTTCAAAATGCCACACTAATAGAGGAGATGCAGACAGCTGACTAATCATCATAATGTAACAATCTGTGGCCATCTTTGAGTGTTACAGTTGCCAGTGCTTCACAGTGTGGTCTCTTGGAACTTCATAGGAGCTAGTTAGGGAACAAAACCACCTTCTCCTTCTCCTTAAAAAGCACAGGAAGCTCCCTGCCACTGGAGCTAAAGGACAATCTTCTCAAGCTGTATAGGGCTTTGGACACACTTGAACAAATAAAAGAAAATAGAACCCCACACAGTATATTCTTCCAATATATTGAAATTCAGGAGGTTTTAAAGACAAATATGGTGGCTTGATTTTAAAATGCTAGCTTAGTTAATGAGCACTAATAATATTTGCACTTCTGCACACCAAGATAATCAGCTGTCATGGTTCAGATTCTAAAAGGACTGCCTGCTAGCAGGAAGAAAGAATTTTTCCCTCATCCTCTATGCTCACGTTTTATACTGTCTCACACATTTGGCTATCAGTAAGGGGTGTGCTTTTGTTCTTAAAACATTGGGCATTGACTACTGCTGGATGTACTGCACCGTGGAAGGAGTCTCAGTGCCAGCTCCTCATAAATGACCAAAGTACATGGATCCAAGGGCGCTAGCACCCTACACAAGTGGCACTGGTGGCCGATTTGCAATTGTAGCTCATGGAAGGAATATGAGAATGGGGGAAGGTTGCACTGCAGTTCCATGTCCCAGTTTGATGAATTAATTTTGCCTTTGAAAGCATACATGTATTTCACCTATATGAAGCCAGACTACTCAGGTTGCATGCAGTTAAAATGAATTTCCATCCTTTTGTGCTTTTAATCTACCCATTTGTTAAATAGAGTTCATATCAAGTTCCCTGGAGTGGCAGGAGGCTAAATTCATTTGGACAGATCCTGAGCTGGTGTAAATCAGTGTTGCTCCATTGAATTCAATGGAGTTGCATTGATTTACCCCGGCTGAGGATTTGGGCTTATTGTCAACTGTTTTAAGATCCCCGAAGGCACTGTAGAAGCGAAAATATTACCATGATATAAATATTTGTCATGCCAAGTGTTTGACTCAAGTTACATTTTGAGAGAGACAGACGTTGGGCTTTGTTTGGTGAATTTGATGTAGTGAATCTCCTGGCTGGCTTTTCTCATTGCTCTTCCTGCCCTAAAGATGGGCCATCACTGCGAGCCAGTGTACAGAGAGGTGGAGTGATGGCTCCACTTCTTCACACTCCTTCCCGTTGAACCTCTCGGCATCAGACTGGTGCAGACCTTACACTTCCTGAGCATAAGGACTGAGATGGGCCTGCACTCTGAGGAGCTTGCAGGGGTGAGACTTCCTGCACATCTCTTCCTCCTTTTGCATATGCATACAGGGGTGGGCACAATCCAGCCCCAAATATTTCTGATGGCTGGCAAGTTAATTTTTGCATTGTTAATTACTTTGTGTCATGGGGGTGCGGGGAAATCCCCTGAAGATTTTTTTATTTTTTTTTAATTGATTTGGGTTGGGGAATGTTTGTTTCTGGCTTTTTTTTTTTTTTTTTTTTTAAACCTGCTTAGGAACCGGCAGGAAAAATCCGTCAGGATAAGATTGAGAGTATGGTCAGTTCCGGAAAATACAAACAGAATGAGACTCTCCATTGCAATGAGAAGGAACAGCAGCGATAGGGATTTTGGAAGGATGCTGATTCTCTGCCTTAATAAAGGCATTCCAAAGTCACGAAACTTGAATACACAGCTAAGGGAGAAACCAATATGACCCACAGATCTGGGGCTATTTCAGAACTATTGCAAAGCTCATCTGTAAAGTCTCCCCTCTTTTGAGTCTATGGTACAGACTCTGAGTTATGCCTCATAGGGGCGTGCTGCTTGAAGGGAGGTGCAAAATGGCTTGAAGCACTCTAGGTTGCCTGGAGGCCAGGGTATCCCCCGGAGTAAATTAGCCTCAGGAGATGCCCTAACTTATGGCAGCCTAACCCGGACTGCCAATGGGCTGCATGGTTGAACCACAGCCTAGAGGAGACATTGCTACGGGGTGCTATGGAGATGTTCTCCCTCCTTGCACCTCCCAATACTGGGGTTTGCAAGGGATTCTGCTGTGTGTACAACTGTGCATGGCAGCCCTACACTGCTCCTGCGCTGAGGAAATTGTTCTCCACTTTGTTGCGTAGGTGTATAGGAGTGTGTTGCATGCAGCTATCCTGTGCTGTGAGGGGGCAGGGGCAAAGGTCCTGAGCTCCAGATGTAAGTTAGGGAAATCCTGAGGACTGCTCTAGTTTATACCAGCTGCTAATGGCCCAGAGGGACTGAAAATAGCAGCTGTGGATCACCACAGCATAGGAATGTTCTGGCCATGTCCACCACACTGCCCTGGTACAAGAGGTGAGGTGTCTGTATGCTTGTTAGAGGTCTTACTGACACTGAGGTTGTGTCCTGTGAATGGTTACACTGGATTTATGGTCAGAATCTGCCTGTGGTGAGCTGCAAAGCAGCTACCCTGCACTGGAGAACCTGGCCTCAAGATGATCTCTGTATTTCTAATGTTTCTGCTGGCTGTTTTTCATAACCAGCTGAAAATACAACTAATTTCCTTAGATGTAGCTGCTGCTTGAGAGAAAAATGACACTGATGCATTTCCTTCTTCTGACAGAGGCAACAGTCTCTGGCCATGGGTTGAAACAAAAATTCTTAACCACTCACCTATCCACACACAGTTCACATAGATCCAGATTTTCAAAGGTATTTGGACACCTAAAGCTGCAGATAGATTCCTAGTGGTATTGTCAAAGGCACTGAAGAGCTTCAGTGCCTTTGACAATACTGCTAGGAATCTATCTGCATCTGTTAGGTTAGGCATCTAACTCACATTGAATTCAATGGGATGAAAATCACACTAGGCACCAAACTGCATCTTTAGGTGCTTAAATTCCTTTGAAAATCTGGCTCATAAAGCACTATTGATGTTTAGTGAATTCACAGATATGAAAAAGGAAAATAGAGGCTTCAAAACAAAAAATAGAAAGCTTCATTTTTGTTCCTGAAATAAAAAAATCTAATTTATATTCACTATTGTTCATGTAGTCAGTCAAAAAACCTTTTGAAGATGTTATCCTCAGACTGCTATCATCAGGAGCCATAACAACATTGGTCAGAATCACTGAGAATTTCTTTAAAATAAAGAAGTTTATAATGTGCAGTTCAGAATTCTCCTTTCCCTCACTGACACTCTCACTATAAGGTGCTGGGTGAGTTTTGTTGATGGAGGTATTGAATTGATCTTAAGGTTCATAGTAGTCCAAAATCTCTTTAAAAAGAAAAACAGAACCAGATATCCTCTCTACAGGTCTAAGGATACTCCGTCTGATGTTCCATTTCACTGAATAAAAACCATGTCTATGTAGCAGCCAGTTCCTTTGAGTTTCAAGGGCTGCTAATTATAACTGGCTTTTATCTCTGGCATGATGAAACCCCTATTTATTAACTTACTAGGTCAAGGCTTATCTCCACATGATGTAGAAGTTAAATGGGTTCTCAAATTGCTTTCTGTAAATAAGACTCATTAACCCTGCTACCCCTAGAACATTTTCAATTTAGGATGCTGTCCAGAGAGAGGAAGTCTGCATTTTAATTCTGCTGCTGAATATTCACCCTCTTCTGTCTCTTCATTACTATTACTGAAGTTCAGCAAACACTGTAGCTTTAGTGTCATAAATGGGAAGAAATTAGAGAGATCCAGCCAGGAAGATCCAGTGATCCATGAAACAGAAGCACTGAGTCATCAGTATTATTCTGGACCACTGTAGGAGACACATGGGGCCACATCTTCTCCTGTTGTAAACTGACTTAGTTCCATTGAAGACCTTGAATTATTTGTGGATCATGTCCTCAACTGGTGTAACTCAACAAAGCCTTTTTTGAGGTCAGAGAATTTAGAACCTAAAGAGAGAGAATGACTTTTTTAAACAAAATAGGAATGAGTACAGAGGAAATAGTACGGAAAATGCTGGTAAAGTCCTTTAAAAATTATTTTAATGACTCTTCTTATCCTTAACTGCTTTAAAGCTCTAAATGTATATATTTTTTAAAAAGCCTCATTAAATAGAATTATATATTGACTCCAAGTTCTCATTTCTAGATTCATATTAGTTTCTGTTCGTGTTTTGATAGATAACATGAGTAGTGGAGACAGCAAATAGTCTCCACTTTTAAGGAGATTATGAAGAATCTGCCAGCCAAATCTGAGCCCCCTTAAGGCAATCATTTAGAGAGCCCAACATAGAGTTGAGCTGTGATTGGCTGGTGGTGGCATAGGTCCTTTTGATTTCATCCTGGGTGCCTTGGCTAAAGACTCCTGGCTCCCATTACCCTAGAATCAGGTGAATTATAAGGGACATCAGTGGAGATGGAAGCCAGCATGTGACAGACTTGTATTTAGACTTGGAAGGATTTGATTTTTATTGGTAAATATCTGTAAGCATTGATTTCACCATACGCACACAAACTGATGAAAAAAAGTTTCCATTCATGATCATTGAAATTTACAGATAGAAAAAGTAAGAAAAATGCTGCTTGAGAACTACAGTTTGACTTAAGGGTATTATCTTTGTATATTTTAACGTGATGTTGACAATTTGTGTTTTAACAGCTTTAATCTCAAAGTCCATTGTCATTAAATAATTGTCATATCCCCCCATAATTTCCTGCAACTGTGAAAAATTAATTAGATAAATGGAAAAATGTTTAAAAATAAACATACCATCTGTCAAAATTACATAAAATAAAAATCAAATTCTGCTGAGCCTACTTATATTAAATAGCTTTATGAAGAGAATGGGGCTGCATACTATTATTCCTTTTATCTCCTTGAAAATAATGGGCATAAGGATGATAGGTTTCTTGCAGATTGTAAAGAATGAAGATGTACCATATCTTTTATAACTCAAGAATACGCATTCTGTGATAGACCAAATAAGAATGAATGAATCACATAAAATACTGCAACCAAAAAGTATACTTAAGATTAATGTGAAGCAATACTTAAAAAAAGCATTATAGCTGACATTGAATTATTTTGTTTCATGACAGGGTGTATATGATGTATTCTTCCATAGAATGAGGCAAATACATGGAAAATTCAGCATATTGCTTGGTTACCTACTTACTACATTCTGAAAGATGGTAAAAACCAATTACCTTATTTTAAAAAAGCAATCCCCCAACAGCTTTAAATCCCAGATTTTCAATTTTCCTCTATTTTTGTGGGATCAGTTTTGTGCCCCCCAAAATTTGTGTTTACATATTTCACCCTCAATTACTTGCAGAAGCAAGTGCACTAGGTATTATAGATGTCTACAGATGTTACTAGGTACTGGAGATGCCTAACCATGTGTCTGGGATAGAAAATCGGGCAGTTTGACATCTATCTACTAATATATTCTCCTTCAGTTCATTGCAGGTACTAAAATGCAAGCACAATCTTTTTTGTTAAAATAAAATTATTTCTGGAGGCCTGTTGGAGCCCATCTTAGAATTTTTGCTTTAAGCATTATTTTTAAAGGCAGCACTAGGTAATTGGATTAAAATGAGCAAATAAAACCACAAAAAAAATTGTGTTATTGCCTGTGATGCTCGGAAAATAAAGGATTCATTTGTTTTCAATTTTTAATGTATTTTACTTATGTTTGCTAGAACAAGCTGTAGGTAAAACATCTTTCATGGCAGTCTTATTGAAGGTACTACAGATTGGAGATGTGGCCAGGCTTCTAAGTACCCAGTGCAGTTCAATGACATATCAGAGGCTGCAATTCCAACCCCTGGGCTAAGTTATCATGCACTCAGTGACCCTGCACCATCTCTCCCCTGGTCTTCCCATAAGCCTCCTTCCAGGGTGCACTATATGGAGTTGGCACAGAGTCCAGCGCCACACTATATAGTTTAGTCCAGCTTTTCTCAAATGCAACCACTGTGGTCTCATGCGGGCAACAGAGGCTTTCTTGCGCCCACAGACTCCTGGGTGGTGACTGGCTGGGGAGAGGCAAAGCAGCGGCCATGCCCCTCTGGCTGCCAGCAGTGGTTGGGCCCTGGCCCCCTCTGAAGACAAACAAGCTGGAAAAGCAGGCAGCCAATGAATTCCGCACCTTCCTGAGGGCATTGGGGTCAGGTTTCAGCCCTGGAGTGGTGGGTGGGAGGGTCCAGCGATGGGGCTTTGGGCTCTGTTCCCCAGCCACGTGATGGTGGGCTCTCTCCCTGACTCGCTCCCCTCCCCCTCATCACTCCTGGCCTCCACTACCTCCATATCCACCTCCCCATACAGGACTTAATATGTCCCCAGGCTTGCCTGGAACAAGTCTGCTGTGGAAAAGTGATATTTGTGTGTTTGTTAATATCACTTTTCACAGCAGACTTACTAGCTAGCAAGTCTAAAAAAAGCAAAAGAAACCACAAGAAAAAAGAGAACATGTGAAGCACCTTATTTGTGTTTCTATTCTGTTTTGGTCCAGTAAAACAACTGTACGTTAATTTTATTATAGTGTCTGCAAAAAATATCCTGCCTAAATAAATTACTATAATTTGGATGTGTATATGTGCATATTTATTTGTTTTTCCTAATGTTAATTAAGTGTTTTAGGAAAAATTATCAGAGCGGTCCCCAACAAGAATTTATAGCCGCACTCTGAGGCGACCACAAATTTTGTTGTGAGAACCCCTGGCTTAGTCCCTCTCCTCATCCTTGCAGCAGGCCATGTGCTGTGCAGAGGTGTTCCTGTGATTCCACTGTCATGCAGCCCCCTCCTCCATGGAAGAATCTCACGCTGTAAAAGCAAAGATGTTTCACATGCTCTCTCTTGGAAGCATGACTTGCAGATGGATACATTTGGCACCAAACAGTCAATATGGCTGTTGCTTGCCCTGCAGGAAAGGAAGGATTTGGAAGTTGTCATACTTTGTTCAAGGAGGATGTGCTGGCCCTGAATACACTAACTGACCTATTCCTTAGGTGCATCAATGCCATTGCTGACTATCTATGCTAGCCCAAGATGGGGAGGGAGTGGAGTTGAAACTCCAGAATGTACATTACTGTATGTAAATCATTAATAAATCCTGCAAAAAGATCAACCTACCTTCAATTTACTGTAGCCAAATGATCCCATTTACAACATTTGCCCTTGCTTGGCAATTCATTTTAATAGCTGCATATAAGAAAAAAAGCCAATGGAATTTCAATATATAAAAATTGGTTGTTGGGGGGGTATAATCTCTAGAATTCATCCCTTGGCTTTCAAGCTGCTTTCATCTAATTACCTGGTGAGCTACTGCCTTTCATGTTGGTGTGTTTAAAATCATTCAATTTAGTTTCTGGAGTTAACCTACTGTTGCTTCAAATGCTAAACGATGTGTGTTTAAAATAGAAAAACCCAAGAAATCCATTGAACAGTTTGATAGAGATAAGCATAATGCTTATCCTCCCCTATATTGTTTAAA
Organism: Platysternon megacephalum; assembly: GCA_003942145.1. Classification (NCBI taxonomy): domain Eukaryota; kingdom Metazoa; phylum Chordata; order Testudines; family Platysternidae; genus Platysternon; species Platysternon megacephalum. The sequence goes on from QXTE01000063.1 coordinate 3,136,624, forward strand.
AAAATAGTACTCCATCTTTATTTATTCACTGAGAGTTACTTGCCAAATAGAGAGAAGTCCTTTCTGACCTCCCATGGAGCAAGGCCAGGGTTACCTCTTGTTAAGCCATGAACTCCTGGCTTAAATTTGTAATCTTTCATGCAAAGCCACTCAGAAAGAGAAATGATCTTTTCTGTGTGCTGCACAGGATCTCTAATGAGCCTAAAATGTTCAGAGAAACTCATCACTCTTTGGGAATTGTGTAATAAGTTAGACACCAAGACAGAACTATCCACTGTAGTTGTTGGGAGGGAGAAGGGTCCAATACTGATGCAGTTCTACTGTGCATGGTGATGTGTGGTGCCTATGGGAGTAAGGGGGGCATGAAGGTCACTGTGATGGGGTGTTCACCCAACACCAGCTCGGAAGGGGTCAAGGTGGCTCAGAAGGGCCCAATTAACCTTACAAGCTGCACCTGGAGGAGAGTCAGGCTTGACTGATAAGCACTAATTGAAGATGAAGCCCAGCTGGGCAGAAGCAAGCTGGGCTTTCTAGCCAGTTAGTTCATTTTATCATCCATTTATCATTGTGTTCTTTAGAATTGTGATCAACTCTCATGCTGTTTCATATAGAATCAGTGTATGCTAACTACATTTAAGTTGTAGGATTATAGAAGTATAAGATTGACAAGTATTTAGGAGTGATGAGTGTGCATTAGGTATACAAGTAAAGCATGGCTGTAATGCAAGGCCTACAGGCTGAGACCTCTAAGATTTTAGTTTAGCCATACTAGGCCGTAGGCTTCAGAATACTTGACATTGAGTGGGTGACCTAGGAATGACCATAGGCCAGTAAGATCATAAGATTATTGTAAAAGATGTGCCAATAGGTGATGTTACAGAAAAATAGACTGCAATGTGCTATCCAAGGCCACAAGACACCTGATTGTAACATCGTGGAATGTCTTGCTTTGACCACTGGCTACCTTGGAAATATGTTTTGCATAGATGATAATGAGAATAAGGAGAGCTAAGACAACAACCTATGAAAAAAGGGCACCCAATATTCATGGGGTGTGGGAGTACAGAAAGAAAAGAGGGATTGAAACCTTCATGCATATGCATACGGTGTTAGACGTGGTCAGCTCAACAATATAAAAGAGGTTCTCTGGTTGCATAAAATTGGGAAGACCCCAAGGGAAACCCCAGCACAAACCACCCCTTTACAAGTTAAAAATCACTTAGAAAAATTAGATACCTGCAAGTCACCAGGGCCTGATGAAATGCATCCTAGAATAACTGTGATCCGAGTAACTATAGGCCTGTTAGTTTGACATCTGTAGTATGCAAGGTCTTGGAAAAAATTTTGAAGGAGAAAGTAGTTAAGGACATTGAGGTCAATGGTAATTGAGACAAAATACAACATGGTTTTACAAAAGGTAGATTGTGCCAAACCAACCTGATCTCCTTCTTTGAGAAGGTAACAGATTTTTTTAGACAAAGGAAATGCAGTGGATCTAATTTACCTCGATTTCAGTAAGGCATTTGATACGGTTCCACATGGGGAATTATTAGCTAAATTGGAAAAGACGGGGATCAATATGAAAATTGAAAGGTGGATAAGGAACTGGTTAAAGGGGAGACTACAACGGGTCATACTAAAAGGTGAACTGTCAGGCTGGAAGGAGGTTACTAGTGGAGTTCCTCAGGGATTGGTTTTGGGACCAATCTTATTTAATCTTTTTATTACTGACCTTGGCACAAAAAGTGGGAATGTGCTAAAAAAGTTTGCGGATGACACGAAGCTGGGAGGTATTGCTAATACAGAGAAGGACCGGGATATCATACAGGAAGATCTGGATGACCTTGTAAACTGGAGTAATAGTAATAGGATGAAATTTAATAGTGAAAAGTGCAAGGTCATGCATTTAGGGATTAATAACAAGAATTTTGGTTATAAATTGGGGACACATCAGTTGGAAGTAACAGAAGAGGAGAAGGACCTCGGAGTATTGTTTGATCACAGGATGACTATGAGCTGCCAATGTGATACGGCCGTTAAAAAAGCTAATGCAGTCTTGGGATGCATCAGGTGAGGTATTTCTAGTAAAGATAAGGAGGTGTTAGTACCGTTATACAAGGCACTGGTGAGACCTCATCTGGAATATTGTGTGCAGTTCTGGTCTCCCATGTTTAAGAAGGATGAATTCAAACTGGAACAAATACAGAGAAGGGCTACTAGGATGATCCGAGGAATGGAAAACCTGTCTTATTAAAGGAGACTCAAAGAGCTTGGCTTGTTTAGCCTAACCAAAAGAAGGCTGAGGGGAGATATAATTGCTCTTTATAAATATATCAGAGGGATAAATATCAGGGAGGGAGAGGAATTATTTAAGCTTAGTACCAATGTGGACACAAGAACGAATGGATATAAACTGGACATTAGGAAGTTTAGACTTGAAATTAGACGAAGGTGTCTAACCATTAGAGGAGTGAAGTTTTGGAACAGCCTTCCAAGGGGAGTAGTTGGGGCAAAAGAAATATCTGGCTTCAAGACTAAGCTTGATAAGTTTATGGAGGGGATGGTATGATGGGATAGCCTAATTTTGGCAATTAATTGATCTTTGATTATTAGCAGGTAAATATGCCCAATGGCCTGTGATGGGATGTTAGATGGGGTGGGATCTGAGTTACTACAGAGAATTCTTTCCTGGGTGCTGGCTGGTGAGTCTTGCCCACATGCTCAGGGTTTAGCTGATCGCCATATTTGGGGTTGGGAAGGAATTTTCCTCCAGGGCAAAATGGCAGAGGCCCTGGAGGTTTTTCACCTTCCTCTGCAGCGTGGGGCATGGGTCACTTGCTGGAGGATTGTCTGCACCTTGAGGTCTTTAACCCATGATTTGAGAACTTCAATAACTCAGGCATAGGTTAGGGGTTTGTTACAGGAGTGGGTGGGTGAGATTCTGTGGCCTGCGTTGTGCAGGAGGTCAGACTAGATGATTATAATGGTCCCTTCTGACCTTAAAGTCTATGAGTCTAATACTCAAGAAGCTAATATAGGAGGTATCTAAGCCTCTATTATCTTTGGAAAATCATGGGAGACAGGAGAAATTCCAGAAGACTGGAAAAGGGCAAATATAGTGCCCATCTATAAAAAGGGAAATAAAAACAACCCAGGAAACTACAGACCAGTTAGTTTAACTTCTGTGCCAGGGAAGATAATGGAGCAAGTAATTAAGGAAATCGTCTGCATACACTTGGAAGGTGGTAAGGTGATAGGGAATAGCCAGCATGGATTTGTAAAGAACAAATCGTGTCAAACCAATCTGATAGCTTTCTTTGACAGGATAACGAGTCTTGTGGATAAGGGAGAAGCGGTGGATGTGGTATACCTAGACTTTCGTAAGGCATTTGATACAGACTCACATGATATTCTTATCAATAAACTAGGCAAATACAACGTAGATGGGGCTACTATAAGGTGGGTGCATAACTGGCCTGATAACCGTACTCAGAGAGTAGTTATTAATGGTTCCCAATCCTGATGGAAAGGTATAACAAGTGGGGTTCTGCAGGGGTCTGTTTTGGGACTGGCTCTGTTCAATAACTTCATCAACGACTTAGATATTGGCATAGAAAGTACGCTTATTAAGTTTGCAGATGATACCAAACTGGGAGGGATTGCAACTGCTTTGGAGGATAGGGTCATAATTCAAAATGATCTGGACAAATTGGAGAAATGGTCTGAGGTAAACAGGATGAAGTTTAATAAAGACAAATGCAAAGTGCTCCACTTAGGAAGGAACAATCAGTTTCACACATACAGAATGGGAAGAGACTGTCTAGGAAGGAGTACGGCAGAAAGGGATCTAGGGGTTATAGTGGACCACAAGCTAAATATGAGTCAACAGTGTGATGCTGTTGCAAAAAAAGCAAACATGATTCTGGGATGCATTAACAGGTGTGTTGTGAGCAAGACATGAGAAGTCATTCTTCCGCTCTACTCTGCGCTGGTTAGGCCTCAACTGGAGTATTGTGTCCAGTTCTGGGCACCGCATTTCAAGAAAGATGTGGAGAAATTGGAGAGGGTCCAGAGAAGAGCAACAAGAATGATTAAAGGTCTAGAGAACATGACCTATGAAGGAAGGCTGAAAGAATTGTGTTTGTTTAGTCTGGAAAAGAGAAGACTGAGAGGGGACATGATAGCAGTTTTCAGGTATCTAAAAGGGTGTCATAAGGAGGAGGGAGAAAACTTGTTCATCTTAGCCTCTAAGGATAGAACAAGAAGCAATGGGCTTAAACTGAAGCAAGGGAGGTTTAGGTTGGACATTAGGAAAAAGTTCCTAACTGTCAGGGTGGTTAAACACTGGAATAAATTGCCTAGAGAAGTTGTAGAATCTCCATCTCTGGAGATATTTGAGAGTAGGTTAGATAAATGTCTATCAGGGATGGTCTAGACCAGTGTTTCCCAAACTTGGGACGCCGCTTGTGTAGGGAAAGCCCCTGGCAGGCCGGGCCGGTTTGTTTACCTGCCGCATCCACAGGTCTGGCCGATCGTGGCTCCCACTGGCCGCGGTTCGCTGCTCCAGGCCAATGGGAGCTGCTGGAAGCAGCGGCCAGTACGTCCCTTGGCCCGTGCCGCTTCCAGCAGCTCCCATTGGCCTGGAGCAGCGAACCGCGGCCAGTGGAAGCCGCGATCAGCCGGACCTGCGGACGCAGCAGGTAAACAAACTGGCCCAGCCCGCCAAGGGCTTTCTCTACACAAGTGGCATCCCAAGATTGGGAAACACTGGTCTAGACAGTATTTGGTCCTGCCATGAGGGCAGGGGACTGGACTCGATGACCTCACGAGGCCCCTTCCAGTCCTAGAATCTATGAATCCTAGAATCTGTGAATTTATCAATGACCATCTGTTGAGAGGTCCATCAGACCTAGAATAACTTTGAGGATGTGAGTATGACTACAGTTTTAGTCATTCCATCGGGTTTTGTAGGATTTATATATCCATGTGTAATTGTAACTTTACTTATTGCTTTAATAAAACCTGTAGTACCGCTAAGACTTTGTACTTGTGATTGTATCTGTGGTCACTATCCTTGGTCTTCCTGTGTGTTCCTGGAGTCTCTCCAAATTTGAGAAAAGCACCAGAGTGATTTTCACTCTGAGCTTAGCTGTTGCAACAGGAGCTGAACCCATAGGTAGTTTAATACAAAATCACTATATTCAATTTAAATAAATAAAAAAAAGGCTGCAGCTTGTATATAGCCAGGAAGTTTGTAGCAGAAAGGGGCATCAGGGGGAGAGAGAATCTGCAGTTGTACTCTGGGTACAGACATGTGAGTAGGAGGAAACCCAGTGGGGAAACAAAAGCCTTAGGATCCTATAGTTGATAGAAAGGGTTTACCCAGAGGAGTTTCAGGGAAGACAGCCTGTGGAAGGAGAGCAGGAAGAAGCCCAAGGCAAACACAGTGAGGGTTGAGACTGTGTAGACCCTGGCTGGAAACCGGAGTAGTAGGCTGTCCAGGGTTCCCCTACAAGCCATTGGGAAAGTAGCACAGACCAAATCCCAAGAGGGAGCAACTGAGTCATGTAAAAGGGAGAGCACCGTGAGTCTCACAGAAAGAGAGAGGCTGCAGGGCATGCGAGTGAGAGATGGGTAGGGAAGTCAGACTGGGCAGAGCTAATCCTCAGAGCAGCTAGGAGGAGGTGTCCAAGTGGCGAGTAGGGCATCCCGTGACACTCATGCACACCCCTGGCATGGCAGCATGCAAGAGGTGGGAGTGGAGGATGCACCATGGTACTCCCCTTCACCATGTACACATCTTACCATGTAAAAGCTCCAGGTGAGCTACCATTTGGCTGAAGCAGCCTTGTAAAGTTGTTCTGTCCTGCCCTGTCATGGGCATGGGGAGGAGAATTCTTCCCTGCAGCCCTTGCACATTGACCCAGAACATTAACCAACTACCTGAGCACTGAGCTCAGGACTGGAGACTAAGGGTGAAATTTTTAAGCTGCAGGTATCATGGTTGCACTGCAGAAATAGGGGAACAAGAAAACCACTTTGCATGTGCAAAGGGAGTCTGCATGCTTTTGCAGCTGTACTCCTTGTACCTGCAGCTATAAATTAGATACTGACAATTAAAAAAATCCCATTCTCGTCATTACACCATGGACTGCTTTATTGAAGAATGATGACCACACACACCGGGGATATACTTTCCCTCTTCTGTGACATTAATGGGATAGAAGAGTGAATAGATTCCCCCTTAGCTGCAGTGTTATCAGTACCAAAATGTAAATTTCTCACTAGATTTTCATCATCCATCCTTGGTTTTCAGTAACTGAAATCACGTTGGAGATTTTATCCTAATTATTCCTGCACTTTCTGGAATTTAAGAGCTGGAGCCTTTGATAAATTTATAACATCATAAAGAAGATTAAACATCTCAATAAAACATCTTAAAGGCTGAATCAGGAATTTTTTATGATGATTAATGTTATTACAATGAATGCTCCAAAAGTGATGTTTTTCCCCATTTATTTTAAAACTACCACGTATTGTTTGCCAGATATTTTTATTCCATTTTGTTAAAATAAACGTTACTACCTGATCAGTTCTAGAAGCTTCTTGTGTAATAAGGAGCCTCTTTCACTGGATATGTAAAGGCAGGACAAAATTGTAGTGCTGGTACCTGGGGGAACACTAGAGTTTCTCTTTTATTATTCTCTGGATGTGGAGAGACGTTAGTGATGGTTACATCACACCATGAGCCAGCCAGCTGTGTTAGATGAATCCCTGAAAGGCTGTAATAATGTGTGCTCTCATATTCATCTGGCACTTTTGGGAGGCATTTCCCTTGCTCCTCCTGGGTCAGTGTGGGTCTGCATCATTCCCAAGCCCACCAGATACAATCTAGCCCCATAAACATATGAAAAATGATCTCTTTTGATCAAGGTGGAGTCTAGTGATCTACTTTACAAATGGGTTTTGCTTCCCTATTGTGGTGGTTCTCAACCAGCGGTACACGTAGCCCTGGGGGTACGCAGAGGTCTTCCAGGGGGTATATCAACTCATCTAGATATTTGCCTAGTTTTACAACAGACTACATAAAAAGCACTAACTAAGTCAGTAGAAGCTAAAATTAAATACAGACAATAACTTGTAAATACTGTTCTATATATTACACAGAAATATAAGTACTTTTTTTTCCAATTGATTTATTTTATAATTGTATGGGAAAACGAGAATGTAAGCAATTTTTCAGTAATCGTGTGCTGTGACACGTTTTTGTATTTTTATGTCTGATTTTGTAAGCAAGTAGTTTTTAAGTGAGGTGAAAGTTGAGGTATGCAAGACAAATAAGACTCCTGAAAGGGGTACAATAGTCTAGAAAGGTTGAGAACCACTGCCCTATTGTACCTGGAAGCTTTGAAAAATTAAACTGTACTTGTCTGCATCAGTCAGCCTTAATGAAGCCTCTGAAAGGCATTTTCTCTCCATCAGCAGGCAGTGCTAAGGATGGAAAACACTTTACTCTTTTTGGACTATGAAATGTTGTTACTAATCTAGTTAGGGAGCAAGCAGGCAATTCAGATATATCAATATGTACCTCTTTTTAGAGCAAACTTTAAGACCTCACTTCATGAAGTTGAACAGTATCATAATCTCTTCCAGAAGTGATGCATAATTTGCCATAATACGTTCTGAAATGTTGATCTTTCTACCTTTTTTCCCCCAACAGAAAGGAAGCCATTGTGGGGTTTTTTATTATTATTATTAATCCCTATAGTTAAATAGTACACAGAAGTATTACAAATGTGGAGTCTGGTTTTTAGAGATGCTGTGTGCCCACAGTTACTACTGACTATAACTGAAGCTGTTGATGCCCAGCACTTTCTTGAAATTTGAGCCTTTAAGTCATGTACTAGGACCCAGGGTTTGAAATGCAGCCACTTAAATGCCTTCAGCACAATTTGCGTGGGCACAGAAATCTCACATGCTCACGCAATTTCCTTAATGGCTACATAAGAAAATCTGCAGGGAAGAATTTACAAATGTGCTCCTAGGGACCTGATTCTCCTGCTGGATTCATCATGAGTGGCCTCTTAAATAGACAGAAGCTTTTTGATCTTTCAAATTTCCCTGGCCAAGAGGAATGTGTAACCCACCCTTAGCCCCTGTACTGGCTGGAACTTTAGAAATCTGCTGCATCCTTTCACACATTGGGAAGTTTGAGCTCAAAGGAGGATCATGCTTTTAGATCCAGATCTCCACACAGCTCAAATCTCTAGGCAGGAAGAGTTTGCCTCAGTCAGAAGTGACAAAGGCTTTGGCTCTCAAGCCCTGCAGTTGAGGAGAAACACCGATGGCAAGATTATGAAGCTCCATACTATATCCCTCCTGGCTTTGCAGATTTTATGGTACCATGGCTCCATACTGCTAGCCTTTGCCTGTAAAACTTTGGAGGGCAGTGAGGCTTCAGTTAAAGGGGAAACATACATTTAACGTTGGCTCTGTCATAATGGTCTTGTGCCCATTTGGCCTGGAGGGTTGTGGGCTGAAGGGGCAATGAATGTCATGTAGAGCGGCCATTCCCAACCATCCATGAGTCTGGCCCCATTTTCTCAATGTCTGTGGAACTCAAATCCCATGAACACCAGAGGACGTGCTCCTGAGCAGACCGGAAAGAGCAAGAAGGGAGATGGCGCAGAGCTGGCATTCCCTTTGTCTGCATCTCACTCTGGTGCTGCCACATGACCATTTTTTATTTATTTAAACCTGTTGGGTTTTTTTGTTTTTGTTTTTTTAAACATCACTCCAGTTGTGGGTGCTTGTCTGAACATTTAAGATGTATAAAACTAGAGGATCAATATACACAACACACAGACTTGGCAATCCTCTCCCAAATGGGCACTGTTTCTGAAAATTATAGCGCAGATGCTCAATCAACACAGCAGTAGAGAAATTTTGGTATAGAATCCCTAATCAAAATAAACTTAATTAAAGTATCATTATGCTAATTTTAGTTTTAAGATAGCGTGGTAAGAGTGAGGATTGAGACACTTAGCATCTCTGGAAGCTATAAACACAGCTTCAGCCTGCAGTCCTCCAGGGATCTGATACTGGGGAAATGAGTGGGACACAAATGGCAAGGAGAAGACATGGCATTGCTTGACGGTAACAAGGAAGGAAGAAGTGACTGGTGCTATTACTAGAACCCTAACCTTTCTTCCCCCTGTACCAGGACTGGCCATGAGGAGTAGGGGAGAGAAGAAAGTTGTTAATCATGATCCAAATGCAACAAGAAGGGAGCAGCATCACCTCCTGACTACTCCTGCTTTGAATTTATAGTAGAAAAAAAATATTTATTGGAATATGAATAACAGAATCTGGGCCAGAACTCAGCCAAATCCTTATTGGAATTCATATTTTGGCACAGCCCCAGTAACCATAGAGACTTATTCTCATCAACTGATTGTACAGAACCTGTACAAAGAGTTTCTGTTTACTCAGCAAATAATTTGATAGAGAATCCTTTAACATTTTCTGTGGAACACTCGGTAACAACTCCCTGTGTTTTCACTGTGCTGGAGCTCTTACAATCAGACAATTTATGTCTTAGCGAAAACAAACAAACAAAAAAACTATTGCCTCCAGCAGTAATCTTCTCTCAAACAATCTCTCTTGTGCCTTGACTACAAAGTGAATTTAAATAAATGTGGCACGAAGAAATGCAGGAGGAATTTCTAAAATTCCCACAAAATACAACGTGCACTCAAACTAATGCCAATTTTTTTCTGTTTCATTTGCTCCCCAGTCACTTAAACTGGAAAACAGCCAAACGGTAACAGATGGAACTGGAAGCACAGGGTACAACCAGCATGCAGTGCACTGACATTTCCCTTTGGTTATAATTACTTTATTGCAGTTTAGTTACTTTTACTAGGTTGAAACATTGTGGGGTAGAGTCAGATTGGTGTAGCTACTTAGTCTGAGTTGGCAATATTACCCACGGTTTTACTTTCTGCTAACTGGTCGCCAGATACAAGAATAGGCTTCCCTTATTAGTCATTCAGTTGCTGGACTCAGTGTATGCCTCATTGTAGCACACAGATTCTTCTTGGACCATGTTAGTCAATAAACAGCAGTTGAACAAAATGAGTCAGGTGGGACGTGAGCAATAGCAGTCTATTGGCATAACGTAACTGGAAATACACATGTATTGGGGGCGGGGGAGAGAAGGACCATAAAATCTGTGACTTGTGCTATGTCTCTTCAGGTGCTGATCTTTCTCCACTCATATATAAAGTGATTTGAAGAGGTTTGATACTGGCCTCAGTTCAAAGAGAATGATCCATGCATAAGAGGCTGCATGAACTAGGCCATGACATTCTTTGTGCAAGCGGACAGGCAGTCAAAACTGTCATTGTTGGCAGAGATGAGAAGATGGGGAATGATGTGATACAAAATGAGTGGATTGGTTTAAAAATTGGCCCTTTAATCCCAGGCTGATCCCATGTCACATGCAGAAAACAATCGTGTTGGGGTATTCTTTATTTGCAGATATGTATCTCAATAATCTTCCTATTCTGGAGGCAGTTTTTCCCCTGCTATTCCCTACACATCTTTCTCTACAGACTGTATAGAACAAATTGAATGGTAAATAAATAATATACGTTATATATGTTGTTTACCCAATCAACAAACAGCTCCAGTTATATTGTATTTTTTTCATTTCAATTGCTATTAATATGCATGGCATGAGCTGAGAATGTATTGCCTATTAAATGCTATTGTTCTGAGAAACAGTTGAACTCTTCTGTTAATAAATTACTTGATTACTGTCATTTGACACAATGTGAATAATCTATCAGTGACAAATGTCTTCTCTCTTGGGTGAGTTAAGGTTAAGCTCAGACAGCAGAAAAGCAAATACATGAACGTGAACATCATAGATCCATGAGTTTTTCCCTCTTTTATATGTAGTAGCCATATCATTGTTTAATTTTGTCTTTCCTCAAGCAATTTCTTTTTTTGCAATGCCTACTGCAATAGGGAAATTTAAGATTCTGCAGCTACTAAATGTTCAAGGCAATGAATGAGGAAAATATTTTCACATTTTTAAAAATTAGCAATTATTCCTACTGGTGCATATGGGCCATTTTTTACTTTTTGCAGTTCTGCACTTTGTCTTCCCTATAGTTCAAAGACAAGGTACATTGTCCAGTCAGTCGTCCCTTACAACAAAACATACTTCTACAAGGCATTTTAAGGTTCATCTGTCTTCTAAATAGAACAGAAATTAATAGTCTAGATTCTTGCTTTGCCACATTGCAGGAGAAGTCTCCTTGGACAGAATCTCACTACCTCCAGCAGTCTGGTTCCTATGGAGCCTCCAGTGGAACCTAGAATTGACCACACCAGTGGAATCCCTGGTAAGGGTGGCCTTTTAAATGCTGCCTGTCCTCTGGGTGAATCCCTTGAGACACAATGGGGTAGATGGTGAAGGGAAATGCAGTTTGCACCAACCATCACCAATGCAGGTGAATTACACCCTCTATGTATTCTCAGTGTGCACTGAGCAAACCCTCTTCTCTTTGGCAGTAATGATTTGATAAAGTTAGTTTACAAAACTTAAGAATAAATATAAATATTTTATTGTCCTGTTTACCTTTCCTGTTGCTGTCTAGGCACACTGGATACTAGCTTAATTTTATTGTATTACAATAAGCTGCTTAGGTTCTCAAACTTGGGCTGCCGCTTGTTCAGGGAAAGCCCCTGGCGGGCCGAGCCGGTTTGTTTACCTGCCACGTCCGAAGTTTCGGCCGATCGCGGCTCCCACTGGCCGCGGTTCGCAGCTCTAGGCCAATGGGGGATGCAGGAAGTTGCGGCCAGCATATCCTTTGTCCCGCGCCGCTTCCCGCAGCCCCCATTGGCCTGGAGCAGTGAACCGCGGCCAGTGGGAGGCACCATCGGCCGAACCTGCGGACGCGGCAGGTAAACAAACCAGCACAGCCCGCCAGGGGCTCTCTCTGAACAAGTGGCGGCCCAAGTTTGAGAACCACTGGCCTAGGCCATTTTATGTCATTGTACAATTTATGCAACTAAGATAAAATACACTTCCAGAAAAAAACACTTGCAAGTTCATTATTATTATTGTTTATTATTGTATTACCATAGCACCTAGAAGCCTTAGTCATGGACAAGGAGCCCATTGTGGTAGGCACTCTACCATCGCAGAACACAAAGTCCCTGCTGCAAAGAGCTTACAACAATCTAAGTATAAAACCAGAGACAACAGATGGATACAGACAGACTGACAGGGGAGTAAAGGAAACCATGAGACGATATTGATCACATGATTATGGGGAACTCTTCCCAAGCATGACAGGGAGCATAGGAGACAGCACAAAGGTTAATGTGGAAGGATGCAAAGCGAGGGCTAGGAAATGATCTTTGCAGCAGCATTCTGAATGGAGTGAGGCATGACTGCATTTTTCAAGGACAGAGAAAAGGATGCAGCAGTAATTAAGATGTGAGATGACGAGAGCCTAGACACCGTTTTAGCTGTGTGGGTGTGCAGGAAAGCCACAGAGATGTTATGTAGAAAGAATTTGCAAGATTTAGACATAGCCTAGTTCAATTTTTCACATCTTTCTGGGGGAATTTTAGTAGTCTTGACACTTGTGTCTTGGCTCTAGATACAATTGCCATAGATCTGTAGAAAAACTCAGTCTCAGAACTGTGGAACATAATGAAAACAGGAAAAAATCACAGAAGAGATGGTTGGTCTGAGTCTTGCGCTCAAAAGTTCATTTTCCCAGCTTCAGTTTGAGGAGCAAGTTTTTACCTTTGCTGATGCTGCTTACTTAATGCTTTATCACCCATGGTCTGGGAAGGCATAGTAGGGTGCACTGACCTTTCAAGAGCAAACACAGATCAGCACTCCTGTTACATGCATGGCATTTTGTGGGTCAGTCCACAGCCAAGGNGGGGGGGGGGGGGGGGGGGGGGGGGGGGGGGGGGGGGGGAGTGGAGGGAAGGGAAAGGGACCAGCAGGATAATAGACAGGGCCTGTTTCTCAGTAACAAGAAACTAGGGATGAAGGAAAGCCTGGAGTGGGGCTTCCCATCAAGACAACTGGGGAAGAGTCAGAGAGAAGGAAGTCTGACGAGGAACCCCAGGGTGCAGGTAAGTTGTCTGAGGCCTGAAAAAGCAAGAGACAAAGGAATTGTTTAGCTTATGGAGGGTAAACTACTATTGTTATTAGACTTGCATAATCAGGAATGAACCCATATATGAGGAATAAAGACATGCAGTTGTGTTGGAAACAGGAAAAATACATTTTAGCCTGGAACGAGAGAAATGATATGGGCTCAAAGGCCCAGTGTGTGTGTATACACATTCTTATTTAGGGTTCCTAGGTCAGGGCTGCCTGAGACAGTAGGAGGAAGACCCACTTTTTGCTCCCCTGCATCATGGAGGAAGACCGTATGGATTCTGGGAAGAAGACTGGCCCAGAAATGGCAATGACTATATTTTCTTTCATTTTGATGTTTTGTTACGCCAGGAAAGTGAATTTTTAATGTTGTTGGAGAGCCAAATCATTCAAACAACCCAACCAACCAGAGGGAAAATAAGCCACTGTGGGAAAACTGAGGCAATATGTTCATTGTTTTTGTATGTGGAATGTAACTAGTCTCCTTTTGTTCCAAAGAATAAAGAATCTAAATAGCAGGTTAGTTAGGAACAGTAAGCCACTAAGGAATTTGTGCTCCTAGTAGAAAGGAAGAGAAGAGAAGAAGGAAACAGTGACTGTGATCTGATTCTCAAATATCTGGGTTTTCAAAAGCCAGGTAGAAAGTATATGAAGATTTATTTTTTTTAAAGGAAGGGTGACTAGGAGAGTTGGAGGAAAGAATTCGCTCTTCAGATTCTCTCTAAAAGGCTCAGAGAAATCTGGGCACAGCAATTTTTATTTTCAGACTTAGTTATTCTCACTATACATTGTTGCCAGTTGATGAAATATCAAGATGTCAGCAGTATCATTTTACATTAGTCCAGAAACTCTCTATACGTTGGTCATTTGCACCATCTGTCACACAAATGTTACTGGAGAGATAAATGGAAGAGAACACTTCCTGAAAACAGAATGGAATAAACAGCTCCAATGGCAAAAGTCAACGGACTCAAAGAAGCTACTAGGAACAAAATGGAGGGAGCAGAGTTGGGGAAAGGTGGAAGGGAGAGGGGGAGAGAGAGAACGAGAGAGAGGAATAGGACAATGACAGCACTTTTCCTAAATCCTAAGGATCATCTGCATTTGCTGCAATACTACTTTTCCTTCTTTGCTAATACTGTAGAGTCAGAAAGGTATGAAATATAGAATAAGGCAACACCAGGTTTTTGTTTACTTTAAATGTGCAATTAGTTCAGAGCAAGCAACATTGTACGAAATGGTGACAAGGAATAGTAGACACAGCAAACTGTCATGGTGCTTATAAGCCATAGAATAAGTTCATTGGTGGGCTACTATTGCCTGTGAACATGCTTTCTAGTAAACCATTGATCATATTCATAAGTTCAGTTGTGTGCTCATTACTATGTTCCATCTTGCAGGTTCATCTTAAAAAAAAAATGTTGTTTAGTTTTCTGGCGTAATGATACCTAATACCCATGAGAACTCTTCTGCACTTTGTCTGGAGTAATCAATCTATCATACAAACATTTTCACTGCAATTGAAGACATACAGTAAGGCAGTAGACCTTAAAATCATCTTTTGCCTGGGTACTGGATAGCAGTATGCAAGACTGTCTACTCAAGAGAATAACTGAGATGCCTCAGATACCATTGTGAAGAACTGTTGGTGAATACTGACATTTTGTTAAAGGCAACCACTGTAAATGAATGTTTCTAAAGATGTTTTCCCCCAGCTGATCAGCTCTGTTTTGTTCTAATTAAGAGTGTTTAGATCAGATTTGGGGGCTTATCTCTAATACTAGGCCACTACCTGTAGATGCTGGCAAAGAGCCTTGGATTACTTTTTTTCAGGGATCTGATCATTCTAATATTGTGGTATTAGGGTACATACTAAATTTATGATTGACGCAGGCCCAGCAGGCCAGGAGAAGCTAGCTCTAAACCACCTTTCCCCTAATTCTGAGGGTGCCAGGGGAAGTTATGGCCCACTAGAAAAACTCAGAATAGTCTAATATTTGGAGGAGTCCTACCATTCCCCAATGAATTCTGTTCACTACACCCAAAAAGGGGAAAGGGGAGCATAAAGCCTGACCATATTTCCTTCTGGGTAATCTGAAGACAGGAGGTTGTATAATAATGGTGGTTTCTTATACCAATCTCACTGTACTTGTAACAGTAATAAACCCAAAGAAATAAACATCACTAAATGTCATCACATGTTACTATCACAAGGAATTCAGTTTGAGAGTGCTGCTTATTTGCCAGTGTAATTAGATAGCATGTCCTACAGGAGAAAGATGCTTAGCCTTAAGGCGCTGGGGATGCAATTGCTCTAAATGACTTCCTTATGGCTAGAAATTACCTCAGAAAAAATGACATGTATTTTGGCGCTCAGCAGTGCAAGCAGTGTATGGATTTCTGCCTTGTGCCTGTATGGGGAGGAGAGGGGACCATGTATCTGAACTGGGGGCTATTTACACATTCCCTTCCCTACCTTTAGTAATGATGGAGAACAACTGATCACTCTACTCTTTATAAGAGGACAGAACATATTTGAAGTTACATATTATCAGGTCCTCCCTCAATCATCTTTTCTCAAGCTAAACATGCTCAGTTGGGATTTTTTTAAACTTTTCCTCATAGGTCAAGTTTTTCTAAATCTTTTTGTTGCTCTCCAAGGGACTCTCTCCAATTTGTCCACACCTTTCTTAAAGTGTGGCACTCCAGAACGGGACATAGTACTCCAGCTGAGGCCTTACCAATGCCAAGTAGAGCAGGACAATTACGTCCTGTGTCTTACATATGACATTCCTGTGTAATATACCCAGAATGATAATACATCCCAGAATATTTACCTTTTCACAACTGCATCACGTTGGCTTATGCTCAATTTGTGATCCACTATAACCCCTCCCCTGGCAATCCTTTTCAGGAGCACTACTGTCTAGCCAGTTATTCCTTATTTTGTAATTGTGCATTTGATTTTTTTTTTCCTTCCTAAGTGTAGTACTATCCACTTGTCTTTATGTTGACATGGTGATTAGTAAATATGTTACCAATTCAGTCTGTCTCCTCTTTGATGAGACTCCATCTAACACCACTGTTGCTTCCTGATTTTCAGGGTCAATATGTAAAAGCAAAATGCAGAAACATATGAGCGTGAAACATAACCTTGTTAAGGGTGAAAAAGAGTTTGTGGCCACTAACAATGCCACTTGCATATATATGCAACTCCTTCACTGTAGAGGCGCAAAGTCAGATCAGAATATTCATGGTGTTGAGGAATATATACAGTGGAGAATGCCTTCTCCTTTACTTGGGTAAGGGGCATGATCCAAAGACCACTGAAGTCAATGGGAGTCATTCCATTGACTATAATGGGCTTTGAATCAGGCCTAAGGTGAAGAAACAAAAGCGAAGGATTAGGGAAAATCTTCCTTTAAATTATATAAATAAACCTAGTAGTATAAAAAGCAGCAAAAGGGTGTGTGTAATTTCATAAAAATATAAAATGCTGCATCATTTATAGTATCAAGTACTACGTTATTGATAACTGCTTCTCCAACACCTTTGTAATAACTTTATGCTTAAACCTCCTGCTTCCACTTTACTGGAGTATGATAGATGAAAATTAATATTTTCAAAACATCCTCACATCATCTATTTTAAGGTAGGAAAATAACTATTGTTACTTCCCAAATTGAAGCACAGAGCAGTTAATCACAACCTTATGATGAGATAGTGACACAATCAATCAATAACAGAACTCATTGGTTCTTGAGTTTCAGATCTATGGTGCCCCTAATCTGAGACATCCTTAACAAAGGCATTTTAATCTGTAAAGACTCACTTTACTAAACAGCACTAACATAAGTGTAGCACATGCACACAAACGCTAATGTGCAAAAATTAGATTTAATTTTATTCATACTGGAATCATAGGCGCCAACTTCTCCGGTGGGTGCTCGACACCTCCTGCCCCTGCCCCACCATCTCCCGCCCATGCCCCGCCTCATTCCAACCCCTTCTCCAAAGTCCCTGCCCCAACTCTGCCCCCTCCCTGCCCCTATTGGACTCCTTCCCCAAATCCCCGCCCCAGCCCCACCTCTTCCCTGCCTCCTCCCCTGAGCGTGCCGCATTCCCGCTCCTCCCCCCTCCCTCCCACAGCTTGTTACGCCGCGAAACAGCTGTTTCATGGCGGCAAGCACTGGGAGGAGAAGTGGGGACACGGCACGCTCAGGGGAAGAGGCCGAGGTAAGCTGGAGAGGGGCGGGGAGCTTGGCTGCCGGTGGGTGCAGAGCACCAACCAATTTTTCCCTGTGGGTGCTCCAGCCCCGGAGCACCCATGGAGTCGGCGCCTATGACTGGAATTGTTCTTACCTTCTGCAATGAGGACTCTAAAACAAGCGCTGAAAATTATATTTCCATCTATTTATGAGTTACATCAGTTCAAATATGAAGATATAACAAAGCAGAACATATTGGAGGAGCTCATTTTCATATTTGCATAACTCCAAACGGCATATATGAAAATGAGCTCCTGCATACATTTTGCTCAAACATTTTTAAAAAGTCACATCTGGGATGAGACCAACTGAGGAAAGTATCAAAAGCAGTGCATTTAGCAAAATTATAAAGAACAAAACTGGAGGATGGAAATTGTGGTCTGGATTCTCTATTAAAATCTGTCCCCTTTCCATGTTTTTTAGGAGATGTAAAGTGTCTGGGAATTGGCCAAATATGGCCAAAAGAGAATTCCCATGAAATAGGAGAACTCCCAGCTGGGGGTAAGTGTGTCAGCTCTGGGCCTGCTGTCCCCCACCGCCTGGAGTTGGGGAATGCCCAGCAGGAGTCTGGCACAGAAGAGACTATGTTTCTATAATTCACATTTAACTACAGCGCGTAGTATTTGCAGTAACTAAACAGAGTACTATTTTGTCTATCTGTCTTTGAGATGTGAATGAAAAATGTTTTCAGTGGGTCTTGGTCCATTAAGGTTGATTAAGTGACTTATGGCCTAACTATATAAGTTTCAAAGACTAACACAATTATGCAGCATCACATGTCCATATTGTAATAACTTACTACATACTTGATCCAACTGTGCTTACTATTGACACAGCTCATTACAGCCTTGCTTACATTCCAGTTCCAATGGGTACATTTGTATGAAAAAATGCCAAATGTCAAGTGGTGGTTGGAACTGGAAATTTTGTTTTAAAAAATAATTTGGTATAACTAGAGACAAAGGATTTACAGTAAAATTACCTGTTCTGTCCTATACCTTAGGGCAAAACTTACTATTCAATTAAGGATACAGTAGAACCTCAGAGTTACAAACACTTTGGGAATGGAGGTTGTTTGTACTCAAATCCTGCTTTTAAGCATCTTAATTTAAATGAAACAAGCACAGAAACAGATTCCTTACCTTATCAATTTTTAAAAAAACTTTCCCTTTATGTTTTGGTAGTTTACATTTAAACAGTACTGTACAGTATTTTCTCCCCCCCTCCCGCTTTGTCTCTGCTGCCTGTTTTGCAAACTTCTGGTTCCAAATGAGGTGTGTGGTTGACTGGTCAGTTCGTAATTCTGGTGTTCATAACTGAGGTTCTACTGTACATAGTTTTTTCCACTGTTGCTTATTACACAATTTCTTTAGCCTTTGACAAAAAACCCACCTCTTTTTATTAGGATAAACTACACTGATATAACTAACTCATATTACATAATCCTAAAAGCAGTTAATTGGAAAATTCAACTAATTTTTATTTCATCAATTTTCTGGGGGGAATATCTTAATTACATTTTCCAGGGGATTGTTAATAGGATTTTATTTAAATGTTAGAACAAAAACTTTCCCCTCACTCTAGGGAGAAAAAGTAGGTCCTTTTTATTATTTTAAATAAAGTAGACTGTTCATAGTATCATATGGTAGATAGAGGACTGTGGAAATCCTGTGGCCCTGCTAAAAACTTCAACCTTCAGACACAGTAAATGGGACAGTGATAGACCAAACATCCCACTGATTCTTGGATTCAAATTAGTTATTGGTAGGTGCCCTGAAAAACACTCATTTCTACACATATTGCTGTAGGCACTAGTTTGTACTCTTAACTCTAGGGAAAAAGAAGTTTGAATGGTGCATGTTATTTAATTTTTTTTCTGCACCTAGAGTTGCGCCATTATGTGACAAAATTAATGTAACTGGATGGTGTGCCAGTAAGTATGTTGAAGCAATTGTCAATGAGGAAGGGTTCTATTCATGTGGAACTGGTTGCATATCTTTGGTTAGTTTTTCAGCTGGTATATATCAATACAGTTCCACTGAGGTCAATGGAGATGCACTGATTTACACCAGCTAAGGTGCTGGCTTCACTGCTAATTTCCAGACTAACAGCTACTTTAGACTTGAGGTTTGGTTTTGTTGAGGAATGGGGCAGGGAAGAAAGAAGGAGATGAATAGAAGGGAAGAATTCAGAAAGGGATTTAGGTGCCTAAATCCAAAATTTAGATAATCAAAACTCCTGCTCAGCCTCTGCCTAACCCAATAGGCACCTAACATCCCTGGGAACTTAAGTTTTGCTGGTGAGTCCCCTAGGCACCTATATTTCTGTTGCTGGGCATGTACAGAGCTATCTATGTCCTGACGCCAGGGCACATAGTTCACGCCTAAGACTTGGAACGAGGCCTTCCCCTGCCTATCTTGCCTACAGAGCCCGATCCAGTAGGTGTGTTCTGAGCAAGTCTAATGTATTGGAGTTTGCACAAAACAAGGCCAAAGGAGATGGTGTCCCCCATAAATCTTTAGCACACTGTTTGGTGCATTCACACAGGATGTGGGAGATCCAGGTTCAAATCTGCCTGATGTGGAATAAGGATTTGAACTTAGGTCACCCACCTCCCAGATGAGTGCCCTAACCACAAGGTATTCTGGGGTGTTGAAGCTGTTCCACTTTGTATAAATGAATTAAATGGTTATTGAGGCAAAGCATGGGAGTGCCTGATGGTTAGGGCACTCACCTGGAAAGTGGGAAAACCAAGTTCAGGTCCCCATTCCAATGGCTTTATTTATACAAAGTGGAGCAGCTTCAACAGGAGAGATTGAGACCCCTCTTGCATACCAGAATACCCCATAGCCCAGTAGTCAGGACACTCAGATGACTGGCAGGAGACCTAGGCTCAGAGTCCCTGCACCACAGCAGGCAGAGGGGGGGATTTGAATTTAGGTCTTCCAAATCCCAGGTGAGTGCTCTAACCACTGGGCTAAAGGTTATCATGGGAATACCTGTTCCTCCTCCATTTTTTGCAAGAAAGGCCTTAGGCACTGAATTTTTGGAAAGGGTTAACAGCTATGAATATCAAGTAGAGATAGGAACCTCGGACCAGCCTGGATTTAGACACCTACATTCTGCGGAGAGGTGGAGTTTAGGCCTCACCCCTCTCCTCAGCATTTTCTTTCTATTGGCTATCTTAGGCAGCTCTCCACTCAGCTTGCTGGGCTTTGTACAAAACATTTTTAGGTGCCCATATCTCTGCATGCATTATATTGGGAGACCTGGATGCCTAACTTAGTATCATGGATTCCACTAGGTTGCAGGGTGCCTAAACATTAGGCATGACAATGCTGAGTCTAAATCTCCTTTGTGAATAAAGCCCTGGGAGTCTTTCCATTGACTTCACTGGGTGTTCTCCCTGTGAGACTACTAAGGACGGTGTCACCAAATAAGGAATGCAGCACCAAGCCTTTAGATTTCTACTCAAGAAAGGGAGACTCAAAAATCCACAAGCAGAGTGACCATGTGGAGTAGGGGTGGCCTCCACACAGGCTGTGTGCTGCACAGATGTCCCTTGAGCTTTCAGCGGCTAGCACTGAGGTTAACAATGGAGGTAGACCAAGAGAGGTCCACCATGTTCATGTTTACCAAACAAATTATAGGGTTGCTACAAGTGGGACCAGACCCAGTAAAATAGGTACACATAGGACTAGAGGGAAGCTTCATGCTGTATCTCTGAACTCTTGCATTTGGTTGCAGGGGAAGGGGGAACAGATTTCATCTCCATTGCACTGAAACAGTGTAAAAGCCTTTTCACACTGGCTTTACCCTGGTGAAATGAATTTCACCCTAAGTGACAGCAGTTTGTGCCAGGAACAAAATATGCAGGAAAGTTCGAAGACAAACCAGAGGCAAACTAGTGACACAAAATATTGCTAATAGTTTTTCCCATTAAGAAGAGGTTTAGTTTTAAGCTGTTATTGAATTGTATATGTTGAAAGGATTTTTTCAAGCAACAGCCGAGAAAGCAAGCTTCTTAATTAAAGCAGATGTTTGTCTTGTTCTGCATACATGAAGATTTTAGGAAACATCAAACACAGTGCTCGGAATAAGGTAAGCCAACATAAGTTATATTTTCCAGAAATAAAATGTTTGACAATTTTGTTATGGTTGCAATCTCTCCAAGATTAACTATACATATAATTCTTTTATGAATATTGTTTACATGAATGAATAGTTACATGATTAAACCTTTTCATAACATTTTATTTAAAATGCTTGCTTTGATATACAGCTGCTATAATCTGTCTCTGTACGACAGCAAATTTGGTTATAAAAACTCCTTTTGTAGCACATATTTTCTGTAAAATGCAAACTGCTTGGTCTATGGAGGGATAATCAGCTGTATTTCAAGTCCTTGTTGGAGCAAAATTTATTAACATTAGGTCACTAATGTTAAAATTAGCTTTGATTTCTATCTTTTGAACAACCTTTCACTCAAAGCTCACATATGCAAATTCCACAGAGGTTTTCATGTTTAAGATGAATAGTACATATTTGTACATGACAATTATAGTTCAGCTTACTCAATGTATTCTGCATCAGCTTTCTAAAAATGAACAGCCTCCTGTTCAGATATTCAGTTGCAAAACTGCCAAACTCTGTGTTAGTAAAACAGAGAAGCAATTCAAGAAGTAATTAATTCTAAGGCTCAGAGTAAACTGCTATTTTAATTAAAAGAACACTAAATACTAAAGTCCTGCTGCTCTCTACTTACAGCCCGAGAAACCCCATTTGAGGACTAGTCTATGTTTCTTTAAAAAAAAAAACAAAAAATAAAAATAAAAAATGTCCCCGAACCTCATGCTTACAAGCCAGAAGTACTCAACTAAATTCAACGAAAAATTCTAAAGATAGAAGAGAAAATAAGTATAGAGCATGGACCTGAATGTCTTATCACTGAATTTAATGGGAGTTGAGAGGATCAGGCACAATGTTTCTTAATTATGCTATGGGACTTCTCTCATTAATCTCCTTCCAACTCACTATGAGCAAATCAACTGGTATATAGCCCTTCCCTTCAGGCCATTCACTCTACAGGAGGAATTAGTCCCCAATTGTGAAATTCTACTAATTGCTTTTTTACAAGTTCACAGAGAGGGTAAAACATAGGACAAGTCTTCCCTAGCAGCATTGAGTTAACATGATCTCCATCCTGTTTAAATTACAACTGCTTCAGGTTACTCAGAGTGTAAGTTACACAGCAGTAACGGCGTCTGCATCCAAAGGAGTCTGAATGTGAGGGGAGGAATAAGTTTCTCCGATTGACTAGGGGGCTCCATCTTATCCCAGTTATTTATGCCTAAATCACCTCTCAATTGGACTACAGCAATACAGTATACCTGGATACGAAGCCTTCAGTGCGTAGAAAACTCCAACTGGTGCAGAACACTGCAGCACATCCCCTCAGCAACACAGGCAAACATGAATGCATCAGACCTGTTCTCTGCTCTCTACACAGGCTTCCCCTAGAATCTCAAATCAAATTCAAGGTCTCTGTCTCTGTCTTCCAAGTTCTCAATGGCCCGGGCCCAGAATATCTAAACAAATGACAAACTCTGGATGAAGACAGTGGTTGATAATTTTACCTCTCTACTACAACGGGACATTCTACAATATGAGTGAAGCTCATCTGTATGGGAGATAGATATTTCTTGGGGGTCAGTCAGAATGGTGGAGTGAACTGCCACAGGAACTAAGCACCACCACAAATCTCACCATCTGCTTCTCCAAGTGGAAGCTGCATTTGCGACCTGCCTTCTCAAACAGAGCAATATGTGTCACATATATATTATACAAATACACGTCTACCCCGATATAATGCGGTCGTGGGGAACCAAAAATCCCTACCGCGGTATAACTAAAACCCTGTTATATCAGGATGGGGCAGCAGGGCTCTGGCGGTGATTTAAAGAGCTCCGGGCTCCGGCCGCTGCGGGGAGCCCGGGCCCTTTAAATCGCCGGTGGAGCCCCGTTGCCACAGCCCCAGGGTAGGGGCGGCAGGGCTCTGGTGGTGATTTAAAGGGCCCGGGGCTCCCCGCAGCAGCCGGAGCCCCGGACCCTTTAAAGCGTCGCCAGAGCACTGCTGCTACCGCGCTATACGCGAACCCGTGTTATATCGGGTCGCGTTATAGCGGGGTAGAGGTGTATTCTAAAACAAAAAAACTCCACTTCACACACCTGAGAGGAGGCGAGAACAAACGCATGACAGATGTTAGTCCATTGCTTGATCTACTACTCACTAGAAAGCACCTTGGGTACATGTACACATGGCTGACCAGGTCAGCTGACTTGGGCTAGTGTGGCTTAGGCAGCCAGGCTGAAAAATTACTGTGTAGACATTGGGGCTCAGGCTGGATCCTGAACTCATGGACCCCGCAAGAGGGGCGGATCCCAGATCCTGGAGTCCAGCTTGAGCACAAACCTCCACACTGCAATTTTTAGCTCTGCAGCCTAAGTCAGCTGACCCAACCAGCTGCAGCTGTGCCCCGGGACTTTTATTCCAGACATGACTATGGTGATCAGCGCAGTATAAAAATCTGTATAGGATATACATAAACCTACGTTAACAGACCTTTAAGGTTGCAAAGTCAATCATTCAAAATTTAGGAAATGCCAGATGTAAAGTTACCTCTGAAACTGTAATTTGCCCCCTTTGTGTGTATGTGTTATGATACAGTCTTTAATTACATAATCACTTTTCCCCCCCAACACTGGAAAAATGCATACTGGGAAAACACATTTCAACATGTGGCATCATATTGGCACCCACATGCTTCATCAGCAGGGTTGGAATGTTCAGATCCACTGTAAAGGCCTCTAACACTTGCGCTAACACAGTAACTGATGGCAGTAATAGGTTGTAATCCTCTATGTGGGCCAGCACTAGAGGGGCATGGTACACTTTTCTAGTGAATTTCAGAGATACTTGTTGACAGCAGAGTTGGTCAGACTTGGGGGTCTTGGGTTCCATTCCAGGCTATGGAGGAGAACATGCAGACTCTTCTGCCCATTCCTCCCAAGCTTGACACCTTCTGTCCTGTCTGCTCCAACAGGTCCCTGTCCTAGTCCTGTCTCTACTAGCTTCTCACCCCAGTCCCATTCTCCTCAGGCTTCTTCTCCCAGTCCGTTTTTTTTGCCCAGCAAATCCTAGTCTGAACTCCAACAGATGCCCAGCCCTAGACTTCTCCTCTCTCTCTCTCCCCTAGTCTCCTTCCCAAGTTACTGCCAGTTCCCTCCCTCCCTCATTCTCCAGTTGCCCACCTTCCTCACATTCTCTTCCCCCACTGACTCCTAGTCTCTATCTCCCTTCATGGCCTTCTCATCCAATCTCAGTGTCCTCACCTCCCTTAGCAACCCGTCCCAGTCTCTTCACCCAGTCAGTCCCAGTTCTCCCCCTGCACATTGGCTCCTTGTTAAGTCTGCCAGTCCCAGTCTCCCCCCGCTCATCATTTTATCTCTGGCTCCTACAGCTGGTCTCCTTGCCTCGCCAGTACTAGTTCTCTACCCCTTGGGCTCCTTATCCCAATTTTCTCGCCTGGCCCTCCCTTGTAAGTCTCTGTCTGGCTGCTGTTCCTTTGTATTTGAATCAACTGGCTGCCTCCTCCATGCTTCTGGGTGCCAGCAGCGGAGACACGGAGAGCACAAACAGTGACAAACTCTTTGCTTTCAGTTCTGTACCTAGACCCACCTGCAGACCAGCTCTAGTCCTGACTGACTGACACCAGGAAGGGCAGAGAAACATTTAAAAAAAAATTGTTTGTTTGTTTGTTTTTAAAAGAATGTCAAAAAAAGCTTCAAGGCCAGTTTGGTTATAAATTAAAGATGAGGTTTTAGCCCAACTCTTCATTTATCTAACTGATGCCCTTCACTATGTAAAATAGTGTTGTTCATTTCAACTGTTTATTGTCTCTCAATACAGCCTTGTAAAAAGCTCCCCAAAGGCTATATTAAAAAGAGGGGGGGAAATGAAATTAACTTTAATGGTATGACTTGCACATACAAATGGAAGGAAATTCTATTAATTCAGAAGTTTTGCTGTTAATTGTTTCTTTTCTGCACTACATGTTTACAGGTACGTCTGTGATTCACTACATGCATGATCCAGTGATCTTACAGTACCTGACACACTGCTATCTAGACACTATAAAAATGAGTTAAAGATGGATTAAGACTGTGACTCTTAATCCTATTCTGTCAACCCATATCCTAGTCTGAATTTGCTTTCTTTACTTGATTTAGCACAGACTTGTAATTACTACTTGTGTTTTTTCACCCATGTTAACTTATTGGTTGTATGGAGGAATAACTTTTCAACTACTATTTTAGTTTGGGATATTGCAGTTTAGACAGGACACTGCTTTCTATATGTATGAATGAACAAATAAAGTGACAGTAGGATAAAATTGAAATCACAATAGAGATGTTAGTGGGGTTTTTTTATTTCATACAGATGTAGTAAATGAAAGGGAGTGTTTGCTTCTCAGTGAAACTGACATTATCAAGAACTGTGTTCCGAAGATTTGGCTGCATTCCAGAGTAAGTAGAGCTTTTTTCCAGAGTGCCTCTGACAACTGTGCATACATAATTCTTATACAGTGAAAAAGAGACCTTTTCTCGAACGGCTCATCTAACTATCTAATCTACCCTACCTAAAGTACAGTATGATATAACCACAGCCCAATTAGAAGAGTTCTATTGTTTACAGCATTTAGAAGTACAGTATGATATAACCACAGCCCAATTTAGAAGAGTTCTATTGTTGAAAACAAGCATGCTTAAAACAGTGTATGTGCACCTTTGTTGACACTGAATAATTAATCATCTGAACTGTGGTGCTATAAACAAAAAATTAGTAAATTAGAAGCATTTTAGAATGATAGGTGGTGGATGGAGTACTTCTGCAGGTTCCAAAACTTGAGTGTTTCAGGGTTTCTAAAAACCAAAATGACAATGTTGGCTAGAGGAGGAAAAAGTGCTTGGGGTGAAATTTTGAATAACTCTGAATGGATAGACATCACACAATGTACCAGAAATGGTGAAAGCATTTTTTTAGCCTTGATCTAACATTAGGATGCTTCAAAGACATCATAAAGGGAAAGCTTGAATGAGGCTGGATAATCATTTCCTCATTATGTATATAAGCAGAGAAGCACAAGATGGCCATAATACTTAAAGTTGCAGAATCCTGACATGCATCATAAAAGACCCCAAACTGAGGAAACTGCATGCCAAGATGGACTGGCTGAGCCATCAACTTATCCACCTGCTGAAATGCAGCCTAAAGAAGCAATATTCAGATCTTCCACACAGCTGTACTAGTCAGTTGATTGCATGGTTACCAGACTTCACAAGGAGACTAAATTATTATTTGAAGCCCTGATGACTAAAACTAGGACTTGGATCATGGAATCTTTTCCCCTGGCTGCGCATACTGAGGGTACGAGGGTGAAAAAATACATTGGGGGAGAGCCATTCTGATAACATAGTGATGGTAATAATTTTATACTAACTAAAACGAGCCTGCTCCTCTGACCTTGAGGTAATGATTGGTGACTAATTAGTCTTCTTTGCTTTGCATCTACAGTCCACCATCTTAGGGCAGGTGTTTCATTGCAGTTTGTCTCTGTATTCTATAGTGGTTTGAAAAATGAGAGGATAAGACATACATATAATGTATATGACCAAATGCTGATGTGGGGAAAAAAGGAACCTTATTTTGTCAGATGCAGGAGCATGATGTTGGAGGTACTAAATCAGAGTATTCTAGGGTATAACAAAATAGTGTGCAAAAAAATAGACTACTCTCTGCAGAATACCCTCAAGCAAAATATAGTACCGTTCCTACAGGAAGAAAAAAAAAGCACAAAGCCTCTTCAGAAGTAATCAAAGAGACAGGCAAGAGTTCATTTACCAATTTCACCAGCTCACATTAGCCATGGAATCTCTTACCTAGTATTGAATGATACTTATAGGTGGTAAGAATAAAAGCTCCCTAGTAATAGTGGAATATTGACAAAGAAAGTAGGGAAAACAGTTACCACAAAATGGTCTGAGGATACATAAAAGTTGCCAGTGATGCATTAACTTTGAAGAGGGCAAATATTAGTCAAGTTGGTCAAGAATATATAATGGGATGGATATCAGGACTTCGGTCTGTTATGAGTTACAATAAGGAACCACTTTATTTTCCAATATCTTATGAATCATCAAGGTTAAAAGTTAATGCCTCTGGAAAGCTGGCATAGAATCTTATCTCTAGTTCCAAGGGTCTGCAAGTAGAGCAGACCTCAGAGTCAGGTTCCAGGTTACAAGCAACTTTCAAAAAATAAATTCATTCTGAATTGGACTAAAACCAAAACCTGAATATGTGTCACTCTATAGCAGTGTTTCTCAAACTGGGGTCACCGCTTATGTAGGGAAAGCCCCTGGCGGGCCGGGCCGGTTTGTTTACCTGCCCCATCCGCAGGTCCGGCCAATCGCGGCTCCCACTGGCCACGGTTTGCTGCTCCAGGCCAATGGGAGCTGCTGGAAGCGGTGGCCAGTACATCCCTCAGGTAGTTGCAGCTATCAAATCCCCCCTCATTCTTCTGCAGACTAAACAATCCCAGTTCCCTCAGCCTCTTCTTATAAGTCATATGCTCCAGACCCCTAAACATTTTTGTTGCCCTCCGCTGGACTCTTTCCAATTTTTCCACATCCTTCTTGTAGTGTGGGGCCCAAAACTGGACATAGTACTCCAGATGAGGCCTCACCAATGTTGAATAGAGGGGAATGATCATGTCCCTCGATCTGCAGGCAATGCCCCTACTTATACAGCCCAAAATGCCATTAGCCCCTTTGGTAACAAGGGCACACTGTCGACTCATATCCAGCTTCTTGTCCACTGTAACCCCTTGGTCCTTTTCTGCAAAACTGCTGCCTAGCCATTCGGTCCCTAGTCTGTAGCAGTGCATGGGATTCTTCCGTCCTAAGTGCAGGACTCTGCTCTTGTCCTTGTTGAACCTCATCAGATTTCTTTTGGCCCAATCCTCTAATTTGTCTAGGTCCCACTGTATCCTATCCCTACCCTCCAGCATGTCTACCACTCCTCCCAGTTTAGTGTCATCTGAAAACTTGCTGAGGCTGAAATCCACGCCATCCTCCAGATCATTAATGAAGATATTGAATAAAACCAGCCCCAGGACTGACCCTTGAGGCACTCCACTTGATACCGGCTGCCAACTAGACATGGAACCATTGATCACTACCTGTTGAGCCTGATGATCTACCCAGCTTCTATTCACCTTATAGTCCATTCATCCAGCCCACAGTTCTTTAACCTGCTGGCAAGAATACTGTGGGAGACCGTATCAAAAGCATTGCTAAGGTCAAGGAATAACACATCCACTGCTTTCCCCTCATCCACAGAGCCAGTTATCTCCTCATAGAAGGCAATTAGGTTAGTCAGGCATGACTTGCCCTTGGTGAATCCATGCTGACTGTTCCTGATCACTTTACTCTCCTCTAAGTGCTTCAGAATTGATTCCTTGAGGATCTGCTCCATGATTTTTCCTGGGACTGAGGTGAGGCTGACTGGCCTGTAGTTCCCCGGATCCTCCTTCTTCCCCTTTTTAAAGATGTCATTCTGATTACTTTCTTGCCTTTCCTCTCAAACTTGATCCTATTCTATCAAATTTTTGTGACTATTCTCTGAAGATCTGTAAAGGTTACAACCCATACTGCAAGTTAAGCTATCTGTAAACTTTAGTTGCTATACTCATTTTGGATAAATCTCTGTGTAAATTTAGGCTGCAGAATAAACTAAGGAGACTATTCAGTGTTTGCTTGATGGATAATTGCAGTCTGAAGGGGAAAGCAACATTAAACTAATGCAGAGGAAAAATGTTATATCCCATTAAGGAAACACATCTGTAAAAATTATTTGAAACTCCATGATGAGAGAGATTTTTCCCCAACAGGTTTCATTTGAAAAATTCAATGAACCAAATCCTTGCCCTAGCAGCACCCTTGATGTGGTGATCTCAGTAGCTCATTGATCTATATAGGGTTGATCTGCAGGGATGCTTCTACTGCTCCTGAAAGGGAGCTCTCTTTAAGGCAGGGATATAGATTATATGTCCATCTAACCCTCCTTTCCATTTCAACTTTTGTCCAGTGTGAAGGAGGAGTCAGTAACTTAGGACACTAAATGTGTATCATGGTCAAGAAAGGTGTCCTTGTAATATTCCAGAGATCACAGAGGAAGATTTTAGGATAGCTTATTTAGCTAACCAGTAAAAAGTTATGAAGTAAACACAATACTTTTGCTGAACAAAAATAGACTTATATGCACTAATAAAGAATACCTTTTAAAAAGTGTTGTAGCCTCACCCTCTTGCTTTTTTACTCCATGCATACTGTAAGCATCTAAGTTATCCTTCAAACTTACTTTTAATATTGTGGTGTAGACATTGCAATTTACAGCACTGCTATTTCTAACTTAGGATGACTATTGTTCCTGAAAACCAGAATAGTCCCCATTGGTTTTACAACAGCAACTATTCTGTCCTTGTATTTATAGTTCCCTGTGAATTGGCCACATGAACAAGTCACTGACCATCTGAAATGGTGAGACAGACAGCAGATTATCTATGCATATATGCCCTTTATAGATAAGCCAGGCATATCCTATGCCAACACCCTGCTGTGACGGGTTCCCACCCCGAGGTGCCACTGAGTCCCCTGACCCACCAGCCTGGGCTCCCTTTCACACTGTATTGGTGTGACACACTACAAAGCCCTCCAGCCTGCACTTTCACCAGCATACATCCAGGTAGGGGCACACCAAGCTGCAGTTCCAAACAGGCTCTCTGACCAGCACCTGCATTGGAAGGCTACTGCCAGCTCCTCAGGCACACACCCCATCTGAGTATAAACCCAATGTTCTAGTCTTGCACTACACAGGAAACTGTACAGTGTAAGCTCATAAAATTCACCCCCCTCCCTCAATGTGGAGAGGAATATGCAACAGCCTTTTGCCCCTGAGTTATGATTCCCACACACTTCACTCCAATTCTCTGGTTTAGATCAAGCAAAAACAAGTTTATTAACTGCAAAAAAGATTTTAAGTGATAAGTGATACCAAAGAGATCAAAGCAGATTACCTAGCAAATAAATAAAAAGTAAACTAAGCTTAATATACTAAATAGATTGGATATGAATAGCAGAGCAGATTCTCACCCTAAGGGCTGGTCCACACTAGGGGCGGGATCGAACTAAGGTACTTCGACTTCAGCTACGCGAATAGCGTAGCTGAAGTCGAAGTACCTTAGTTCGAACTAACGCGACTTACCTCGCGTCCGCGCGGCGCCGCGATCGAAGTTCGCGGCTCCCACTTCGAATCCGGTAACTCCGCTCGCCCTGCAGGAGTACCGGAGTTCGAAGTAGCGCGTTCGGGGATCGATTTATCGCGTCCAGACAAGACGCGATAATTCGATCCCCGATACTTCGATGGCTACCCGCCGATTTCGGCGGGTAGTGTAGACGGGGCCTAAGAGATGATACAAGCAGGCTGCAGATTCTTAAGGGGCAAACTGCATTGTAAGCTTGGAATCCCCAGTTATTTCATTCACAGGCTAAAAATCCCTTTAGCCTGGGTCCAGCACTTCCACCTGTTCAGTCTTTGTTCCTCATGTGTTTCCAGGAGTCTTATTGTGTGGGGAGTGAAGAACACCAGATGTCACTCCCTGCCTTATATAGCTTTTGCATATTGCAGGAACCCTTTGCTCCCAAAGCTTGGTTCCCAGACCAGTCTGTGGAAAAATACTGACATCACAAGATGGAGTCTAAGGACATGTGGGATCATCACATGTCCTTGTAGAGTCACAGCAACCATTGCTCAGAGGCTGCCTGTAGCATTCTCAGGAAGGCACCCCAGGTGGGAGATAAGGTTTTCCTAAGGTCTGTTGTTTTTCCCTAATGGCCAATTGCCACGGATAGGCCCTTCCCCACCCACTATCTAGACCGAAAGCATCTTGTTAGTGGGCATTACCCAGGTATAACTACATTTGAAATCCAGATACATAGTCAATATTCATAACTTCAGATACAAAAATTATATATGCGTACAAATACAATAATCATATTCAGCAAATCATAACTTTTCCAGTGACACCTCACATGACTTATCTTGCATAAATTATAATTATGTCATAAATCATAATAATATCACTGTGAAGAATATGGAGTGCAGTGTCACACCTGCATTCCCAATACACATCCTCAAGGCCTTCCAGTGAGCCTATCTGAATTGCACAAGTCTTTGAGCCAACTATCCCTTACAGAGAAAGTCAAGTCCATGGTGGAAGAAGAGGGAGGGAGGTTGTCTGCCCAGGCACAAGTCTCTGATGCCCAGTGTAATCATCTGCTGCACGCTCTCAACGTCTGGTCATCCTAATCTCTTCTGCTTTCAGTCACTCAGACTGACTGCATTTCCACTGCAGTCAACTTCAGCAGAGTTTCAGTGACTGAAACTTCAGTCACCCTGTTTCTAGCCACATTGCAATAGCTGTTTCATCATTCTGTACGGCTGAAATATGGCAAACCTACCCTAACTTCTGCTTTTTCAGCTATAAATGAATTGACAATGTAGTGGTTTTGTCAGCTAAATGCCCATTCTGGCCCAAAAGTTAATGGGGAAATGTGTATTGACTTTAGTAGGAGAGTAGGATTGGTCCTTTGGGGTATGTCTACATAGCACACTACGTCCAGGCTTTGTGACAAGTTTGAGGCCAAGCCCCCTTTCTGTAGAGACCCTAATCAGTTTGACTCGGGTCAGCAAGCACTGAGGACTCAAGTCCTAGGACTCTGCTGCTGGGAGTCAGAGCCCAAGTCCTGTTGTGACTCTGGTCCAAGCCCTGTCATTTTGCCATGTGGATGCAGCTCAAGCCCCAGATCTGAGTCAGAATGGCTATGTAACGCAGCCTGGATGTGTGGTACAGTTGTGAGACTCAGGTCAAGCAATAATAAACACAGCTTTAATAATGTGGTGTGGATGCTCAAGCAAAGGTTTGGAAACAGAGTCCACAAGATCAGGTCCCACCGCTCTGGGCTTTAGTAGGCTCTGTAGATAGATCCTTGGTGTCTGCACTCAGCACTGTTTAGCTGAAAGCACACTTGTTTAGTGTAGAAATGCAGCCTTTTGGGACAAAGATTTAGCTGCTACATCAAATGTCTGCCACAATCTGATTTCAGGAACAGGATTTATCAGAGCAATCAAATATAAATCTAACCAGGAGACATACTGGCACACACTGTCACTGCTGCTGTTGATCACTTTCTTATTTCTATTTAGGCCTTTGGCAACTGGTACCAAGCTAATGTTGCTGCTTCTGTGTCCTGTATATTTGGCATATATCTCAAATGACAATTTAATGGTCTCTCTTTCACTGGCGTATTCATATTTACCATTGATTTTAGCTTTTTCCCCAGGATATTTTACTAATTAAAATGGCACGCTGTTGTTCTGTCTACACTAAGACAATTTGTTTTTCTTGCATAAGTAGCCATTTTTTATAGTTTTTTCACGATAGTAGGGAACATCTGCTATTGTTGGTTTTTTTTACCAGACACCTCATTCCTGATTCAGAATCATCCAGCTTTGAAGTGAGCTCCCATTCGCCTCTCACCAGAACTATAGCAGAAGTTCATGTTATGAGTGAATTTCTCTCCTCCAAGCAGATATAAGAGAACCCAGAAAGCATTAGAAGAAGGTTATAGACAAATAAAAAAGCCCAGCCACCAAATTGCATTTTAAAATGATATTTTCAGTGTCGTTTCCTGTTATATGCTTATTAGATAATTGGATAGACTCTGAATTGTCCGCAAAAGTTGCATTAACCCCTATCTCTCTAGAAATCTACAGCCCTTACAATCTTTTGAGAGGCTTTCATATGTGATTCAATCACTTTATAATTTATAAAACCAGGACAATATATTCTTCTACACAGCAGATCCCCAGAAAGTCGCTGCCTACATACATTATGTTTAGTAAGTGCAACACTGGATCTGGACTACAGTCTTGTATATCAAATAGCAGCATTTACAAACTGCTTCATCAAGAGCTTGACTTCATTACAAAGTACAAAAAAAGTATAATTTTCCTTTTTTGCCCCCTCTCCTTCAGCTATTTTCTGGATATTTTAAATGAATGAATTATTTAGCGGTTAGTTACATTTTATGAATAATTTTTGAATTATTCTAGCAATCTAATATAGTGGAGTACAATGGTCTTTTTATAGTTTATTGATGGCATAGATTTTCTGTACTTAGCTTTTATGTTGTGAAGCTCACAGTGCAGACACCTTAAACCTACAAGTAGAACATGCAGAGGTCATCTCTAAAAAGTAAGAGAAGTTACTGAATAACTGGTGTTCTTCCAGAATGTTTTTGCTCTATATTCAAACTACCTGCCTCTCATCCCCACTTCTTCTGAGTTTCGGCTAAGAATTCCTGAATTAGTGAAAGGAGCTAAAGGGAAACTTATTTTACCTGTCAGAGAGGCAGTGAAGAGGTGGGAGTGGTGATTGGCCCCAGTGGATCCTGCTATCTAAAAGATTCTGGAAACACAGCAGCAACCAATTCAGTGAGAGCTTAAAAGGGTATGACAGAATTGGTTTAAGGAAATTCTTGTTCCTAATGATGGTTGTTATGGATCAGATGAAAATCATGGGGTAGAGGCGAAGAGAGGTAAGTGGGGTAAGATGGTGGGACAACTAACTTCATCAGATTTTCTTAGGACTTGTCTACACAGTGCAAGAATGTGTACAACGAGGGTGCGATTTCTAAAGGTGCACTAATGTGCGGCACATTAATTAGGTCATGTAGACCCTGCTGGTGCACACTAAAAATTCCCTAATGTGCTTTAACATACTACTATTAAGCACACTTTTAGTAAGCACCAGCAGGATCTGTGTGGGCCAAATAACCAACAACACATTAATGTGCTTTAGAAATCATGCATTACCACACTGTGTAGGCAGACCCTTAATGTTCAAAGTTGGTTTTGACGGATAAAACCTGGCCCTGGGATTCAGTAATGTGTGCATTACTAAAACAAACTATGTTAGCTGTTGCTTAAGACATTTTGAATGCAGTCCTTTGGTTCAGTCAAGCTTCACTCTATGTAGGACCTTGGGATAGGACAATGCCATCCTTATGGCTACCACTGATCCTGGGGCTGTTTGGAGGTAGTTTGCTCTTTGGCACAATTTAGAATAGCCTCAGGACTTTACGCCATTTTAAAGCTAGGATTCCAAGCTTTCAGATTGTAAATGACATGGGTTCTTGCTCTAAAAGTCTGACATAGTGGTCATTAAAACCATGTCATTTAGTGAACAACAAGAGGGCTACCTGCAATAAATTATTATAAGGCTCAATGTTCCAAGAAGCACCAGGGCTATAAACTTATGTACATCAGTGGAAATTGGGATATCCACCTTTCCAATGATGTATACAATTACGTTAATGCTGAAGGTTCACAACATAACTTAAAATGGTCACTGATTCTTCATACCAAGTAAAAAATATAGGTCATTTACCAGACAGATCAGGATGCTTTCAGTAAGTCAAGCATCCTGAATCAGTGTTTCTGAGGTGCATTAGCTTCAGACAGAGGTGGTACTTTGAAAAATGAATCAACTGGCAAAGGCCTTGCTTACAGATGGATGACACATCACTTATGGAACAGGCAAGGAGCTGAACATTCATTGAAATATAGTGCTGGTGAGGACTCCGTTTTTTTTTTTTTTAACCAATTTTTGTTCTCCAAAATAAATGTTCCTGTATATATGTTTCAGTAGAGTAAAGGTGACATCCATTGATAGGCTAGATTACTGGCAGATGTATATTAATTCATAGAGAATTAATAACCTAAAATACAGCCTACCCTGATTATCATGCATGTGATGGATTTCATTAATGTTCAGAACTTTTCAGCTAATCTACAAGTCATATTGGATTTAGTAAAATCACGATTGATTGATGAGGTTCACCAGTGGTCAACTAGGGTACGTTCAAGTCCAAACTGGGACTTGGATTCATGTCCTCTGCTGACATTGCACTTAAGTAGCAGAGAAGTATTTCTCTATTTAAAGGTACTACACTCTGGTTTAAATCAAACTGAAGCCCAGCTATACTTGGCAATAATAATGTGGTTGTCAGAGTATCCCCTGACAAACTGACCCCATGGCAGCTGATTACAAAGAAGTCATGGTAGAGGAGCAAATTGGATTTCATCCCAAAACAAAAAAGGTTCTTTTTTTCTGTCCTTCACAGTTGTGGTGCTGTGGGGGTTATGAAGAATTAGCTTCCTGAATCAGGGAAGTATTTTTGCTTTTAATTCAAGCCATGTAAAGTGCACACAGATATTACTCTGATTGGTGCAGTATAAATATTGAGGAAATAGGAATTAATAGTTAAAATTCTGCACAATGTGGAAATTGGAAATCGGGAAAGAGACAGAATTTTGGCTCCTCCAGCCTGCAAGAAATAGCCATTTTAAAAGTGCATAGTAGGCCAGCCTCAGAACTATAGAAGCCCCTGTGGTACTGTGCATACCATACACATAGAGATGTCATACTTGTGCATTAGTCTGTACTGGAATGCATGGAGTTCCAAGGGTCTGTCCTCCACAATACACATGAGTGTAAATGCGCTGCTCCCCATGCCCTGTCCCTTTACCCTCACTCTACTTCAGTGGAACCAGAACAGTTTCACTGTGTTCATGCCCTCTGCATTTACTGTGCAGGGACTGCTCACAGTGGCAGTGCTTGCATCAGGGAGTACAAAGACCTCACAAGGGACAACCGGTTCTAAAAGGGCTTCTAAATTTAACAACCGGTTCACGTGAACCGGTGGGAACCGACTCCAGCTCACCACCGGATATGCCCCATACTCAGTGTTGTAGCCCAGTGGGCCAGCTTATCTGTATTATATTCATTGCTTTGTTATTCTGCTTTATTATATTTAGTAGCAATGCAAGGACCCTACAGGCTTTTGTCCGGTAACATTTGGCTTTAGTAGATAGTGTTAGGCTTGATGCTTATAACCTTTGGTATAGATAAACTTAAGTAACTCATAAGTTATAGAGAACTGAAAGTAGCATGCAAGAGTGGGAATTTTGTCCAGAATACTGACATCAGCCACCCACAGAACATAGCTGACACCAGCATCCAAAAGGTTCTGGACAGAATGTCCGACCACAAAGGTGCCATGACAACAAATTGACATGTATGCTAATAGGGTAACATACATGGACACCTTAAGGGGAGGAAATACAAATAAAGACCTCTATTAAATATCCATTGGACATGGCAGCATCAGCGTAACCTACTATAAAAGTAACATCCCAGGGGCAGCAGAGGAGTGGAGAAATGTAGACCTTGGGAGGGGCCAGAAGGATGGCCACCGGGGAAGAATAGGACGATGACAGTGATGAGAAAGATAATGGTTAAGTATGAAAGATAATGGTTAAGTAGGTTAAGAAAGATAAGGATGTAAGTATGGAGGTCCAAAGGTACTTTCTATATTATTTCTATCTGCCTTGTTGAGTTTAAGTGTGTGTATAACTTTGTTAAATTATTAATAAAGCATATGTTTGTATAAATATATATAAAGAGTTCCTATGGTGTGAGTGTTGAACCTGTGCACTTCGGGATTCCCAAATTTTACAATAATTTTACTGGGCCTGATCGTGGGACAAAAACCTGTTAATCCTTAAGTTACAATTATATATACCCAACTTTGGGTCAGGCTACAATGTGAGCTATTTCTAAGGTACCTAGGTATCAAATACAATAATTAGTATTGCCATAGAGTTATCCAAAGTGGACTTTATAAGATGCTGAATCTAAAAGAGAATGATCAGTTATTAGAGGGAGGCTTTTTGCAAGGAAAGGTGAGCATGACCAGGGTTGGGGTCAGTATTTTCTCTTCCAGTATGTCATTCCATAGTTAAAGGCTTAAAATGAGAATGCCTTAACTTTGGATCTGTAGGGCATGAGTGTATTGTTTCAGAGAAGCATAGATAGGTGTCTTGTGGACCATGAATTATAGGCAGATTGTTTTGTCCAGACCCCAGACAATAAAAGAACTAATGATCAAGTATGGCTTTGATTTGGTAGCTGAAGCAAAATGGGAATATGGAAGATGCAAAGCTCTTGTGTGAGGTATTCTTGACTTTTCTCCAGCTAAGGAAGCAAGTCATTGTGGTCTGCATAAACCAGAGGCTCCTTGATGTCTTCACCCTTAGCATTATATATAGTGAATTACAATAGTCTAATCCAGAGGTGCTAAGCATCTGGGTCATTGTGGATAGACCCTTATTCAAGATAAAATGACAGTTTCCTGGTAAGATGAAGAGAAAAAAACATTTTTACCACTGTCACTATCTATATATCTAGGATTGGCATGAAGCCCCCATAAGACTCCGAGGCTTCATCAGTTGCTAAACAGACAAAAGTTGCCTTCAATCCTTGGAATCATAAACAGAGCAATCTCAGGTAGGAGTAGAGAGGTTATTTAGCATGGGTATGACCACTAATGCAATACTGTGTCCAGTTCTGGTGTCCACAGTGAAAGAAGAATGTTGATAAATTAGAGATGGTTCAGAGAAGAGCTCTGAGAATGATTAAAGGATTGAAAAACATGCCTTATAGAATATACTCAAGGAGCTCAAATCTATTTAGCTTAATAAAGAGAAGAAAGAAGGTTAAGAAGTGGCAGCCAGTAAGTCCCTCAGCCCGCGCCGCTTCCAGCAGCTCCCATTGGCCTGGAGCAGCGAACCATGGCCAGTGGGAGCCGCGATCGGCCGGACCTGTGGATGGGGCAGGTAAACAAACTGGCCCGGCCCGCCAGGGGCTTTCCCTACACAAGTGGCAACCCCAGTTTGAGAAACACTGTTCTATGTTACACAAGAGGTCAGACTAGTTAATCACAAAAAAAAGTCACTTCTGTCCTTGGAATCCATGAATGGAAGGAGAGGTCAGTGTTCTGGGGACCGTCACAAAAAAGTGTCCCTCTTTCTACCAGGAACACTTCAGTCTTCTCTTATTTCAGTTTGAGAGCTTACATCCTGAAGAAATTGCCATGGTAGTGATAATCCAAAATACTTTATTCAGAAAGCTGCTGGGGCTACCCAATGACTACAAACTAGCATTGTGGGCTTCTTTTTCCTAGTACACAGTTGCTCATGAGCCTACAGAGGTTCTACAGTTATAGCTAGATTCTGAAGGATGATATCTGCTCTTAGCCTGGGAGGAACTGCAGAATTTCTCTCCTTCAGCTGCACTATTGGGCTCTATCTGTATCACCTGGGAAGTTGTTGGCCCATACCAAGTGTGACTCTGAAGACTCTGCTTAGATGAGGGTAAATTGGTTCCCTCTGCAGGGTCACCCATTTTTAGGAATGCTTTGAATATGGGTGAAGCCACACAGCTCCCAAAACTCACCAGAAGAAGATGGAACGAAAAGGTAAGGAGAGGGAGGCCTGAGAGATAGAGATAGCTAGCTAGGAAGTCACTGTGTCATCATCAGCAACCTACATTTGCAAACATTTGCATACCTGAGCTGATGTTCCCCAATAGAATGGAAGCTAAGCCCTCCCAGATTTGGGGCAGATTCTTATTTCTATGTAGTTTATTCCGGTACAGTATGCACTTGGCATTCCATGTAGATAAAATCCTAACACAAAATACTTAGCTACATTAGCATCAATACAGGAGCTCAATACTGTAAAAGTTTATCCATAGTAGTAATGATTACTTGCACCACTAAGAGTTTGCAGGACTGGGGTATTATGTACCTTTCTGTGGGCACATGTGTGTTGCAGAAGGATCCAGACACTGGAACTATTAAATCAGTCCCCAAACAAAAAATCCAACTTGCTAGAGACTGATCCAAGGGACCAGGAATTCAAGAGTAGCAGCCCCACCACTTATTTAAAATGAAAGCTCCATTACTATCCATAATAGTAGCATTTATATGCTATTTCTTAGCTGTCAGCCTCTAGATAGCAGAGCCACTATGTATTAAGAGAAAAATATTGGATAACTACCTATAGACATATTTAAATATACACCACTTAATGAGTAGCTAGACATCAGAGATTAAAGTGTAAGAACACACACTACTGTTCCAAATTCTTTGAATAGTATCAAGCACATGGTATTTTTTACAAGTTTTGATTTTATAAATTTTTTTTATTTCTAATCATTCCTGAATGATTCAAGGATGTATGAGTAGTAATAAAAAGTTAACCTGAATGTTAATGTAATTTACAGTATATTCACTTACAAATTCATATTGGTACAGTAGGTGTGGGAACATTGTCTTACATGTAAACATTTTGAATATTAATTTTGTCTCCATAGTCATGGCTAATTTATCCTCTATTCAATAGATTTTTTTATTTTAATTCAGCAAAACAGTCCAAGAGAACAAAATTCTAACTTTCAGCTTTAGATTACTTTGATCTTTGAAAAACTGTTCACCTGTTCCTTCAAATTTATTTTATCATCTATTCAGCCTATTAGTGGCTGCTTAGTGATGATCTGCTTAATGATAGTTCAAGTTTTCTGCAACTTTT
The DNA here is from genome assembly GCA_003942145.1 of Platysternon megacephalum. Lineage (NCBI taxonomy): Eukaryota > Metazoa > Chordata > Testudines > Platysternidae > Platysternon > Platysternon megacephalum. The sequence goes on from QXTE01000063.1 coordinate 3,176,762, forward strand.
GTGAGTTTATCTTATAATATCTTCTTTGGACATTGTCCTTCAAACTAAAATTATTACTTCTTCAGAACGGCAGGCAAACTTTTATGTCTCATTCAAAATATTCGGTTTGTCTGTGCATCATCATGCACTTCTATGTCACCATAGAAGCAACAACATTTCAGTGGTTATTCAATGAGAATTTCACCTGAGCAAAGACTTCAAGAATTGGCCTAGGCTATTAAACAGATGGCTGACAGCATCAGTAAAGCATCAGACATGCAAGACTGGAGAGTAATAAGAAGAAATCAGTTGTATATAGCATACATTTTTGTGCCTACGAAGAGCATTTTACTAGGTAGACCAGTAAAAGATTGACAAGTCTGGTATATAAAATTGGACTGAATTAGAAACTTAGGATTTCATTATGATAGAAGAACCCACAACCAACATTTTTTTTTTCTAAGTACACCAGAAAGAAAAACAATTAATTAGGAAGGGTTTATTTTTAATGAGTAAGAACTTAATATATACATTATGTATATAAGTGTAAATGATATCTTTAGTTATTTTAGGGTCGCACACCTATAAATATTACAAAATTCTCAACATGATAGAGGACTAAAGTTTTGATCTGATTTAATCAAGAAGAGGGTGGGGAAGCATTCCCCCTCCCCCCCAAAAAAAGGTTATTTTAGATCTGCCGTGTCCATGTCCCCTGAAGATTTCCAAATACTGGACTGAAAAACTTCAAATACTATGGGTAAAACCCACAGACTTCAATATCGGGGCTAAATCTGGCTGTCTAGGAAAGGGTTGCATCTGAATGAGGGGACTGGATGGCTCAGGAAATTAGCAATAAGTTATGGTTATTTTCAGTTCCAAGTCAACAGTTCCAATTCTTCCCAAGTGGCTTGCAACCAAAAGATGTTACAGTGAAATAATTGTCTGGTGATGGCTGTGTTATATGGAATCAAATTCCCAAAGTGATAAATCACATCACAAAACACATCACCACCAATAGGCGCCTTCTGCGTCCATTCAGCCAGAAGGTCAACAATGCAATGGAGGAGGGAGAATTAATCACCCTCTCTTCCTCTAGAGGTGGTCTCTCTACATCAGAGTTGAGGGAAACTGGCAAGGTAATATTGAGAAGCTTGCACTGTGCAGCCCAGCTATATAAGATTGTGAACAAACAGGAAACTTCAGCCTTCAGCTCTATTGGTCTGGCACCTTGATGAGCACCGAATTAACAAGTAATTAACACAGCACATCTCCTCATCCCCATCTTCCACTTCTGAAGCTCACAAATCAATGCAATGCCATAGGTAAGAGCAAGTCACATCTCTCACCACAGTTCAGCAGGAAATCATGAATCACACTTATCTAAATGTATTTTTTTAAATGCATTTAGTTTGTTAAAAAAGTACTGGAATGAGAACTCTGGAAATTGAGGTCATTTATCTATAGGTGAAGTATAGCACAAGCAGAATCAATCCAAGCTTCCCACACAAAAACTGGAACAGAGACTTATTCCTGGTGCATTCAAAACTTAAGCTAAATGTTTCACACTTTTCTAATCTCAGCCCCAAAGTAGTTTCTCCTAAAGTTTAGTTGAATTCATTCAGCTGTTTTGAGTTTTGACTAGAGAAAAAAAAATCAATTTTCCCTGAGGAATTTTAAGGAAAAAAAATTCCCCCAAAGTCTTATGAATGGTAGATATGACACAGAGCAGACCCTGTGAGGTGTTGAGAAAGCTCAAGTCCTATTGACCATAGTGGACGTTGACAGTGTTCATCACATCACAGAACAGATTACAAAATAAATCAAGTGTATTCATTTCAGCATTTTTTGTAGTTATGTTACTGCCTTTGATACCGTGGAGCTAAGCAACTCCATAGTTCTGTACTGTGGAACCCAAACACAAAATACCTCAATTGTGCAACTTCAAAATCTGGTCCCTGCAATTTTTTTTGGAATGTGGTGTCCATATTTCCTCTTCTTCCTTCCAACTTGGGGGGGGGGGGGGAAGAAGTTAAATACCGACAGTCAATTAAGATTGCAGATTTGACAGGTACTAGGTATTACATTCAGATACGTAGCTCTTACTCTCCAAACATTCATAGTTCAGAAGTGTTTGGACATGGGGTTTTGGTTCGGCCCACTGTAGATGTAAGAGCTGCTAAATTGGATCTGGAGCCAAGTTCAGGTTCTAGACCCTCCAAATTTCAGGGATTTTGGATCCAGACCCACCTCTAATATATTGATACACAAGTTGAATTTCCCATATTACTGCAAATATGTAATTTTCCATATGTGGTTAGAATGAAAATGTACAACTTAACCGTGGTGTTGCCAAGTTAGCATTGTTATGGAACTCTTTTGCATTGATGTGTGTGTGTGTCCAGAAGTCTCACTTTAATGTTGTATTAACATAGTTTTTTGCATTTAATTCTGAATATCACTTCCTTAGTGATGTCTGCTTCCAACTGAAGCCTAAAGGCAGACATGTTTGATCTCAAAAGCTACCACCATAAATCCCATGGATCTACTTTGGATACATTATCAATTCAAGCAACTGATTTTTGTAAAGAAAGATCCAAGGTATTTTAAGGTTTCAAATGCTGGAATCATAGCATTCAGAGACAGAAAGGAAGTGGCCACACATGAGGATTTGCTGAACTAGTAAAGAAAAATCAAATCTCTTGGTAACTAGGTCAACGAGATCAGGAATGAACTGAGATTTAAAATGTACAGGTTTTAGGAATTCCTGAAAAATCTGACAGGGGATTTGTCTGACTCTCTTAAGTGCTTGTCTGAAAATTATGGGTCAGAAAGAGAGATGTTCAAAAGGGTCTCAGAGAATCAAGAATGCACTTTAAATCACAATGGGTTCAGGTTCTCTTCCTTATAAACCTCAGTGTGGGTTCAAGAAAGCCTTCCAAACCTGGTCTGTGTGAAAACCTCTACCCTTCCCACACCCTGACTTCCGTACAGGTACTCCTAGGAACCATTTGATCTTGTATTACAGGTATTTGGGGGAGCGCGCGCGCACACACACACACACACACTCTGTCTGGGGCAGGCTCCCAAACACCTCTCTCACATTGCCTCATTTTATCTAGCAATTTTGGAGGGTGCTCTCCCTAGCAGGCACTTCAGAGGGTTAGGAACCAAGTGTGGGGACACTCCTCACACACATCAGTAGGTGGCCATCAAACCACACACTGGGGAAGAGAAGCCATGCGATCAGAAGTAACAGAACTCTGGAGATTATAGAACGTCAGTGCCACTCATTTTGTGTAGCCAATGGTTAGTAATCATAGCAAGAGTGTTTCCCTCCCACATTACCAGTTCTTTGGAAGGCCGTGTAAAGATTTAGGAAGCAGTTGTCCATAGTGGGAGACTCTCTTATGAGCCAGCTGGGGAAAGCAGTCTCTTGGTGCCCCTGAAAACTAAATATGAAGGGTTCCAGAGTTTGGAAGTGAGCAAAGCAAGTATGGGGCAGCTCCGTTTGGATGGTTTGTGTGTGTGCATTTTTTTAAGATTTGGGCTTTTGTAGATCCAGACTTCCAAGGAAGGCAGCAGGCCTTGGCTCACTGCCAGTCCAGATGAACAGCCGCATAGCAGTTTATGTGGCCCGTTAACCCATACCCCTATTTAGGAAAGTCATCTTGAGCCATTGATTTTCTTTGGTACCCACCATTTTTCTGGTGAAGGTTTCTACTGATCCCACTACTGAACCTACTTTTTCCCATAAGATTTTGGCTGCATGTGGGAATCTGAAAGTGTACAAATGTGAAAGTTTAGGACAGCTGATTCATAAGGGACCCAGAATCAAACATTTTAAATTCAATTCGGCACTATTAAGTTATAAGAAAGGTGACAGAGGTGAGATCAATGAGTTTGTCCTACTTGTGGTATATACAGAATAGCAGTGTGAGCAGCTGTGAAACCCACCTGTGCTACATACAAACTGCACATGGAGGCATCTAGATACTATAGAGTAGGAAATCGTGGACAAGCTAGTTAAGAGTTTTAATGTGTTTGTGTGTCCCTGAAGAGGCTCTCTTGTGCACTGAAGGGGCTGATATAGGAAGGAATCAAACAAACAATGATTGATCAACAGAAGTGGCTGACATTGATGAAGAATACTAGGTCTCTCCCTGGTACACGCTTGCACCTAAGCTGAGTGACAAGAAGGTATATTATCATTATTATTATCAGCAGCAGCTGAAAGGGTTATTCAGTTTATTTAAAAGGCTCAAGAAGAAAAATTCCAGAGGAAAGAAGGACTAAACCAAAAGTGAAGAAAGAGTGGGCAGGTCTGATAGGAAGTTGCCCTGGTCTCACTGTGCATTACAAACATTATTTGCAAACAAAAAAGCAAAGTGGCTCAGAAGAGATGGAAATGTTGTATTTTTTGAGAACAACATTTACTTGAGTATTTGTGCTGAATGTCTAATCAAAAAGTCAGTCAGGCCAAGAAAAACAATTGCTTTTCATGTCCAGCATTAATACTCATTAGGAGCTGTTGCATCCCAGATTGCATCATATTTCCCATTATTTGAAGGTTGTAGTAAAACACAAATGCACCTGTGGCATATTAAATGGAGACTGAATAATAGCAGTATGGTACAGTTGACTACTGTATAGTTGACTACTGCATGAGTAAATTGTGTCAAACAGCTGGAATTATCCAGTCATTATGTCTGTATCTCATCTTATATAACCTGCATTAGACTTGGGAGTTTGGAAAGCTACACCGGCGGCTTGCCAACCCTCAAGAATTCATTGGTATTTCAAAGCTTCTAATGATCTTAGAAGATATCACTGCCAAATATTTTTTTACAAGTGACTTTGGTTTGTTGCTCTTCAAATGCATGAAAAGATTCTCTTGGGGATTTTTTAAAAATTATTTCCTACAAATCAATTCACAAGTAACCAAGTTGTTGTTGTTTTTTAATTGTTTATCAAACAGTGTATTGATTGGAAAGAAATTATTTCAGCCAGTCCTGAAAAGATTCTGATCCTGTACTGAAAACTCATGAGTATGATGGGCATTTTGATCATTCTTTTAACCACCCTATCTTTGACATCATCCCAAATAATTTTTTTTAGAATTTATGACTTCTGCATATGATGTTATGAAGAGACAAACACTGATACTCTACATATCACTGTAAATGGCATTTCCTGATGGATCACCCCCTCTCGTATCAACAATATGGGTAATGGTGTACAATTGTGACAATTCAGAGGGCAAGTGAAAGTAAGCTGCTGGTGATTAAGATGATGCAAAATACAAGAGTTTAAACTTAAATAGATTTATACTTTTTAAAGAAAATATTATTACACTAATCAAATCAGGGTTCTATTTGTCTGCACCAATATTAGTTTACCATGCAACATATCAAAATTAACAGTATACAGAAAGCTCCATGGAAACGACATAGCTACAATGCTTGCTTAGGAAGATGAGAACAGAGTCTGAATGTTTAAACTTATTGGATTATTTCATTTCAAGGAATCTAAAGGATGTGGAGATGCTACTGTATCAGAACCTCTCACAGATTTTCAATAATTTTCCTCCTACACCTTATGTCTGAAAGCTTTTCTAGTCCAGTCGGCTTGACAAATTGTAATGGTCATATTCAAATACTAAAATGCCTCTTCAGCTCCAGTTAGAACTACTGTTTCTGATATGGCACATATCCTGATCCTGCTAAATTTACTCAGTTGAGTAGTCCTTACTCCTGTGAGTATTACCACTGATATTGACAGAACTATTCCTACATATAAAGACTACTCAAGTGAGTAAGGATTGCAACAGTGCCGGCACCAGGCAATTGCTTAGAACCCTGAGCAGCTCAAGGGGGCCCCTTATTCACTTTTTTAGCATGTGTTATGTGTGTATGAGGGTAAATATTCCTACTTAGGGCCCCAGTGGACTATCACTGCCTCGGGATTGCAGCATCAGGCCCTTGAAGAGGTGGGGTGAGATGGGATGGCAAAGACAACGTACACTTTTTTTGTCCTGTGATTGTATAGTATACTCTCTTCTCTATTCACAGAAAGAGTTTTGGAGCTTGGCAGGCCAGCTGTGAAGTATAGTTGCCACCAAACATGATTTTGTGATAACCTCATAGGTTTGTGTTTCAGCCTGCATTACAGTGACTATCACGACCTGTTCCTGTTCCCATTAAAGTTAAGCTATGATCTCCAGGGGTGAAATGTATTGATTATTCATACCCTTTAGTTAAAGTTTGTTTTAGCTCTCCTTTTCCTAAGTAATTATACAAGTTAATTTGTTTTCTAGCTAGTTCCTTTCACAATCTTGGTATCCCAAAGCATTTTACAAAGTAATGGATTAAATACCAATAGAGCAGCAACTGTATAAAAAAAAATAAAGCAGCCATTATATTCTCAGCAATAGCTGGTTAATATCCAAAGACATAAATCTATTTTAGCAAGAGGGACGTTGGCTAGAATCCTGGTGTTATCTTGTGGCCTAATAAGGAAAAGAACAGATCCAAACATCAAACCTGATTCTCTTATGTGGTAGTCAAAAGCATTACTCACAGGCACACCACTTGCATTTAAATTTTGTAGTTCCTTCTAAATTTCTTAAGGTAGTTTGAATAGTTTTACATTAGTTTTTCAACATTTTTATAGAGGTTAGTGAATGATTTTTGGGTTACCAATTTGAGATAATTCCATATTTCTTTGTTTATTTCATGTGGTTATTTCCTCCATTTATAAAATCCCTTTTGTTTTCAATTTTCTATTTTTGAGACAAATTAGTTTGCACATGCAACTCTTCATTTATATGTTCAGCTTGTATGGATTCATTGTTTGCCATCATCCATATTCTCAAAATTTTAATCAATTTTGGGGGGGTAATTATTTTTATTGTACTTGAAATTTATAAATACATTTCTCTAATTCTACCATGTTTTTTCCCAACAATAAGTCAATTAATTTATCTTCTTTCAAGATAGAAAGTTATATTGAAATAGTATAAATGTGCTAATATTCAAGAACTAGAACTGCAGAGAAGGATTTCTTTCAAATATTAATTATTTTTGAATTTATAGTTTTAACCAAGGGTGTTCATATTTCATCACAACCAGTCTTAGACTAAAAATTATGGCAGAGCCTTTTTTCATAATAAAGCAATGCAGAACATTACAGTAGTACAAAATGTTTCCTGTGTGACAAAGACACACTAAGTGGTATTATCAATTTAATAAACTGCAAGAACTGTAGCAAAAAGCATTGTTAAATGTTCTATTTATAAAAAAATAGGACCTTGAATGATCCATTGAAAATTTCGTTCATATCCAAAACCAGGACAGTGTGTAGAAAAAAAAAATCTCTATCTCAATAAATCAGAGCTCTTCAACTAAAAAAAAAAAAAAAGATTGTTCTTACCTGTAGTCTTACTCTTATGCTTTATTATTTAAATATAGTGAGTCCCTGCCATGTGTCCTGGAAATGGATTTAGTACCCTCAGGGTGGAAAGCCATGAAGGTACAATGGGCCCCTATTCACTTATATTTGTAAGAAGTGGGTGCAAAGTGGATATAAAATGCCACCCAATCAGAAGAATAAATATTTCACATACATTTACACAAGTGGGTAATGAGTACACAAGGTGCAAGGCAATAAGAAACAGGCCCCACTGCCTATAGGAATGGAGGATTAAAGGGGAGTAAGGAGTTCTTACAACACGAGTGCCAGTACCCTGTGTGCCCCATTCTTGCTAGACCTTAGATGATATGTACTAATGTAAACATTCTTAAGCTTGGGTGCCAAAAGTTAGTAGCCTAGGTGTATGTTCAGGGACCTAAATACATGGCCTGAATTTCAAAATGAACTGAGTACCAGCAGTTAGAACTGGCCTTTGGGCTCCAGCCTGTGAAAGCATTGCCCCCTTCATTTGAGAAAGCTAGCAATGTTCAAGAGAATCTGTGTTTTTACTTCATTCTTCCAGAGCTAATTTAAAAATAAACTGATAGAAAAAGGGGTTAGCAGTCCACCAGTTAAAAGAGCAGGTCAAAAAAATTTTTTTCCCTCCAAATGATTTAATTTTTAGTTTTAAAATGTAGTTGATTAGGATAAGCAGCTGGGCTTTTCTTCTGCCGCAGAGAGCTAGAGGAAAACTAGAAAATACAGTTATGTAAAATGAGTCAGCTAGGCTATATCTAAAAGAGCCTTACTAATCACTCTAAAATACTTAGGCTGGCCTCCTGCATAATAGTATGTTAGTGCACAGGAATCAATTATGTTAGCAGATGGAGGTGCAAAAGGCTTGGGCAAGACCACTTAAAATATGCTGAAGCCAGTTTTGCCTGAAGCTTGCATGGGTGCTCAGCAACTTTGAAATACCAGGCCACTTATTTGTGTAAATTTAGGCAGTTTGATAACTGGATTTGAGTTTTGGACAATTGGATAATTGGCCAAAACTCTTTGGCCAGAAATTGAAAGAACGTGCTTGCAACAAAACGGAATGTTGTGGCGTCGATTTGCGTTCGTGGAGGGATGGACGAGGACAAGCCGGACAAAGGTGACAAAGGTGAAAAGGGCTCCACAGCCATATGTGAGAACTGCAGAAAGGAAGGTTGAGAGGCCTTACGGGCACGTTCTTGGCTTGTGTTTAATAAAGCTAGCTAGTAAATATAAGTGTAAAACCAAGTCTAAAATTTAACAGAAAGTTAGTTTTCATATCTGCAGTAAATTGGCTTCCCCTAAAATAGCAACAGAAGGGAAAACATTCCCACTTGCTCCCCTCTGAAGTTAATAGCAAAACTACTATTGACATCAATAGGGCAGGATCTGGCCAAGTATAGTGGTTAATGGGCTGACCTGTAAAATGTGATTCTATCGTCATCCATAGAAGAATGAATTACTCAGAAAATAGAAAAGGGGAAGATAAGCTATGTACTAAAAAATATAAAAAATAAAAATAAAAAAAACTTCTATAAATAAAGGTTGTTATCCAAAATTCTGAGTCAAGAAAAGTCACACTCCCCTTTAGTCACACGACGAAAAGGAAATAGTAGGTACTAGATTATAAATACATTTCCATCTAGACGTGCCAGCCATGGTGCCCTTGATGTAGAACAATGGCTCTCAATCTCTATTACACCCCTTTCAGAAATCTGATTTGTCTTGCATACCCCAAGTTTCACCTCAATTAAATATTTGCTTACAAAATCAGACATAAAAATACAAAAGTGTCACAGCACACTACTAGTGAAAAACTTCTTACTTTCTCATTTTTACCACAATTATAAATCAATTGAAATATAAATACTGTGCTTACATTTCAGTGTAAAGCATGTAGAGCACTATAAATAAGCCATTGTCTGTGTGAAATTTTACTTTGTACTGACTTCGCTAGTGCTTTTTATGTAGCCTGTTGTAAAAACTAGGCAAATATCTAGATAAGTTGATGTACCCCCTGAAAGACCTCTGTGTGGTTCTCAACCAGGGATATGCATACCCTTGGTTGAGAACCACTGACCTAGACAGCAAAAGTTACATTTAGTTATCCCATAAGAAATAATAAAATAGAATTATAATGGGGAGAAAGTTTAAGGTACCCATTATATTCTAATGGGCAAGTGCACACATAAAGAAAGAACACCTCAAAAAAGAGCAAGCAAGTCAACTACCATGTTTTGAGAAGCAGATACCGAAGTCCACTAAAAAGGTTGTATATTTCTTCCCACACACATACTGTTTTTGTATAAAAAAAGAAAGAGGTTCCACTCCGAACCACGAACTGATCATAGAGCAGCTAATTGCTCAAAGTAACATCATCAGTTTTAGAAGTATTCAGTTACAGAAAACGTAGGCTGACTATGGCTTTTGTAAATGCTAAGCAATTAAATTACTCTGCTCTCAGTCACAAAAGTTGGCATTAATCAAAAACGTAAGCAATCAGCAAGCATATAAAAAAAAATCAATAGCATGCAAGGACCACCACCCAACTGTAGTACATATATTTAAACACACAACCAAGAAACCATCAAACACCAACCAAAAAAAACCCACATAATGAATGGCCAGAGAAAAAGCAATGGGGGTTTCCACAAACATAATATGTGGTGAAAAGCTACCTGTTTGTTAATCAACTGTTTTGAATAGGTATCTTAAGAACAGAAGCAGTGATATTGTCCCAAGTCTATATGCTAAAGATTGATATTCAGTCAGGTCTACAATAGCCATGCAGTGATATATAAAAGCCAGGAGAAAAAACAAAAATGAGAAGCTGTTACTATTTGTCAGCAAGTCATTTGTTTTTGTTTCAATTTTTGTTTTGTTTTGTTTTGTTTTTCCCCGCTGAACAGTTTTTAAGCTACAGGTCCAGTATGAGACACTCAAAATCCAGATTGGAAATGTTCAAAGTGATTTTTGTTCCAGAAAGACAGTTATGAATACGCATTCAACGACACCTGGAAATCAGAATGGGCTAGTACTAAGATCAAAAAGACTGTTTTTCTAATGTTTCAAAACTGCTTAATTGCTTAGAACAGTGGTTTTCAAATGTGGGTACACGTACCCCTAGGGATATACGAGATCTCACAGGTAGTACACGAGAAAAATGGTGGACAATGCATTTCATTTAGTAAAACTTGGCAATCTAGTCATAGGTATTTTATGACCCTATCTCAGATGAGGGTACGTGGTAAACTACATTGTTTGGAACGGAGTACACATACTACAAAAATGGAAAACCACTGGCTTAAAAGTAAAAACAAAAGGAATACCACCCTCTGCCACGTCCAATAGCAGCCAGAGACGAGCTAAGTAAATCAAGCTGTTAAGAAAGTCTTAGGGCAAAGTTCTTCACTCCAAGTCCATATTGCTGAGCTCTTATCCACAGTGCACATCTGTTATACACGCAGTACTCGAATGAAGGGGTTCAAAAGAAGGGGAAAATAGGAGAATTTTAAGGCAAAGTAAATTGCTTGTGGTTTGGTGGAATGATGTATGTACAGTGTAAAGAAAAATATCTACAGTGTCACAGAAAGGAGAATCCATCCCTATTATTGCTGACCTAGAAGGAGCGGGGAAGATTAATAGATAACGGAATTTGATTCTAAGGCATTTTCCAATATTCATATCAAGTTTGTCAATGAAAGGACAAGTAGCTAGAGTACAGACTAAAATGGGGAAAATAAATGGGTATTTATAGCAGTGTAGAATCTCTGGCAGATAAAATTCGAGTACCTCCTCTAAATATAAAGAAAAGTCAGCCTATGAAGAAAGAGGAGTACTTATACGGAGGGATAATATGGGCTAGAGTCATAACCTGTTAAAGGAGATGAACAGAAAAAAAAATGTCTCAATATCATGGTCAGTCCTGTTTCCAAAAGGTAGATATTCAAGTCACCAGAAAGTAGGCAAACAATTACTAAAAAAAGGGAGAGATATTTACCAAAATTAAATAATTACTCTGAAAATGGCATGGTGCTCTAGAAAATACTTAGTCCTGCCATGAGTGCAGGGGACTGGACTAGATGACCTCTTGAGGTCCCTTCCAGTCCTATGATTCTATGATTGCATTTCTCTTTAACTCTCTCATGACTAGATAAATACCCTGGAATAGCCCCATAAAGAACTGAGAACTAAAATCAGAAACCAGCGAAGTTAGATTAGGCCGTCTTTTTAGTGTACTATTTCTATATATTATGTTGAATCATTTTAATAGCTCTTTTATTAGGCAGTTTTTCAACTAAAACTATTTGAACTTGAAAAGAAAAATCACAGCCATACTCAGTAAGTCAACATATCCTGTTTTACTGGTGTATGTACTAGATACCTTCAGACAGCAGTACAAGAAGTGTCCAACACAATAGCATGTGACATGGAAGATCTTGCCCTTGGTATGCGAAACATGTGGAAACTACAGTAAAATAAAATGCAAACAAATAAAATGAGACTATTTAAACAACCTTCAATTATAAACTCACAATAAGAAGTAAAGCAGAACAATAAAGAGGAATTAAAAGCAGTACATAATATTATTGTAAAGTATATTCCATGTCATTTAACCTGGATATGAATGGACAATAGGTGTAGGACCACACTGTGCCTTTCAGCCACATGTCACAAGGCTAAAAGCTACAGCTCCCGCTTTGGGGATGATGTGGAACACAATGCTCTCCAGAGCTCTCAATTCTGGAAGTGGATAATATTTGTGAGTACATTCCTGATGACTGCAGCATAATGCATTGCTGCATGACATACCACCTCCACTAGCCAGTGTAAGAAGCAGCAAGACCATGACTCTACCTCTTAAAATGGCTTATACTCGAAAAAGGGTACATTGAGGAGATCATAGGCACCATGTTTACGGTCAGCCCCTGAATAAGGGGCACAAGGGGAGAAAGTTCTTGCATTCTCCCTTCCCTTGCACACTAGCACAAAGGACAGTCACAATCTGGCCTTTAATGAGCATGACTAAGGTGCTAGCTGAATTCTCTGTGAAATTCACTATGGAGGCCTGATATATAATTGGGGTGGTAAATCCACTGTACTAGGCAAAATGCAGTCCCTCCCCATTGAACACCAGCCAAAGCTTTCTGATTATGTACTGTAGAGCTTCCAAGAACCATTCCTCTCCCTATGGAACTTTCTAGGCACCACCAAAATAGGGGATGTTTAGAAGCTCTGTAACTACACCTCTGCACAAGCATTGCAGGGAGTGACATGGAGCATGAAGCTCCACAGCAACCCTAATCACAGAAAGATTTGTAAGCTCCACGGGACAGGCATGGAGCTTCAAAAGCCTGTAGCTCTTAGTTTTATAACTATAGCCCTTGAAAGAGCTTACAGCTTGATAATAAAGAGGATAGGTCATTCTCTGAGCCATCTCAGATAAGTGGCTTCTAGTGTTCAGCAATTCCTTTTTAAAATATATTGTCCTTTACACAGGTGGATGATCAGCAATGTAACATTGTTTTACCCTTGTAGGAAGCTGTTGGGCATCATTAGAGGCTTTCTGGTGATGATTTATTAATCCCTTTAATGACATCTGCTTAAATATGTTTTTCATAAATCATTACTATATAGAGGAGCACTGGTCACAAGCTGTTACACTTAAGGCAGTACAGCAGTTTCCATTCTAATCCACTGGATTTCAGTCACTCCTCCTAATCTTTCAGTTTTTTCCAGGCCACCACATTTTGAGCCTAATCAAAGGACAATATTTGGTGGAAGTTTCAGCAAACATAATTCAGACATTTGAGTAATAGCAGAATCATACACACACACATTCCTCCCTATTTACTGCCTCTGTACAACTAATATTGCAATCTGCTTCCATTACAAAGTGCTATTTTTATTTTCCCTAAAAAGAAATAAGCCTATAAGGCTTGGAAAATTAGTACAGTATGAAAATTGCCAGTCTGTCAAAAACTAGCCAAATCACATTTAAGTTAGTTGTAATTAAAACATTAATCTGGTTATAATTTTTACATCTGTTTAACTGTATATTTTAAAAATGGCTTGTTCCTACACATGCAACGTTTTCAGTCTATTACCCTTGGAACTCATGTGCCAGTTGTATTTGAAGAAAATAGATCATAATTAGCTAAATGATTAGAGAGACAAGGTGGGTGAGGTAATATCTTCTATTAGGTCAACTTCTTTTGGTGAGACTGATATGGTTTTGAGCTACACAGAACAATTCTTCAGGTCTGGGAAAGCTACTGTCACAGCTAAATATAAGACTTGTCTCTCTCACCAATGGAAGTTGGCCCAATAAAAGATATTACCTCACCCACCTTTTCACTCTAACTTCCTGGAACCGACATGACTACAACAACGTGAATAAGCTAAGTTAACAGTTTTGTTGTGGAGAGTTTAGGGCCCAATCCTGTTCCCATTGGTTTTAGTGGAAGGCTTTTGTTATCATGTTCAAAGGGAGCAGGATCAGGAACTATACTGTGTTCTCAGACCCAAACCATGCTAGGATGGAGTAACATTGAGAGAACATGGGTAAAGTTTTCCAGAGCATAATTCCCATTGATTTTCAATGGAATTTAGGCTCCTAAGTCATTTGGGTGCTTTGAAAATTTTACTCACATCAATAACTTAACAGTAAAAATTACAAGGACATTGTAATTATCCCAAAAATCAAGCATTACAAACCCAGGAAATTTAGAGTTCAGCTTAAACTTAAAGAAAATTCAGCATGATAAGGTAAGAAATGCACATTTATGGCACCCAATGTAAAATGCCTGCCCTGCAATGCACACAATTCTGATTATTTCATTCTAGTGTTTGTGGTCCCAGATTAAATGAACTTTTAGAGACATTAGGATTTGGTGTTTTGTGTGCGTGTGTGTTGTTTTGGAAAGGGTTTGCTTTGTGATCTCAACTACAGGGTAACTTCATCAACGTTTCTGAAAAAAACACTTTGCCTTTTGTTGGCTGGTTACTTCTTACAAAGAAGATAATGCTGTGTTAGCTAAGGACACTTCTCTAACACAAATGGATAGGCCTTGGACAAAATTTTCAAACATGGCTTGCCTAGAGTTCGGTATCTAAATCCATATCTAGGCACCTGAATACGTATCCTGATTTTCAGTGGTGCCAACTTCTGGTACTCAATCTATTAGCTTTTTACATACATAGAGATAGAGGGGTAACAGAGCTGAGCACCCACGTCTCCCATTGGCTTCACTGTTGTCACTTAGCAACCTTAAATGGTTTTGATAAGTAGTATTTTGGTTTTAGATAGAAAACTCTGATTTAAGGGGGGGAAAAAAAAAAAACAGCCCTACACAAAATGACTGAGGATTGAAAGTTGAAATCTGGCAAAGAAACAGCCCACATTGAAATGTGCCTTTTCTAACAGAACCATGAGAATTAGGGGGAAAAAATCACAAGCTGTGCATGGCTAGTACATTGTACATGTTTTATTATTAAGATAATAAAAGCTACACCTAAATACAGCTACGTTTTTGCATGTGTGGCCCTGGTCAAGTCAAGCTTATCTGTGCACTGCATCACTCCAAACTAGTCAGGACTTATTTCAAGAAGCTACATGGAAACAGCATCTAGTAACAGGGATTCTCCCCCAGGGTAATGAGCATTTGTGGCCTTCACCTGTGAGACAAAACACCAGGCAATCAACTCCTGGATCTAACACTTACTTGCTAGGAGATATGAGACAAGATATTTACCTTCCTTATTTCCTTCTCTTTGAGATTAACATGTATTTATGGCACTGGCAGGTTATGGGGATTAATCAGAAATGTTTGCAAAATACATAATTACGATTTGCCCCTGGTAGCATGGAAGAGAAGAGTGCAGTACTACAGAGAACAAACATCTGCCCCCTATATCCTAGGTCCCCTGAGAGGTAGGACATCTCAAGATATTCAAGGAAATAAAGAAACTGGTAAAAAAATGCTTGGAATTATTTTCTGTTAAGAGAGACACTGATTTAAGAGAAAAATTGTAGGCAAGGTACACACAATCTCTGCTGAAGAGTATGACTTGGCATCTAAGAATCATTTACTATGGCTAGAGCACTCAGTACAAATCTAGGCAGAAGTTAGCTTGCCTCATTATCCTCTAGGACAGGGGTAGGCAACCTATGGCACGCGTGCCGAAGGCGGCACGCGAGCCAATTTTCAGTGGCACTCACACTGCCCGGGTCCTGGCCACCGGTCCGGGGGGCTCTGCATTTTAATTTAATTTTAAATGAAGCTTCTTAAACATTTTAAAAACCTTATTTACTTTACATACAACAATAGTTTAGTTATATATTATAGACGTATAGAAAGAGATCTTCTAAAAACGTTAAAATGTATTACTGGCACGTGAAACCTTAAATTAGAGTGAATAAATGAAGACTCGGCACACCACTTCTGAAAGGTTGCCGACCCCTGCTCTAGGAAGACATATTTAGTCATGGTGTTGATTTTTCAGTCCAGGCCTTAAAGGAAATTAAATTAGTAGCTCTGGAGACTAAATAGCACATGTCACATTTGGTAGGTGTTTTCTGTGTGTGCAGATGTGTGAGACACCAAATAGAACGTCCATTCTCACCAGAGTTGCACAAAGCCCATTCATCAACTGGCCGTTGCCCTAGACTAAGAGGTTGCTGCATTTCCATGCTCTCTGTATGCAATATCTGACGTGATTTTTGATGAAAGGTGTTACTGTATTTAAATTAAAAATATTTTTACAATATGTTAATACATTAGACAAGCAGTGTTATTAGGACATCTCCTAAGGAACTGAGTTAGCATCCTGTAATATTTTTGTCATTGTTCTATAAGGCATTCAGATCCTCTGGATATTTAGGGTTTATTATTAGAGCCAAGCAAATTGATTTTTTGGTTTGCTGGCAGCTGGAATTTTTTTTTATTTTTTTTTAAATAATTTTGGGTGAATCTGAAATAAAAAAAAGGTGAATCAAAAAGGCAACAAATAAATTACAAATAAAATAATTTGGGGTCAGATTTAATGTTTTGTTCAACCTGAAACAAAACATTTGGTTTCAAGTGTTGCAGCCATGTTGATCCCAGAATATTAGAGCGATAATGTGGGTGAAGTAATATCTTTTATTGGACCAGTTTCTCTAGGTGAGACTGACAAGCTTTCGAGCTTACACAGAGGTGCTGTTCTGAAGAAAAGACCTATGAGTAAACTTGAAAGCCTGTCTCTCTACCAATAGAAGTTGGTCCAATAAAAGATATTACCTCACCCAGCTTGCATCTCATTTTGTTTCTAGGCATTTTAAACTTTTTTTTTTTAAATAAAAGCAAAGGAAATTTAGAAATGAAGGTTTGCAAGGGGACCGAGGCACCATTCACAGAAGGCAGGAGGAAGAGGTATTCCCCTTGGGTTAGAGCATTCACCAGGATGTGGGAAAGCTGGGTTCCAGTCCCTGTTCTGGAGAAGGGACCTGAACCTAGGTCTCCCTGCTCTCAGGTGAGTTTCATAACCACCAAGCTGTAGAGGTGAGTCTCTCAATTTCCCTATTGAAGCAGTTTCACTTTTATAGAAATACTTAGTCATTACAGCAAGGACATGAGCCTAGGTGTACCCTGGGTGCCCTAACCATCAGGCAGTAACTTTGTCTGTCTCAATGACTATTCAAGTATTTTTACAACATTGAACAGCTTTAACAGAAGAGACTGAGATTGACTCACCCCAGTGTACCCTATAACACTCATTTGGAAGAGGGGAGACTTGGTTTCAAGTCCCTCTCCAGAGTAGGAATTTGAACCTGGGTCTCCCACATCCTGGATGAGTGCTCTAGCCATTGAGGGGACAGGACACCTACCACCATTCTGTAAATAGTGCTTAAGTTCTAGTCTGAAATATTTGATTTTGGAAATGTCAAAATGAATCATTTAGACATTTTTGATTTTTTTTTTGTTCCTTCTTTTCCGAAGGAATCAATTCACCAAAATAGATACGAATTTGCAAAAAATTTTGGTCAATCTAAATGTTTGGCAAAAAAAATAGTTTCAGCTGACAAATTTTGCCCAGCTGTATTTATTAAGTGCTGAGGAAACAGAGCAGACTTTGGTACTGATTGTGCGCCAAGCAGTATATTTGCTCCTAAACACTGATGGCCATATCATGTCCCTGACCTATGAACAGAAGACCTATGAATGTGTGACAGACTGAGACCATAATCAACTCTAAGAAATTCCAGACAACGCTAGGTTGTTGGTTAGTTTTTTGAGTCAATCTTCAAGTATCTGTCAAATAGTTTCTTAGAATGCAAACGCAATACAACTCAACCAGAAAGAGCTAGTAATTTTCCTTAAAAACAAAAGGAGAAACTATCATTTTTCCTGACAGTTAACAAATATGGTTTATGTCCAAGCTCTGAAGAACAGCTCAGACAGTTATACAGGTTGCCTAATTCCTTTTCAGGTATAATTCCTTACTCAGCAGGTAAATTTATCAACCAGGATTTTTCATGATCTGCAATAAATTCTGACTGAGTATCTAGTGTCTACTCCAGCTGTGCCTCAGGGATAGAAACCTGAAACATAATTTTGAGGTTGTCTTGTACAGTTCTTGGAATTTTGGACTTCAGACTCTGCAGATGAAAGAACAGAAGAAGAAATCTTCAGAGCTCACAGCAAGTGAAATGCAGAACATGAAAAAAATTCAAACCAAAGAATTATTGTTTGGTTTTTTTTAAATAAGAGATAGTGCCATAATTATTCATGATGTTATAACAATAACAGACACTCTCCCTGACAATCCAGGTCTTTACAGCTGCTGCGTATCATTAAACACTAATTGACATCAGTGAAAGATGGAGGCATTCATCACCTTGAAGCTTTGAGTACTAAACTAGATTATACAGAAATTTAAAAAAAGGGGAGCAGAAACGGAAAGAAAAAAATGTGACAAATGTTGCATGACTTGGATAGTTTAGGGAAGGCACACTTCTCATCTTACATTATTCCTCTCCCCCAGGGCTGGCGCTCCCATTAGGCGACCTAGGCGGTCGCCTAGGGCGCTGCTATTTTGGGGGCGCCTGCGCCCCCGCCGCCCGTAGAAATTTGGGGGCGGGACCTTCCGCCGCCGCTGTTGGGGGCGGGATTTCGGGGGCGGGACCTGCCGCCGCCTAGGGCACCGGCAAAGCTGGCGCCGCTACTGCTCTCCCCACCACCATCTCCTCAGTTTATTCATATTTACTATGGGCCTGCTTCTCTATGCCTTATTTAGAGTAAGTTGTGCTTACTCATGCAAATAATTCCAATGAGGTCAATAGAACGATTCATGCAAGTAAGTGCCCCTAAGCATAAGGACTCTTATTACATAGACAAATGGAGAGGACAAAGAAATAGAAATGAAGTGAGGGTAGAGGGAAGGCTAGAACTTGTGAGATAAGCATAGGTGGGGCGACGAAAGGGGAGGTAGAGTGAGCTAGGCTTTGTCTATACTACAGTTTTATTAGCAAAAGGCAAAACTCCCCTGCTTTACCGACAAAATAAAACCACCTCGAAGAGGTGCTTCTCAAAGCCGGTCCGCCGCTTGTTCAGGGAAAGCCCCTGGCGGTCCGGGCCGGTTTGTTTACCTGCCATGTCCACAGGTTCGGCCGATGGCGGCTCCCACTGGCCGCGGTTCGCCGTTCCAGGCCAATGGGGGCTGCGGGAAGGGCGCCCAGCACATCCCTCGGCCCACGCCACTTTCAAATTTGGTGACAATATATACCTCCAGACCAGTGGCACCACTATGGGCACCCGCATGGCCTCACAATATGCCAACATTTTTATGGCTGACCTGGAACAACGCTTCCTCAGCTCTCGTCCACTCACACCCCTTCTCTACCTACGCTACATTGATGACAGCATCATCTGGACCCATGGGAAGGAGACTCTGGAAGAATTCCACCACAATTTCAACAGCTTCCACCCCATCATCAACCTCAGCCTGGACCAATCTACATGGGAGGTCCACTTCCTAGACACCACAATACAAATAAGTGATGGTCACGTTACCATCACCCTATACCGAAAACCCACCAACCGCTATGCCTACCTTCATGCCTCCAGCTTCCATCCCGGACACACCACATGATCCATCGTCTACAGCCAAACGCTGAGGTATAATCATATTTGTGCCAACCCCTCAGACAGAGACCAACACCTACAAGATCTTCACCAAGCATTCTCAAAACTACGACACCCACACGAGGAAATAAGAAAACAAATCAACAGAGCCAGATGTGTACCCAGAAGCCTCTTGCTGCAAGACAAGCCCAAGAAAGAAACCAACAGAACTCCACTGGCCATCACCTACAGTCCTCAGCTAAAACCTCTCCAATGCATCATCAGTGATCTACAACCCATCCTGGACAACGATCCCTCTTTTTCACATGCCTTGGGAGGCAGGCCAGTCCTCGCCCACAGACAACCCGCCAACCTTAAGCATATTCTCACCAGCAACCACACACCGCACCATAGTAACTCTAACTCAGGAACCAATCCATGCAACAAACCTCAATGCCAACTCTGCCCACATATTTACACCAGGACCTAACCAGATCATCCACAACATCACCGGTTCATTCACTTGCACGTCCACCAATGTAATATACGCCATCATGTGCCAGCAATGCCCCTCTGCTATGTACATCGGCCAAACTGGACAATCCCTACGTAAAAGGATAAATGGACACAAGTCAGATATTAGGAATGGCAATATACAAAAACCTGTAGGAGAACACTTCAACCTCCCTGGACACACAATAGCAGACTTAAAGGTAGCCATCCTGCAGCAAAAAAACTTCAGGACCAGACTCCAAAGAGAAACTGCTGAACTTCAGTTAATTTGCAAATTTGACACGATCAGCTCAGGATTAAACAAAGACTGTGAATGGCTAGCCAACTACAAAAGCAGTTTTTCCTCCCTTGGTGTTCACACCTCAACTGCTAGAAGTGGGCCTCATCCTCCCTGATTGAACTAAACTCATTATCTCTAGACTGATTCCTGCCTGCATATTTATACCTGCCTCTGGAAATTTCCACCACATGGGTCTGACGAAGTGGGTATTCACCCACGAAAGCTTATGCTCCAATACTTCTGTTAGTCTATAAGGTGCCACAGGACTCTTTGTTGCCTTGTTACTCTTATTTCATGACTCATGATTCCTTTTTGTAAATTGTAGCCTGTATTTTAATGAACGGAATCAGAAGTATCCAAGCCAAAACTGAGTCACGTGATTTATGGGAAAAGCATAAGTTGTTTGGGTGATATAGCCAGAGGACAGCCAATACAATACTGTACTAGCATTTCTTTTTAATATATTGAATGAAGAATGTCCCTCACAGAAACTAGTCAAAGAATTGTTGGCTGCCTTACACACACATCCTATTGTAGAACAAAAGCTATACTGCAGCTAATGTACAATGTTGGTGAAGAAATATATCTTGCCCTTTTTTGTCAGATCTTTTCAGAGCCCTCAACTCAGATTCATTTCATATTTGTCTCATGAGAACCTACAATGTGACCAGACATCAAAATATGACAGACTAGATGGTCCCAACGAGGTAATCTATGATTTGATCAGTTGTTCATTAATTCAGGCCACTTTTTTATTATGAAAAGATAAAAGTACAAACTCAAACAGTATGTACTTTATTTCTTTTTGTCAGTCTACTACCCACATATTTCTTAAATACAATACATTGACAATCTGTAGGTCCGGATGGTGGGAGGAAAAGTTAAACTGCAGGAAGTTCTGTCTGATACTTGCAACGTCTTCAGCTCAGAGACAGTACTAAAATGGAGAGCACTTCAGTGCAGATCATGATTTAGACACACACCAAAAAAGTCAGGCCATATTCTTTTCAAAAACTCCTAATCTATGTGTAAACCCCTCTCATTGCTTTTACTATCAACTCTATATTATGCAGGGGGCAGTCACAGCTACGTAGTTCAGGCTGAGTTGAGTTTTGCACATAACCTAAACAATCTTCACTCTGCCCTGTAGTGACACCATAAGAAAAATATATATATGTAAAGAAGACACAAATCAGTTCAACCTAATTTGGAGCCATAAATACTAAAATGCATTAATCATAGCTTTTCCTCTCACTACCAGAACTGAAACATTTGAAGGGGGAAAAAAGTAATTTTCGGTCAAGTAAAATTAACTTTTTTGGGGGAAAAAATCCTCAGGTTATTTTGTTCAATGCAAAATGACGCTTTTAGCCTTACATTATCAATATATAATTTCAACTTCATTTTCGGTTAGGAATGTAAATATTTTAGAGTACTAATTATTGACTGACCACAATTTGACTATGACTGTGATTAAGTCTGAATTAATTGTTGAATTCAAGTCAATCTCAAGATTTTGGCTTTTCGTTTTAAACACAGACAATCTGGAGAGTAAAAAAAAGATTAAGTGACTTGCAATTATTGCTCCCAAAGAGAGCTGTCATGCATCTGGAGTACCTATCTTAGGTAGAAATAGAACCCAGATCTTCTATGTCACAAACCTCCTCTGTGATCATGAACAAGTTACTAGAGCTTATCTACATGGTGGGGTAATGTGCACTGGGGAGGCGGGAGATGTGATTTCTAAAGCACACTAATGTGTTGCGATTAGTTGGTCTCTATAGGTCTTGCTGGTGTCCACTAAAGGTTCCTACTATTGTTTTAGTTCTTTATTAAAGTGTTCTAGGGAACCTTCAGAGCACACCAGCAGGATCTACAGAGACCAACTAGTCGCAACACGTTAGCATGCTTTAGAAATCACATCCCCATAGCGCATAGTATCCCATCATGTCAACAAGACCTTAGAGTCTCAGTTCCCAATTTGCAAAATGGGGACACAAATATTTCACTTATAGCAGCGTTGTAAGGCTTAATTCATTGACATTTGTAAATTGCTTGGATAACCTTGGATGGAATGTGTTGTACAAATGCAAAGTGTTGTTATCTTCAGACTGGAACTGCTGACAGGATTTTTCCTCACAATGCTTGTTAAATTTGTCTTAATAACCCTGACTGCTTGATCAGGAAATCCACTAAGTTGCTGATTTGAAGAACAATTTCTTTCAGTGAGTTTACTCCTCTCCAACAAAATGACAAATGGTTTCTACTTTGATAAAACTACTTTCTTTTCGATTGTTTCTTTCCCCCCTTCCAAGGTGAGTCTATTTCTGGAAAAAAGCATATTCTTTAGTAATTTCTCTCTACCCAGATCTAGAAAAGGGAAAGTCTGAAATGTGTTCTTTCCCACTCCCTCGACATCCCTCCCTGTCCATACCCTGCCAAGTATTCACAGCCTAAAGAGGGAAAATTCCCACCTTCAAAAATAAAACCAATCATGTTATTTACTGATGGAGTCAAAACTGAGCTTATACCATATCCTTCTACTACACCCCTGTATATACCTGATTTAAGATATATTCATGAGGTACAGGTTCCCAGATAAGTTGATTATGGTAAGTCTGACTACAAATGTAGAAAATTGGAAGACAGGAAGATAAAAACTGTAAAAATCAGTTGGGAATCTACCTAGCACTAGATTCACACCAAGCCCCATAGATGTGCAGTAATTGCTAATTCCATTTCATCCTGCTTAATAATATTTGTCATAACCAAGCAATATGAGATTCAGTATTATTAGGTCTCTGAGGAGTGCTCATAATTACATATTTTATCTGGAAAATCTTAACAGTAAAATGCCTGATAGGATCAAATTTTGCCCTTAGATATCATGGCCCAATGGGAGTTGTGCATGTGTGTCAGTGATTTTTAAAAAGTCAACAGCTCAGAATGGCTCATTGAAACGAATAGAGGTTGTGTGAATTTATCTGAATTTGGGGGAAATTCCTGCATGGTCCTAATTCAGGAAACTCACTGAGTTAGCTTTACTAACAGCAGCAGGATTTGGCCCTCAGCACTTTGTGACTAACCCACCATTTTGGCAAATGGTAATTAGCCTACTCTTATTTTAGGTTTCTTCTCTGGAATATGTAGCCAAGGATAAAAGGTATCAGGTGTACATAGGATATAGTGGTGAAATAAGCATTAATTAGTGTTGTAACAAAGGGCCTACGTGCCTCAGGACTGAAGGCTATTTGGCTATGCCAAATAAAGCCTTAGGACATAGGATAAATTAGCTATACTTATACAGATAAATTAGCATAAATAAATTAATAAACCTGCTGAGCTAGTTTCTGCATTTGTGATATGCTGATGTTTTGAAAATAACTACTAAGTTTGAATACTAATGTTTATGAGAGATCAGTTGACATCACAAGATGAGCATTGGTAGCCAGGATGAAATGTTAGAAGCTACGGTGATAGAGTGAGGTAAATGTTAATGAGTTTAAGGGAAAATACCAACTTAGCGCATGGAAAACAGAGTACCCCTACAGTAGTGGGGTATGGAAGTTCAAATAAGGAAAAGGGTTAAAACTTTCTTGAATATGTACGAACATCAACACAACACATTATAAACACTGTATTCTAGCCTACATGCATTGGGGGAAGAGAAGAGATGCCAGGATGATGACCACTAGCTGAAGACAACTAACACTTCATGTTATTCCACAAAGCATGGTGCAGGTAATGCAAATACTATGTGTTCTGTATTGGTCTTGCTCTTCTTTATCAATTGCAGTGTGTGTGTGTATTGGAATTTGGTTGACTAATAAAAGTAATTATAAAAAGAGCACTGTGTCCTCCCTGTTGTGCACCATGGGTCCCTCTCTATTGCTGTTGAACTTGGGGGCTGAAACTCACAAGTTCAAGTAGGTTTAGACCCTCACCTTGGGTTAGATAATTGGTTAAAGTAACCCATAGCTTTATATGAGGCTACACATATTTTCTTCCCTACTCACCTGCCTTGGAGAAGGAATTTATAACTCTGAAAAAGGCATATTAGTTTTTCCAAGTGAAGAAAATAATCCACATTTGAATTTCTAATTAGTCAATGGGAGCAGAAGTGGTAGTATCTCCAGTGCACTGGGATTCCACCCATTTAACCATATGTTCGGTTTCTTTAATATACATACATGAATATATCTTTCTCTATCATTCTTCTTGCCTTTCTTTCAGATCTCTGGACAACTATTGTGAGGGTTCTCAACAGTGCTGATCATTTGTCAAGTCATTAGATCATGTGGTAGGGTGGAGGAAGGAGAGACGTTGCTGCTGCTATGGACAATTTCTATTTTTTTAATTCCTACATTTTAAAAATATGTCAACCAACCTCAAATTTGCAATTGGCATGCCTGAAAATTGGTTAAATACGGACCTTCAAAAATAATAACTATTCAACATGTAATCTGCACAATGTTAATGAACATCTTTACGAATCACTGCCAAGGTTAAGTCAAGCCTCGCATAGTACTTTTTGTCTGCTAGTCAGGTTAAACATTAAACAAGGTCCCCCTAGGTTTCATTCACACTCTGGGCCATCCCACAGCACTTTAAAGTTAGTCTGTTTTTGAAGAACAGAGAGCTTTGCAAAGACTTAGCTTAGCTCTCTCAAAGTGCTTCACTCTATATTGCCTGCAAAACGTGCTGATATAAATTCAAAATAGCTCATTGAATTAATGTAGTGGTGTGCTTAGGAAAATAACACTGATGAATGAAAATGGCTTATACATATTTTTACGATTTGTTATATTGAAGATTAAATTGAGACACTTTATGAAAGATAAATGAAAAAAAAATCATCATTGTTACTGCATTGCTTTTAATTCAAGTGGGATGAATTTAACTCACTCTTTATTTAAGACCATTGTACAATTATCCTTTTGGTATTACAGTCTTGTGGACAAACACTGAAGAACACATATAAGCGGTCAAATTAGTCATAATGAACAATTCTTGGCCCTCATGTATCCACAGTGTTGAGTTTGACTATGCACTTCTGAAGCTGCAAGTATACCCTAAAGATACTGAACATCCTTCAGGGTGCTGCTGTATTAGCTGTATGCAGCTGCCTACCTGATACCCCTTGCTCAGTCCTCGTTTTAATGAATCCTTGCCACCTTGGCTTTAGAAGGTAACATCAAGGGGGAAGAACTCATGCACAATGTCTTTCTGATTAAGGCATTCTTGCAGCTGTTAGTAAATGGGACACGCATTTCTAACACAGGAACCAGGCTGCTAGCTGCGAAAAGTCAGACTGACCTATGGCCCTGTCATCAGTTCTCAGATGTGTTTCTCTCCAACTTTAATGGGAGATAGTTATCCCACAACTTAGACCACCCTAAACTTTAAGAAGTACAGGATTTGTTTTGGCAACTGCAGCAGAAGTTATATAATTTTATCACTCAAAGTTTGTTTCATAGATTTTCTTAAGCATCAATATTTTATCTGTAAAAAGTATTTTTTGTGAAATAGGACAAAATATGATCCCTTATCTTTGGAAATATTCTTCAAAGGTACTGGAATCTAGAGGATCATCACAGGTTGTAAAAAATTTAAAAGTATCAGACTACTGAAAAGGGATTAGGATTTAAAATACCTTTTTAGGAAACAGTATCAAGTATTTCTATTAATTTATTGTACAATATACGGCCATTCCTCTTTAAAAATCAGTTTAGCATGACATTTAGTGAAAATGTGCTCCTACCTGGATATTCATACTTGGATATTCATACTTGGATATTCATACTTGGATATTCGGATTTGTTTTTTCCTTTTTTCAGCATTTTTTGGCTACTTCAGCTTTCTAGAAAAACATATTGGTAGGTTTTATTTGAATTTGTCACATATATTTGACTACAGATTGGGTGTTTCTACAAGTATGTGTAATCCAATAGCCTCTAACCACAATGCAGCCACATATAACCAAGAAATCAACTGTGAGGAGCATGACCTGGGAGTGACCTAGGCTATAATTTACAATACACCAACAGAGGTCATGAATTCCATTGCAAGTTCCTTTATGTATACACCTGTCACAGTTCTACGACTGCTGACAGGCATCTCCTACTGTCTGGACACTAACAAATTCTTGGGGCACACTCATCTCCTTAAGCAGGAATCTCTGACACAAAATTGAGTAAAACTAGTCTGACTGTGTTTGAAGGGGGTGGGGCTCCCCTAATCCCTTTATTAAAATCTCTCCTACAGCTGCTCAGCAACTGCCTGGAACTTCCTGCTTCTAACCCCTTATTTCACCCCAACATGATTGACAGGGATGGAGAAGCAGGGCCAGCCTTGCCCACAGCAGCTCTTTAACCCCTTCATCAATGGTGCAGGGTTTATACACCCTGTCACAACTCCTCAGAATGGGTACTGAAATTGTGCAAGCAAATTATGTATTTATACCTGCAGACAGGAAATATTGGTCTCAATAGTCTAGAAATTAGATATGGGAAAATCCATAATGAGGTCATTCCCTCCCCTCCTATACTCAAACTTTCTGGATGAGGATGTGGGGGGCTGAACCACTGATTTTAAAATATTTCTTCACTTAAAAAAGTGATGGGGGGTCAGTCAATTATCTCAACGCTGGCAGTAAACAAGAACCACCCAATATAAATAAAACAAGGTAGGAAAGTTTAGTAGTTAGTGACTTATTTAACTTCTGTCTTTGATTTCCTTGGGAAATCACATGTATAGCTTTGTGATCATAAAAGTTGTGTGTGTGTGTGTGTGTATATAGCTAGATACAGTCAATTTTCCACATGATTCTTGAAAATGAAATAGTGCCAGATATGGGATAGTAGCTGATGAATAAGTAGGGAACAGTTATAACTTGTCATCTAAAACACTTACCTCAGTGACTTTGATTTTTGAAAGGTTGACTTGGAGGGAATGGGAAAATATTTGCAGTAAACTAATTGATACCATTTATTTTCCTTATTTAGCCATTATAATTATTAATTATATAGTGCCAGTGAGCATCACAGAAAAGTAGTATACTCCATGTTTGTCCCAGCATAATCAAAATATGAAAAATGTTAGAAATCAATGCAGTTTATGAAGGAAGCTGGAAAGAGTACCAAAGACAATCAGGAAACATTTAAAAAGTGTACGGGTCTGTCTCATCTTATGCTGGGGTTACGTTCCGCAGTCAGCGCGTAAAGCGAAAACCGCGTATAGTCAAAATTACATTGAGTGTAATGGCGGGCAGAATCACCCGCACTACAGAACCAGTATTTAAATTGTTATTTTTCTCTTTTTTTTGTTTTTTTTCTTGTTTTTGCCGACCGCATAAAGCTGAAATCGCACATGTTAAATGCACCTAAGATGCGACAGACCTGTATTGTATATGAAATTCAAAGGCAACCAATTAGCCTAATTCTATCAATTACAAGCAAGTGAATAAACACAGTTTTAGACATTTTAAAAGTTTCATGGTGGAAGTGATATAAGAAGAGATTAACATTTAGCAGAATGTTCAATAATATAAGGTAAAATAATTTCCTACACTAAAAATGAAGAGTTTAAGAAAAAAAAATTAAGTGAACAATGGGTCAAGTTCTGTCCACAGATACACACATACAACTCCTTAAAATCTGACAGTAGAATTTGTTCCTAAATGGTCCAATAGTCCTTACTCACATGTTTTTCCATGAGGCTATGCACATGAATAAAGGATGCAGATTCATGCCCTGTAAATCTAAGAAAATTTTAAATCCATGTGTGCTTAAATAAGCAACGCTGAAACACAGGCAATCATTCCCAAACCTGTAAACCATGAAAGATAATTTGTGGTTGCACCAGACACATAGGTCTTAGTTTTATGACTTCAGAGAGTTATCAGTGAGGAAATACACACACACACCCTCATTCCAGTGCAATGGACCTTCTCCAGGCCCTCTTCTCCTAGCTGTAGTGTTCTATTGTATTTTTCTTTATTACAGCATATACCATTGCATGGCTTTAGTTGCTTGTCTGAAATGTAAAAAATGTCTGAACAAGCAATCATGTCCCATAACCTATGCTTCCAATTATAAATAAGAATGGCAATTACATTTTGATTACATTTTAACTGCTACATTAAACAAAGCACTTTCCTTTAAAGATCCCTAAATGGCATATTAATAAAAATGCATAAGCAGGAGTAATAGTAAGATACTGTAAAGTCAGCTCTTCAAAGCCATAAGTCATATCACTCAGACTTCAGGGAACAAGTCTTAGTTTCACTCATCCAGAACTCTGACTGAAGTCAATGTTGCCTATATAAGGATTTAGTAAGGTCTTCAGGATTTGGTCCCAGTTGTATAACTGGAAAGTATGAACACAAATACATTGTGAACAAGTTAATGTTACTCTGAGCTGGACATCAAGTTATTGTGTAAACCTTGGTCCCAGGAAAGTTTAGTCACAATTAGCTAACACAATGCTGAACACAACTTCTTCTTGTCTATGCTGTCAACAAGATAAAAGTCAACATTGTATCTTCTTGTTCCCAACACATTGTATTTAACATGTATAAACAAGCCCCATCACAGCCACCCAGCCATGGTCTTTTAATCTAATGAGAAGAGGCATAGTGTTAAAACTTGAGAAAGTATTCAATTTTGAAACAAAGAACACAAAGCTATTATTGTTGTTGCTTCTATATTCATAAAGCTGCCTCAGAAGTAGCCAGTGAGGATGACTATCACCATCTTCAGTGGGGTCAGGATTTCACACATTTTGTATATTACTGCAATTTATGAATATACTGTATAAAGAGTCAGCTGATTAAAAGGTGCCAAGCTATGCTGATATGAGAAAGGAGATTTTTTCAGGTCAGAAGTTTCCCCAGACTAATGTGTGCAAGAGGGTGAATATAGTTTTTATTTTGATTAATTTAGAGGTGATAAACCCTTTTGGAGGCACCTAGATTCTGGGGATCCTAAAACCAAGAAGTGTTAAATTAAGCCCGGACTTCATCATGATATTGCTTTTGTAAATGCAGATTGATAGGTGCAACTTGAATAATAGTGCATGAGCTAGTAATTTGGCTTAATGAAGCACTATTGATCAAGTATATTTAATGCATTTGGTTCACTTTTGGCATTGCTTTCTCTACCATTTTCCTGTTTGTGCTCCTCCAGCCACATGTCACACATTTCCCTTTCTACACAAAAAATCTGTTTGAATGATTTAGTTGGGGAGTTCGGGATTGGTCCTGCTTTGAGCAGGGGGTTGGACTAGATGATGTCCTGAGGACCCTTCCAACCCTGATACTCTATGATTCTATGATCACCACATCTTTGCATAGCCCTTTACATAGACAAGGCAGGCACGGGGTGAAATCATAGGAGTTTTACCAATGACTTCAGTGGGACAGAATTTTACCATGATCGGTCTCTGAAGAGTTTTACAATCAGGCTTGGCAGAACTCAATTTTTATTTTTGTATCATTTCAACAGATAACATCAGAGTGTATTTTAAGCCTTTTTAAATATTTTAATTTCACAGTTGTGAAAATTATGGGAAGGTTCTAGAGTCACACTACAACAGTCACAGTATCATCAATACTCTGTATTTCAGAAAGTTTTTTATTATTGTTGTTAATTAAAAAAAATAAATCCTAAAATCAGTCTCAGACACCCCTGAAATACTTACTACAGTAGCCTGCCTGGCATCACAGCATAAAAGCCATGGTCATTATTGAAATACTACAGTGGCTCTACTGAAAAAAATATGCTGGTTGCTACACTGGGCCTCTGAATGTCCAGAGATCTGTGTGGCTACCCATCATGAACGTCATATGTAGGGGGCTCCCATTCCCCATCCTGAAGAAAGGGATTATTGGAGGAAATTCTACAAGTATGAACTCAGAGTTTCCTGCACCTTCAGCAGGTGTAAGTATTTTACCACTTCTCCCTTATGTATTCCTAATAATATTTAAACATTTAGCATTATACAACAGTTTGCAAGAATTAACTGCACCTCACACACACCATTTTGAGATACAGTGGGTATTGCTATCCCCATTACAGAGATGAGGAAACAGACAATTGCTCAGTTCTACTCCCGCTGACATCAATTGGAGTTTTGCTCTTGACCCCAGTGAAAGCAGGATTTGGCACAATAATGGCATGACACCCACCTCTCATGAGCACCCCTTCTGGTCAGGTATCTGGCCATCCCCCTGGAGGCAATGGTTTCACCTTCTTGGTCTATTCCAGTCCCAACTCACCAGCTGGGCCACTAAACCATTCTGGGGTTTATTGCTGTCCAATTGTATACCAGTTCTCCAGTGGCTGGGGGTGGGGAGGGGGGGCGGAGGGGGAAGAGGACCCAGGCCCACCCACTCACTACTCCAGGTCCTAGCCCAGGGACTTTAAAAATAGCAGCCACATGCCACCATATCCCTTTAACTAAACCACTTTCAGTTCCCTGGGCCACTTCTCTGCAGCCCCTGACGTCACCAATGCTTCACCCTTACCTTGGGGCTCATATAAGTTCATGCCTGGCAGCCAGACGGGAGCTCTTCCTCACTACCCCAGTCCCTGCCAGCACAGAGCTGTCCACGGTGCTGCAGTTCCCTTTGGACAGCCTGGTGCACCATCTGTACTCCTCTAACTACAGCAAGGAACTGACTGTTCCTGCCTCTGCAACTCCTTTTTATATAGCCCGCCTGGGCTCTGATTGAATGCTTCCCCTGAAGCCATTCTAGGCTGCTTGGAGGACTCCTCTACTGCTCTTTTCTTATGATGGGTATGGCAGGACCCTGAGGTCTCCAGCAGAGGTCTTTGGGCCTAGTCCACTTCATGACAGGCACCCAGACATCTCAAGACTTAATCTGGTCACATTTTAGAGTTAGTAGTGTCTGAGAATTCCCAATTCCTAGAATCCCAATACTGTAGATCACATTGCATCTGTGGAGAAAATACCCCACCCCCCCTTCTTTGTCCCCTTCAGGTTGTTTCTCCCTCCCCTCTTATCTATCCCCCACAAACCCTGGCCTGGCTCAAAACTGTCAGACAGGAAGCCTGAACCACACTGGGCTTCACTTTGAGGAAAGGAAATAAAAAAAGGAACTAGCAAAGGTTAGAAGAACTATTTGTAACAGGCATTGCTCAAGGTTTAAAATGCATCTGCTTGTGCTATCTGTCATGCTAAAGGTTATCAAAACTCATCCTGAACCCTATCTGTAATCAATGCTTTTATAATGGAACCGTTGCTTAGCATATAAGTGCTGTTGCCTTTAAATTGTCCCCCTTTAGGTAAGCCCCTGTATGCCCATACCCACCGAAAGGTTAGTCCTCCTCCTTGCCCCAAGGCCCAGCCAGATGCCCAAATGGCATCAGATGGGGGCCCCCTACCCTTGTAACAGCAACCCCCTCTGCGGGCTCTGACCAGGGCCTACCCTGTAACCAGCAGGTCAGAAGCCTAAACCATACTAGACTATGCCCCAAGAGGTGAGGCCGGGGGAAAAGGAAACTAAAACATTTGTAACAGCATCCTTGGTGTATGGATAAGTATGGGTAATAAGCATCTCTCAATAACCTGTAACAATTAGCATAGCAATAGGCCTAGTGATCATATCAAGGGGTGGGCACAACATCCCTCCCTTGCTCCACTATGTAACCCCCGTCCCCAATACCCTATTAATGCTTATAAATTAGAAGAGATATATTAACATCAAGACTGTCATTCAGGCTTTAACCCATATTGAAATGTACCCTTTATCTTGTGTAACCGGAATGTGTGCTCATGTTCTTGCCTTGGCATAAGCAATAACCACTATCTGCCCTTTTGTGAACCCTTGCTTGCCCAAACCAGGAAAGCACCCCCTCCTCTAAATGCTTGGCAATGACGCATGTGCGGTTGTGGTTTGAGACTATAAATTTGTACGAGACCTGTTGATCGGGGCTAGCTGGTTTCGACTGGCTGCCCCAACGCGTTGGTGTGTTTGTGTGAGCTCAATAAAGCAGGCCTCAGGCTTGAGTCTATAATCAAATTGCCTAGGAGTGTTTGTTCCTAACAGGTCAAATGACTGCCTAGGGGGTCGAATTCGCGACACATCCCACGAACCAGAAATACAATCCTGAACACATGACAGAATAACTCAGTTACTGATTTTTTGGTAAATACATAACTGGGGATTTTCACCACACATTCTGTGGTTCCCATCAAGAAGTCAACATTTGTCATGCAGAGGCATCTAAAGGAAAAATTGAGACAAGTACATGTTAGTGATCGTTGGCAACTGATTGTTTAATGGTGACTTCTATATTATATTGACATATTTCCTCAGTTAAACCCCCAAAACACCATAGTTCTGCTAAAATGACAATAGTCATGTCAGAAAGACAAGGTGGGTGAGGTAATATGTTTTACTGGACCAACTTCTGTTGGTGAGAAAGAGAAGCTTTTCTGCTACACAGAGCTATAATAAATAATTAATAATAATAATAATAATAAGAGCTCTTCTTCAGGGCTGGGAAAGGTACTAAAAGTGTCACAGCTACATACAAGATGGAACAGATAAGAGTATGTGCTAACTTCTTGTGCTAAAACTAAGGGACCATTTAAGGTAAAGTGGCCCATTAACACCCCTATAGTCATAGGACAAGAAAGGGAGTTAGTGGGTTACAGATTGTTGTAATAAGCCATAAATACAGTGTATTTTTTAAGACCATGATTTTTAATGACTAGCAAAGTTATGAATTTTAACTCCCATGCTCATCTTTTGAAAGTGTTGTTCAGGTTTCCTTTGAGGATGAGGACCGATAGGTCAGTTATAGAGTGATGGCTTTGTGAAAAGCGTTCAGCCCTAGACCCTGCCAGAACAACACATGCAAAACCAACATACATATCTCCACTGCTAGAATGATCAACACCACCACAACACACATTTCAAGATCCATGGCTCCTACACATGTCTATCACAACATGTGGTGTACCTCATCCAGTGCACTAAATGCCCCAATAACAACGAGGTGGGTGAAACCAGACAATCACTATGCTCTTGAATGAACTGACACAGGAAAATGATAAAAGTCAAAAACGCCCTATCACCTGTGGATGAACACTTTTCACAAAGCCATCACTCTATATCTGACCACTCTGTCCTCATCCCCAAAGGAAATCTGCTAATCTAATACTTCCAAAGATGGGCCTGATAGCTTAAATTCCTACTTTGCTAGACACTAAAAATAATAATTTTAGTAAAGACCCTGTACTTACGGCTTATTACAGCAAACTAACTCACTAACCCCCCCTTTTTGTCCTGCAAATATGTGGTGTTAATAGGACACTTCACTTTGAATGGTCCCTTAGAATATGTGCTAACTACTTTGTATTTAGCTGTGACACTCTTATTACTTTCCTAGCCCTGAAGAAGAGCTCTGTGTAGCTGAAAAGCTTGTCTCTCTCACCAACAGAAGTTGGTCCAATAAAAGCACCTTGTCTCTCTAAAATCCTGAGACTGACACAACTACAACAATGCTGCATACAATAGTAATGTCACTATGTTTGGGGTTTCTCTGATGTGGGCATTCTTGAAAACATATGATTATAAATATCCAGAATTTCAATTCCTGAATATATGTATCTTAATTTTAGGAATCATATTAAATTAAGAAATATCACCATTGTAGTATAATTAATACTATTGGAATAGATGGGCATTGAGGAGGGAGGGATAGCTCAGTGGTTTGAGCATTGGCCTGCTAAACCCAGGGTTGTGAGTTCAATCCTTGAGGGGGCCACTTAGGGAACTGGGTCAAAATTGGTCCTACTAGTGAAGACAGGGGGCTGGACTCAATGACTCTTCAGGGTCCCTTCCAGCTCTATGAGATAGGTATATCTCCATATATTATGATTTAGCAGTAGATTTTTCCATTTGCGTCATGAAAAATTGAATCTACTCCTTTTCATTGCTAAAGCTCTTTGGTACCAGAATTTTTTCTATTTCGTGACCTTAAAATGGTAAAAAGCCCAGATTATTAATATGAGATTGCATGCAAAGGGCTTTGTAGTGAAATAAATTCCTGTCCTGTACACCTGGCTAATTAGAAGAAGGGTTACTAATTTATAATTATTTTTAACTGGGTGCTAGAATATAATAATGCTTCTGAGCCAAAGAATTTACCAAAGAAGTGGCTCTTAAAATGTACAAAGTAAACTTATTATCAGGGTTAATCTGACACATTTTTCCACTCTCGTAAAAACAACTAATTATATAACCTGCAATTTTAAAAGCTGTATACAACCAAAATACTGTGATTACAATGTTGTGAAGAATAAAAAATTTCGGTGTAGACACCAAACAGGTTAAATAGTCACCATGTATTCTAATAGCAACAGCAAAGCAAAGATTCATAACCTTTAGGATTTTCCAGCTCTCTTTGCCATTAATTTCTTGGCACTGTTCTGTAAACCTTTCATTACAGAAACAACCTAAGCACCTAGCTGTGAAATCCTATATATCTGCCAATCAGTGATGTTGTTTTGGAACTGTCAGCACTATTCACTGTACATAAAGAGACTTACAGCTAGGGATGAAAGAATAAACAAAATCAATAATTGAACTGTTTTTTTACTAATGGGAACAGATATTGGAATGGAAAATTGGAATGCAAGTTGAGCAATTAATCTATTGAAGCCAAGAGCACAAGTTAATTGAATTACCCAGAGATTTTGCCATGTGTTATTCTGGAAACTAAGGACAGCATAGTAGCATGGTACTCTATTTACCTTTTAAAAACAAGAGACTTATTATGGTATCATCAGTCCCTATGCAAGCCTAAGTTTTGTTTTTAATACAATCCATAAAAAAAGTAAAATCGCACACCTCTACAGTTTTGTTATAGGCATATTGATCCCAGGAGATTTGAGACACAGAGGGGGTGAATTAAAATATTTTATTGGACCAACTTCTGATCGTGAAAGAGACAAGCTTTCATGCTGACTCTTTCCCTACCAGAAGTTGATCCAATAAAAGATATCACCTCACCCACCTTCTCTCTCAAATAGCACTTAGAAATTCTTCATTTTAGTATGTGTACAATTAGATTTTGTAAGATCATCATGTTCAAAACCCCAGATTTAACAATTTTGTTCAGTACCGAAGATTTTCTTTAAGAATATTAGTAGCACTTGTACAAAATTTACAACATTTAGGAACACATCCTGTAGTCTTAAGGTGATTTCAACACTCAGAGTAAAATCATTGCCCTGCTGAACTCAATGGGAACTGTGTCATTTATTTCAATGAGAGGATTTTTCACTGCATGCAATAATAGTTTTGTCTAGATTAAAAACCGCAGGATAAAATCTTTAAAGAAAGAAAATCGAAAAGATGAGACTTAGTCCATCTACAGAGCTCCCTTTTTAGAGGATTTGATTCAGAAGTCTAAGCCTGAGATTTGAAACACCAAAATTCCCTTGAAGCAGGGTTTAAATTCAGTCAGAGCTGTCCAGAGTGGAGCGCCAGTAAATATTTTCAAACCCACAGGAGCCCCAGCATGCCCGACCGGGCTGAAGCCCCGAGCCAAAGGATGCCCCACAGGACTGAAGCCCAAAGCCAGAAGCTCCTGAAATACTCTGAGAATTTAAGCCCTGCCTTGAACCACAGGTTTCAAGCTCAGTGGAATTGACTTAGTTCTTCAGTTTAAAATAGTTTACTGTAGGTAGGTTAGGGTACCATACAGTTAAAACAGTTTACTGTAGGTAGAGTCTTTTTATTAGGACATTTAACACACATGAGCTTGTTTGGGGGGGCTTTTTATGGATCTCTCATATCCAACAATACTTGACTTCCATGTAACAAACTAGAAATCAGCGATAACACTCTTCAGCAATGTCCAGAGGTTAAACAACACAAAACCAAAACCAACCCACGATACAAAAGAGTAAAGATAAGAGGAGATTATTCATTTGAAAAAGGACTAGCCAAAGCAAATGAACTAGGTTCTCTAACCTGTTCCGGCCCCTGGGGTCATTCCAAAGGTACAAAAGAAAGAGGAAATTGACCAGATCTCATCAGCCAAGAAGGCTGCTGAGTACTCAGCTGATGTTGAGTCAGCATAGCTGGCTCCTACAGTGCCCGCCAGCCATGGCATGGCATGGCATAAGGTAGTGGGAGAGCACGTGGCCAGAGTGCTATAGCATTCCAGGCATTTTCAGCTGGCGGATAGCCCCTTGTTACTAGATGATTCAATTTCGAGCAGCCATTCATGCTTGGAAAATGGTTTCATTTCTGCTAATTCATGTAACTTAGTGAAACTTGTAATTAAAAACAGGACAATTTTCAAAATCACAAAAAATACAAATTATATAAATTGAATTTAAGTATGAACATATTTTTGCCCCTCTAATTGTGATTTATTAACAAACTTAGTGAAAGCCAGGTCAGGTAAAAGCCAGGACTGGAAATAACCTCAACCTCACTTATTTTGCATTTTCACTTTCTAAAATCTATACAATGTATAGTTCCAATTTCTGCTTCACCTGAGTCATTAGTTTTATTCAGCAGAAACATTTTCTATAAACATATATACTTTGATTTGATTAATGTAAGATTTAAGTATCTGAAAATAGCAGTATTTGTGATATTTAATATCATTTTGTAGTTTTCAACGACAAAACAATCAGCCAAACACTTTGGTCTCTTGCCTTTTACATTGATTCTCTCTTCATGGATGAAAGTACATGCACATCCCAGATCTCATTTTCTCCTGCTCACACCATTTGCTCCTTCCCACCTCTAACTATTCCTTTTGCTTCTTTATTGCAATTTGTGCATTCTAAAATGTCACCCCTTATATTCCAAATAGTTCCCTACAACAGCTGGTTGAAATTTTTTTAACGGAACGGTTTTCCATTCCAAATATGCATTTTCATCTAAATAAAAACATTCTGCAGGAATGTGTCAATTTCAAAAGTTTGAGGGGAAAGGTCAACACAAAATGTTTATACCTGGCCCCATCAAAACTGACATGTTCCCTCTAAACATTTTTATTGCCAAAAAAAAAAACCCAGAAAAAAACAGAAAATTGTTCTGTACATTTTTCGACCAGCCCTAGTCCAATTTGGAATGAAAACAAATTTCAACATGTCAGAATTTCTGATAAATTCAAGTTTCTGACCAGCTTTATTCCCCACTTTTAATTCTTCAGTGGTCCTGTCTAACCTCTTCCTGTCTCCTCCATAAAATATATTTTTCCATGAATGTCATGCTTCATAGAATCATAGAATATCAAGGTTGGAAGGGACCTCAGGAGGTCTAGTCCAACCCCCTGCTCAAAGCAGGACCAATTCCCAACTAAATCATCCCAGCCAGGGCTTTGTCAAGCCTGACCTTAAAAACCTCTAAGGAAGGAGACTCCACCACCTCCCTAGGTAACCCATTCCAGTGCTTCACCACCCTCCTAGTGAAAAAGTTTTTCCTAATATCCAACCTAAACCTCCCCCACTGCAACTTGAGACCATTACTCCTGGTTCTGTCATCAGGTACCACTGAGAACAGTCTAGATCCATCCTCTTTGGAACCCCCTTTCAGGTAGTAGAAAGCAGCTATCAAATCCCCCCTCATTCTTCTCTTCTGCAGACTAAACAATCCCAGTTCCCTCAGCCTCTCCTCATAAGTCATGTTCTCCAGCCCCCTAATCATTTTTGTTGCNGATCACGTCCCTCGATCTGCTGGCAATGCCCCTACTTATACAGCCCAAAATGCCGTTAGCCTTCTTGGCAACAAGGGCACACTGTTGACTCATATCCAGCTTCTCGTCCACTGTAACCCCTAGGTCCTTTTCTGCAGAACTGCTTCCTAGCCATTCGGTCCCTAGTCTGTAACAGTGAATGGGATTCTTCCGTCCTAAGTGCAGGACTCTGCACTTGTCCTTGTTGAACCTCATCAGGTTTCTTTTGGCCCAATCCTCTAATTTGTCTAGGTCCCTCTGTATCCTATCCCTACCCTCCAGCATATCTTCCATTCCTCCCAGTTTAGTGTCATCTGCAAACTTGCTGAGAGTGCAGTCCACGCCATCCTCCAGATCATTAATGAAGATATTGAACAAAACCGGCCCCAGGACCGACCCTTGGGGCACTCTGCTTGAAACCGGCTGCCAACTAGACATGGAGCCATTGATCACTACCCGTTGAGCCCGACGATCTAGCCAGCTTTCTATCCAGTTTATAGTCCATTCATCCAGCCCATACTTCTTTAATTTGCCATCAAGAATACTGTGGGAGACCGTATCAAAAGCTTTGCTAAAGTCAAGGAATAACACATCCACTGCTTTCCCCTATCCACAGACCCAGTTATCTCTTCATAGAAGGCAATTAGGTTAGTCAGGCATGACTTGCCCTTGGTGAATCCATGCTGACTGTTCCTGATCACTTTCCACTCCTCTAAGTGCTTCAGAATTGATTCCTTGAGGACCTGCTCCATGATTTTTCCAGGGACTGAGGTGAGGCTGACTGGCCTGTAGTTCCCTGGATCCTCCTTTTTCCCTTTTTTTAAAGATGGGCACTACATTAGCCTTTTTCCAGTCATCCGGGACCTCCCCCGATCGCCATGAGTTTTCAAAGATAATGGCCAATGGCTCTGCAATCACATCCGCCAACTCCCTTAGCACCCTCGGATGCAGCTCATCTGGCCCCATAGACTTGTGCTCGTCCAGTTTTTCTAAATAGTCCCGAACCACTTCTTTATCCACAGAGGGCTGGTCACCTTCTCCTCATACTGTGCTGCCCAGTGCATCAGTCTGGGAGCTGACCTTGTTCGTGAAGATAGAGGCAAAAAAATCATTGATTACATTAGCTTTTTCCACATCCTCTGTCACTAGTTTGCCTCCCTCATTCAGTAAGAGGCCCACACTTTCCTTGACTTTCTTCTTGTTGCTAACATA
This sequence comes from Platysternon megacephalum, assembly GCA_003942145.1. Lineage (NCBI taxonomy): Eukaryota > Metazoa > Chordata > Testudines > Platysternidae > Platysternon > Platysternon megacephalum. Next base: position 3,216,025 of record QXTE01000063.1, read on the forward strand.
CCTGAAGAAACCCTTCTTGTTACTCTTAACATCTCTTGCTAGCTGCAACTCCAAGTGTGATTTGGCCTTCCTGATTTCACTCCTGCATGTCTGAGCAATATTTTTATACTCCTCCCTGGTCATTTGTCCAATCTTCCACTTCTTGTAAGCTTCTTTTTTGCATTTAAGATCAGCAAGGATTTCACTGTTAAGCCAAGCTGGTTGCCTGCCATATTTACTGTTCTTTCTACACATCGGGATGTTTTTTTCCTGCAACCTCAATAAGGATTCTTTAAAATACAGCCAGCTCTCCTGGACTCCTTTTCCCCTCATGTTATTCTTCCAGGGGATCCTGCCCATCAGTTCCCTGAGGGAGTCAAAGTCTGCTTTTCTGAAGTCCAGGGTCCGTATTCTGCTGCTCTTCTTTCTCCCTTCTGTCAGGATCCTGAACTTGACCATCTCATGGTCACTGCCTCCCAGGTTCCCATCCACTTTTGCTTCCCCTACTAATTCTTCCCGGTTTGTGAGCAGCAGATCTAGAAGAGCTCTGCCCCTAGTTGGTTCCTCCAGCACTTACACCAGGAAATTGTCCCTACACTTTCCAAAAACTTCCTGGATTGTCTGTGCACCGCTGTATTGCTCTCCCAGCGGATATCAGGGTGATTAAAGTCTCCCATGAGAACCAGGGCCTGTGATCTAGTAACTTCTGCTAGTTGCCGGAAGAAAGCCTCATCCACCTCATCCCCCTGGTCTGGTGGTCTATAGCATACTCCCACCACGACATCACCCTTGTTGTTCACACCTCTAAACTTAATCCAGAGACTCTCAGGTTTTTATGCTTATTTTCCCTCACCAGTAATCTCCCTCACTTTTCTTCCCTGAACTGTTTTACTGTGCTCATCTATCTTAGGCCCCCAATCATGCAAAGGGAGTCGCCCACATGGGCCCTTACCTCCATGTGGAATGCGTATGGGCCCAGTATTTTAGATTCTTTGGGGAAGACAATGTGTCTTACTCTGTAGAAGGCTGTGTAAATTAAGAACTCTAGCTGATCTAAAATACATTCTAAGAAGTTCTAAGAGATTATTAGCATTTTTAAATATACATGTGGCATATCCTACCTTTAATAATGACTCCAGTATTTTTCTTGCTAAAACTTAAGACATTTTAAAGTCAGTAACAATCAGATATTGACTTTAGGATAAAGCTTTCATTCATTAAAAAAATGTTAATGATTTGGTTAAATGAGAGCTCAAGGAAAACTTTGCCATTGTGGAGAAGCTAAATTAATTGTTTGCATTGGTCTTCACTGCAGAGGATATGGGGGAAATCCCCACACTCGAGCCATTCTTTTTATGTGGCAAATCTGAGTAACTGTCCAGATTGAGGTGCCAATAGAGGAGATTTTGGAACAAAATTGATAAATTAAACAGTAATAACTCCCCAAGACCAGATGGTATTCACGCAAAAGTTCTCAAGGAACTAAAATATGAAATTACAGAACTACTAACTGTGGTATGTAATCTACCACTTAATTCAGCCTATGTACCAGATGACTTGAGGGTAGATAAAGTAACAACTATTTTTTAAAAAGGCTCTTGACACAATCCTGGCAATTACAGGCCAGTAAGCCTAACTTTAGTACCAGGCAAATGGGTTGAAACTATAGAATCATAGAAGATTAGGGTTGGAAGAGACCTCAGGAGGTCATCTAGTCCAACCCCCTGCTCAAAGCAGGACCAATCCCAACTAAACCATCACAACCAGGGTTTTGTCAAGCCAGGCCTTAAAAACCTCTAAGGATGGAGATAGTAAAGACAGAATTATCAGACACATAGATGAACATTATATGTTGGAGAAGAGTCAACACAGCTTTTGTAAAGGGAAATCATGCCTCACTAATCTGTAAGAATTCTTTGAGAGTGTCAACAAGCATGTGGGCTTGAAGAAAGCCTCTGATAGGTTCCCTCACCAAAGGCTCTTAACCAAACTAAACAATCATGCTATAAGAGAAAAGGTCATCATGGATCAGTAACTGATTAAAAGGCAGAAAACAAAGGGTAGGAGTAAATTGTCATGTTTTTACAATGGAGAGAGGTAAATAGTGGGGTCCACCAATGATGGGACCTGTGCTGTTCGACATTCATAAACATTCTGGAAAAGGGAATGAACATTTAAGTGGCAAAATTTGCAGATAATACGAAAATTACTCAAGATTGCAATCTGCTTTGGACTTAACTAAGAGTTACAAAGAGTTCTCACAAAACTGGGTGAGTGAGCAACAAAATGGCAGATGAAATTCAATGCTGATAAGTGTAAAGTAATGCATATTGGGAAAAAAATAATTCCAACCATACATACAAAACAAAAGGGATCTAAATTAGCTGTTACTACTCAAGAAAAAGATCTTGAAGTCATTGTGGATAGTTCTCTGAAAACATCCACTCGTGCAGCAGCAGTCAAAAAAGCTAACCAAAATGTTAGGAACCATTAGAAAAGGGATAGATAATGATAGAAAATATCATAATTCCACTATATAAATCCATGCAACTCCCACGCCTTGAATACTGCATGCAGTTATGGTTGCCCTATCAAAAAAGATATATTAGAATTGGAAAAAGGTACAGAAAAGGGCAACAAAAATGAGTAGGGGTATGGAACAGTTTCCATACTATAAGAGATTTAAAAAGCTGGGACTGTTAGAAAAGAGATGACTAAGGGGGGAATATGATAGAGGTCTATAAAATCATGAATGGTGTGGAGAAAGTGAATAAAAGTATTATTTACCCCTTTCACATACAGAAGATCTAGGGGTCACCCAAAAAATTAATAGGCAGCAGGTTTAAAACAAACAAAAGGAAGTACTTCTTCACACAATGCACTGTCAACCTGTGGAACTCGTTGCCATGGGAAGTTGTGAAGGCCAAAAGTATAACTGGGTTCTAAAAGAATGTAGATAAGTACAGAGAGGATAGGTCCATCAATGGCTAGTAGCCAACGCCATGTCTGGGCATCCCTAAACCTCTAACTGCCAGAATCATCTGGCACTAACCACTGTCAGAGACAGGATACTGGGCTATATGGACAACTGGTCTGACCCCAGTATGGCCATTCTTAGCTGATTTTTTTTTAAAAGTACATATCTCTGTCGAAGAGCATTTTTATAAAATGAATGTAAACTGATTGTTAAGAAGATAATAACACAATTTTGAATTACAGTTGAACAAATAATCCTTGAGATTTATTCTATTTCTGGCCCCTAATTACATAGCAAGATCAAAAAACAGCACAAACAGGTACAATATCTTTTTACTGCCAACAGTTTAGTGATTAAGGGACTAAATGCCCGGAAGGATTGTTAATGGAACATGCAGAATCTTGTACCTATGCTCCATTTTTGCCTTTGGCATCTATTACTACCCTCTTTCTGCATGTGGGAAAAGATGAAAATCAAGGGTTATCTTATGTTAGTGTGTTTACTCAGGCAAGTAGTCTCATTCAAGACAATGGAACTACCTGTCTGAGTAAGTGGATGTCAATCTGATCCCAGGTGATTGGCGTGACTTGGCCAGTGGGTCTACTGGATTAAAGATAGTGATGGGAATTAGGAGACATGGATTCTATTCCTCTCTAACAATCAGTGATTTTCTGTGAGATTCTCTAAGCATCCATATTCCTATCCGTAAAACAGGGCTAACGACCATCATCATAGGGTATTAAGTGCATTCTGTTGTGAAGAGCTACGTACATTACAGCTACTCAGGGCAAAGAAGGGAATAGAATTTGGGAGTCCCACCAGTGTGTTCATTCATCTAGAATGTGATTTTTCAAAGGACCCCAAGGGAGTTTGGCACCTAGTTCCCTTAGAAAATCCCTGTAACAGAGTGTTACCTCCACTTCATCAAGACTTCAAACCTCCTACATTCTGAGTAAAAGTGTACATGCAACAGTTTCCATTTCATTGCAAACTTAAAAGCCACTCAGTTCCATTAAAAAACAATTCCTGACATATATGTTCCCTAAATAAAAGTAAAATAAAATAATCTATTTGCCATACATTTATGGCAATCTACTTCTGTCCTTTAATTAGTGTCTGAAATTTATATTAAAATGAATTATGAATTCTTCAGCTTTAATTATTTTGCAAGAAGGAGCATCTGATGTATTCTCATTAATTTTAATAACCTCAATATATATGTATGGAAGCATCAGATGTTTTACTATGCTTATCATTCCTGGCAAATTTCGAAGAGTATACTGCGGTACACACAGTACATAAAAGAAAAAAATCACACAAGAGACAGCCCTTGAGCAGAAGGGCCCTCTAAGAGATAAAACAGGAAGCCAGTGATGAGCAGCTCACCTACTTTTTCTATTGTGGATGCAGATGAGATAATATCACTTCACGAGCGATGCTATCTAAGGTAGCTAATAGACGGAGTAATTTCAATTTTGCCACCTCGTGTCACCCATTACCATGTGGTCACCAATCAATGAAACCAGAGCAGTTTCAGTGGCACATGCAGTTCAGTACCCAGACTGACAAGGATCCAAGAGATGTGAAGCATCTAGCTGCTCTGTTGTCTCACCACAATTTGCTCAAGAATGGAAGATGGATACTGGAGGATAGTTGGCCAGACTGTATAGTGTTTGCTTTTGGTTTTAATGATGGGTAATGAGTTTCTTAACGAAAGCTGGCAAACTGCAATCCCTTACACAGGTACTGAAAGTTTCCACCACTAATGGACACAGTACTTCCTCACTGGCCTTCGCTCGACCTGACAGACATGTGATCAAGACACAAGTTGTGACAGGAAGCAATACCAACACTTCTGGTAACATAGTGAGCAATAGTAGCATAAACTCTAATTAATTTTGCTTTTGTCCCTTTTAGCCAGGGGTTCTCAAACTGGGGGTCGGGACCCCTCAGGGAGTCGCAAGGTCATTACATGGGGGGTCGCGAGCTGTCAGCCTCCACCCCAAACGCCGCTTTGTCTCCAGCATTTATAATGGTGTTAAATATATAAAAAAATGTTTTTCATTTATAAGGGGGAGTCGCACTCAGAGTCTTGCTATGTGAAAGGGGTCACCAGTACAAAAGTTTGAGAACCACTGCTTTTAGCTATTACCCTGCAAGCACACCACAGACAGTTCCTTTCAATCCACTTGATTTTATCTGGAAAGTAATGATTCCTTGCTCCAGGAGAAACATCAACCACTGAGTAAAGACAGCTTGGATTAACCCGGTTGTTCAATACTCACATTTTATTACTTGGGCGTGTACATATATTTACATGTACAATATTAGTCTAACATTTATAACAATTTTAAAATCTGTTAATTTATGTTGTACCTATACTGTACAGCTAGCCACGGGAAAGTAGAAAGTTTGATCAGGAGAACCTTTAGTTTCCACATAATTTTTCTGAAGTACGGCCCCCTTCCCCCCAAATCTTTTCTTTAGACCACCCTGTCTGAACATTTCTGGAACTGTAACATTATGTTTTCCATCAATACCAGACGGTTTAAAGCCCCGGTGGCTCATTTTACAAAGGCTTCATCTAGCTGTGGAATCCTTCTTCAAAAGCTTCACAGCACAGTGGGCCAGTGGCTACCTTACAAGAGCTCACAACACTTGTAGCAATTCTCTTAATCTCTCTCCACTGCTATCCCTACAGAGATAGCTACATAAAGGAGGGCTGCCTCTCACAAAGATTGACACTGTATAGCCATTCTTTTGTTTTTTGAAGTTTTTCTGATTAATGGAGTTTGTAAGTATGGTAGGTGACACCACATTTAAGCTGTGAAATCTGCATATACTGTAGTTGCAATATTAACTCATGTATGCTATTGTATGGCAAATAGTCCCCCATCCCCACCCCTGAAAACTTGAAATGTAAAAATAAACATCATTTTGGACTGTTTTGTAATACTGGTATATGGAGTATGTACAGTAGGATATATATAGCCATATGGTGACTGTTAAATACAGTAGTAGGCAGAAACTTTCATTTTCTTCCTTCTTGTAATCCTCCTCTAATTGTTCCTCTCTGATGTTAGCATTCTAGCTTCTAGGAAACTCTCTCATACTATAGATTGATTCTGCACTTGTTACATGATGTCGTGTGGTATGCACACCCTGTCCTCCTTTGGGGCGTGGCATGGTTGTAATAACACCGCTGTTACACAGTCTTCCTGATAGTCTTTAGGCTGAAAGCGGCATGTCCCAAAGGCCGGAGACAATATGGCAGCCCTTGGGGTCAGGGCAGTGTGGCCCAATGGCCAGAGTCAATTACAGCAGCCCTTGTGGTCAGGACAGCGCAGCCTACCAGTCAGTACCCAGGGGGCCACCACCAGCCCACTCGACTCCATCAGGCCCCAACCCAGGGTCCTAACAGTAGTGGAGTGGTCCACCACTGGGTCAGCAGGAAATCCCACCAAAACACGCTGACCTCACTCGGGTGGGAGACACCACTTGCTCATCCTCCCTGGATCATTTCCTACTGTGTTTCCAGAAGCTGCAGTCCATGGGGCATTGGGGTCTCCGGGCTCCTCAGCACAGATGATTGACTAGGGCTCCGTTGGCCACAGACCTCCAGTCCAATTATCAGGATCTCTGGGTCCTGGAGGCAAGGGCTGTGAAGGCTCTTCAGCTGAAGCCTCTGCCAAAGGTCCTTCCCTTCTGGCGGTCAGCCTAGAATGAGCTGGGCTGCTCCCATTTATACTGAGGCAGCAGTTGGAGCATGCCCAGCGTGGCCTGAGGGGCGGGACTTCTGCCACCCAGAGCGTGGGGTTAACCCTCTCTTAACCGGTGTGTGGTATGCACACCCCATCACACATGTGTTAACATTAATGGGAGTTTCACCAGAGTAAAGTCTATATCAAGATTGCCCCACAAAACTGATCAGCATAAAGTTTCAACAATTAATAACTAGGCTAGGTATAATCACTGTACATAGGTTACATTTAAAAATTAATTAATTCTACTGAGTTTACCCTTCTAATACAATGTTATCAAACATATATATGTATTTCCTCACTGGCCTTCACTAGATTTGAGAGATATGTATTTTCCAAGAAACTGAACTGTCAGCTATACATAACTAAGTGAAAGTTACCAATTCCTCTTATCAGAATGTTTTATTAAAGTCTGTATTTTTGTTGGGGGAGGGAGAGGGAGCAGAAGGCAGGGAGTGGTTAGAAGGAAACAGGGTTAGCCATAGCACATTATAATGATATCTAACAAGGAAATTTCAGTTGGCTTTGAAATTCTGATTTAGACAAATAATAATTTGATTTCTATATTAAAATATTCAACTAGCTAAGTTGATTTCACTGCCATAGTTAAAAGTTCTCTAACTTTTCATAATTAGACAGCTACCTCCTTATGTTCTGCTGTGTTAGTTTAGTGATTTGACTAAGTGATGATTTCATTCTAATATTGCCGTTAACTTGTCACCTTATTTTGACCTCAATTTGATAATTGTATTGTTTAACTCTTAGCTAACTTAGCATGTTATAGCAGTTTAGTCTTAATGACATTTTCTTGATTTTATTTTTAGTAGCTTTAATAAAAAATATATAAAAATTATCTTGTCATATTTCTTTCAATAAACAACTCAGTCAAGAACCATTGAGAATATTTTGTGGATATCAGTCAATCCACCTAGAAGCCTTGTTTTCCAGCTCTAAATGAATAGTTCATGTCTTGTACCTAAATAGTTTGGAACATGCTTAAGAGATCACCTCTCTCTGCATACCATATTGCCACAAAAGTGACCCTCGAGCTGGGGCAGCCTCAGTATATATGAGAGGAAAGTTACTGACACTAATTTCCATGACAGGTCCTGGTCTTTGGAATTCAGCATCCTTCTTTTGGTCCAGAATTGTCCTTTTGTTGACCTTTAGAGCAGTGGTTCTCAAACTTGGGCCGCCGCTTGTTCAGGGAAAGCCCCTGGCGGGCTGGGCCGGTTTGTTTACCTGCCGCATCTGCAGGTTCGGCCAATCGCGGGTCCCACTGGCCGCGGTTCGCCACTCCAGGCCAATGGGGGCTGTGGGAAGTGGCGCGGGACGAGGGATGTGCTGGCCGCCCTTCCCGCAGCCCTCATTGGCCTGGAGCGGTGAACCGCAGCCAATGGGAGCCACGATCGGCCGAACCTGTGGACGTGGCAGGTAAACAAACCGGCCTGGCCCACCAGGGGCTTTCCCTGAACAAGCGGTGGACCAAGTTTGAGAACCACTGGCCTAGATGCTGGGGCAGGTGATCTTTTATGTTTTATATGTTGAAACTAAAATAAAATTTACATATCTCACTTCTAAGTCTATGTCCTTTATTTAAGGAACTCCTTAGTAACTGGGAGCATAATTATACATTTAATTATTACAATATCACAGTTCATAAAGATAATACACCTCTACCCCGATATAATGCTGTCTTCGGGAGCCAAAAAACCTTACTGCGTTATAGGTGAAACAGCGTTATATCGAACTTGCTTTGATCCACCGGAGTGCGCAGCCCCTTCCCCCCGGAGCACTGCTTTACCGCGTTATGTCCGGATTCGTGTTATATCAGGTCCCGTTATATCGGGGTATATCATTAATTTTACACTGGAATAACTTCATTGACTTCAATTGAGTCATTTCTGCTTTATATTTGTGTAAGTCAGATCAGAATCAGGCTCCAAGTATTTGGCAACGAAGGGAATTGGACAGACTCTGTTAACAAATCAATCTTCAGATACTTGGTCATTGCTAGTGTTCAAATACTCATTATGTACAAGTGATGAGGATAAAAAGAAATACTGAGTAACTGCCCATTCAGGCTATGTCTACACTTGGAGACAGGGTGTGTGATTCCCAGCTTGAGTAGACATTCTTGCACTAGCTCTCATTGACTTAGCATGCTAAAAATAGTAGTGTCGCTGTGTGTAACACAGGCAGCAGCAGCAGCACTTCCTAGCTGCCCTGAGTATATATCCACCAGAGTCTGGGGAGTTTGTACTTGGGATGGCTAGCCTGTGCTGCCACTGTCCATGCTACTGTGACTATAGTACACTTTCTAATACACTAGCTCACCCTGAAATAGTGAAAATATATCTATTTGAGCTGGGAGTTATATCCCCACCTTCAAATGTAGACATCCCCTCAGTGAGCACTGTCCATTCTGTGCACTTAATTGAAGTGGGGTCTTGAAGAAAAAAAATGTGATCATGGTATAAAGACTATCATAATGAATACACACACAGGGGCTAAATGAAGCTTGCCCAATCAACTTTAATTCTAGTTTTTCCTAAATTCTGAGTGCTTGACGTTGCAAACTTAATAAAGTTCTTTTAATTTTCTTCTTAAAATGGAATTTAACTATATAGAATTAGTTGTTTGCTCAGGTGCCAGCAATCCAAAGTTATTTTCTAATATTTTATGTAAACTTACTGAAGTTCGAAAGCTGAAGTTATAATGTACAATACAGTGCTCAGCATTGCAATGTCAGCATGAACTGCTTGTAAAGTAATAGATGTTACCCTGGTCTTAACATGAAATTCATTAATTTCTTGCCCTACGTAGATGTCAACATTTTAATGCAGAGCGCTGCACATATTTTCAGTTACTACATTGAAACTTACTCATCTATTTTACTGTGAAGCAAATAGTAATAAATATTTAGAAACACAGCCAATGACAACATGGCAATAAACTAACATAATGGGCCCGTTTTGCCAAACCAACACCTACACTGTGTTGTTTATTCATAACCCCATGGCCAAAAGATTCTAGACAGTATGCAGTTGAGGGTGGCTTCTGCATTTGATTTCAATTCAAATGTCTTAAATAAAGTGGTATGAATTTCTGAAGGTCCCAACCTATACCTGTTCAAGCCACCAATCAGTCCCTTGAGGCAATTCTAACACCAGATTCAAAAGATTGTGAATATGGAGTAGCTGCAAAAGTGAATACAAGAGAGGACTTGTAAAAAGGCAACCACCCACATTACTTATTAATTATCATAGTGTTATGTTTGTTCACTGGATCTTGGATATGTTTTTCTAAAAGCTTTTTCTGAGATGATGTGTCATTTTCTGCCCCTTAATTTTCGTTGTGTTCATTCTCCCGTGAGAAAAATACACATGCAACTAACAGGAGCTGTTCATTACTAAGATGACAGTTGTGCTGTAAAAGAGGGCTGAAAGAGGCATTTCAAAAACTGCAGTACCATCATCAGCTTCTGCAGTGGGTGTGCGTGACCGACATCTACTGACTGACTAGTCTCAAAGTAATATAACAATCAGAAGGGAACACACACACATTTGACCTTGCATTGTACAATACAATTACTTTCTACCCAAATTTCTTTATTAAAGATTGGTTACATGTTAACTACCATGGTTAAAGGGTCCCCCATAATTGGAATTTGAAGATCTAAATCTGCTGACTCTTCATCAAAAACAAACACTGCTGTATGTTGATCCCACATTCAGCAGAACTTTTCTACCCTGTTAATGATAGAAGGCTGGTGGTGACTGAACGTCTAACATAGTGAATGTCAGTGAAAATGAGGTAGGATCAGAGGCTAAAATAGGAAAAGAACAAGTTAAAAATTACTTAGACAAGTTAGATGTCTTCATATCACCAGGGCCTGATTAAATGCATCCTAGAATACTCAAGGATCTGACTGAGGCGATATCTGAGCCATTAGTGATTATCTTTGAAAAATCATGGAAGACGGGAGAGATTCCAGATGACTGGAAAAGGGCAAATATATTTGCTCATCTATAAAAAGGGAAATAGGGACAACCCGGGAAATTACAGAGCCGTCAGCTTAACTTCTGTACCCAGAAAGATAATGGAGCAAATAATTAAGCAATCAATTTGCAAACATATAGAAGATAATAAGATGATAAGTAACAGTCAGCATGGATTTGTCAAGAACAAATCATGTCAAACCAACCTGATAGCTTTCTTTAACAGGGTAACAAGCCTCGTGGATGTGGGGAAGCGGTAGACATGGTATATCTTGACTTTAGTAAAGCTTTTGATACTGTCTCACATGACCTTCTCATAAACAAACTAGGGAAATGCAACCTAGATGGAGCTACTATAAGGTGGGTGCAAAACTAGTCGGAAAACCATTCCCAGAGAGTAATTATCAGTGGTTCACAGTCATGCTGGAAGAGCATAACGAGTGGGGTCCAGCAAGGATCAGTTCTGGGTCCGGTTCTATTCAATATCTTCATCAATGATTTAGATAATGGTATAGAGAGGACACTTATAAAGTTTGCAGATGATACCAAGATGGGAGGGGTTGCAAATGCTTTGGAGGATAGGATTAAAATTCAAAATGATCTGAACCAACTGGAGAAATGGTCTGAAGTAAATACGATGAAATTCAATAAGGACAAATGCAAAGTACTTAATTTAGGAAGGAACAATCAGTTGCACACATACAAAATGGGAAATGACTGCCTAGGAAGGAGTACTGTGGAAAGGGATCTGGGGGTCATAGCTCTACTACGTGCTGATTAGGCCTCAACTGGAGTATTGTGTCCACAATTCAGGAAAGATGTGGACAAATTGGAGAAAGTCCAGAGGAGAACAACAAAAATGATTAAAGGTCTAGAAAACATGACCTATGAGAGAAGATTGGAAAAAAATGGGTTTGTTTAGTCTGGAAAAGAGAAGACTGAGAGGGGACCTAACAGTTTTCAAGTATATAAGAGGTTGTTACAAGGAGGATGGAGAAAAAAATGTTCTCATTAACCTCTGAGGATAGGACAAGAATCAATGAACTTAAATTGTAGCAAGGGCAGTTTAGATTGAACATTAGGAAAACTACCTAACTATCAGAGTAGTTAAGCATGGGAATAAATTGCCTAGGGCGGTTGTGAAATCTCCATCATTGGAGATTTTTAAGAACAGGTTAGACAAACACCTGTCAAGGATGGTCTAGATCAGGGGTCGGCAACCTTTCAGAAGTGGTGTGCCGAGTCTTCATTTATTCACTTTAATTTAAGGTTTTGCGTGCCGGTAATACATTTTAACGTTTTTTAGAAGGTCTCTCTCTATAAGTCTATATATAATATAACTAAACTACTGTCGAATGTAAAGTAAACAAGGTTTTCAAAATGTTTAAGAAGCTTCATTTAAAATTAAATTAAAATGCTGATCTTAAGCCGCCGGCCTGCTCAGCCTGCTGCCAGCCTGGGGTTCCTTTCACCTAGGCCAGCAGTGGCTGAGCGGGGCCTTCGGCCAGAACCCCAGCTGGCAAGGGGCCGGCAGCCAGAACCCCAGGTTGGCAGCAGGCTGAGCGGGGCTGGCGGCTGGGACCCCAGCTGGCAAGGGGCAGGCAGCCAGAACCCCAGACCGACAGCGGGCTGAGTGGGGCCAGGGGCTGGGACCCCAGACCGGCGGCGGGCTGAGCGGGGCCGGCACCCCAGACCAGCAGCGGCTCAGCCCGCTGCCGGTCTGGGGTTCTGTCCGCTGGCTCCTGCCAGCTGGGGTCCCAGCCGCTGGCCCCGCTCAGCCCGCTGCCAACCTGGTGCTCGGGGTGGGGATGTGGGGGGTGCAAGAGTCAGGGCATGGGTTGTGGGGGGGCTGGGTATGTGTGGAGGGTGCAGGAGTCAGGGATTGGGTCATGGGGCGGGATGCAGGGAGCTGGGGTGCAAGGGGGATGCAGGGGTCAGGGCAGAGGGCTGGGGGGGGGCTGGGATCAGGCCTGAGCGACTCCCGGCAGGGGGCTGCAGGGATACGCCCGGCTCCTATCCCCCTTCCCCAAGGCCCCGCTCCTGCCTCCCTTCCCCACCTCCTTACCGGTCTGAGCAGCGAGGGCGCTGGGGCTGCTCTTCTCCCCTCCCTCGCAAGGGCCATCGGCGGCCGGGAGGGAGAGGAGGCGGGGCTCCACGCAGCACGCTAGGGGAAGAGGCAGGGGAGGGGGAAGCTTGGCTGCCGGCGGAGCCTGCCCTACAGCAGCAGACGGCAGGAGCAAGCTTGCTTCTGCCCTCTGCCCCCGCCAGAGAGAGCTGTAGGTGGGGGGCAGAGAAGAGCGGGCTGGGTCGGGAGGATTTTTAATGGCACGCTGCTGCAGCATGCCATTAAAAATCGGCTGGCTTGCCGTCTTTGGTACGCGTGCCATAGGTTGCCGACCCCTGGTCTAGATAAAACTTAGTCCTGCCATGAGTGCAGGGGACTGGACTAGATGACCTCTCAAGGTCTCTTCCAGTCCTATGATTCTATGATTCTGTGTTTAGGGTGGGGAAGTGCCATTATGTGTGGCTCCTTCACTCAGGCTTTTTGACAGTAATTATCACACTACTCACCCCATTTGGCTTGATAGGCTGTCCAGACAGAGGCCAATAGAAATACATTAGGCATTTATTATGTAAACTATTTACCTGTATAAATAAAAGCTTGTGTAGTGAAAGGTTTATGCTGGCCTAGTAAAACTACCACATTCTTTACACTTATTATGTACATATACATAATAGGTTTTGCAGCTATAATCTGCAAAATGTTAGATAAAACATACATCCACCCAAGAGAGGAAATTAAAAGGTGAAGATTACTGTAGTGGCTTGAGGTTTACATCTTCCAAGGCTATCTAAAAAGAATCTACTACAGCAGAAACTGATTTGTGGCTAGCTTCTAATTATGACACTTCCACGTCTACTTTTTCCTCTAACAGCTTCAATTTTTCTAAACCTATTTGTAGAAACATACTACTTATTTTATTGTAACATCTAACCTAATCGCAGAATTCCTGAAATGAAAATACTACCATAAGATAGTCCATATCCATAGTCCCTTGATTTAGTTGGGGATTGGTCCTGCTTTGAGCAGGGGGTTGGACTAGATGACCTCCTGAGGTCCCTTCCAACCCTGATATTCTATGATTCATAGTAGTTGAGGGATACTATGACTGTCACTTCATTGCTGTTAATTTCCAAAACCCAGCTGTTCTGAACAGTGTTCTGGCTAAAATGAACACACGCCATTCTGTATTTGTTCTGTGCCTTCCCCCTAAAAGCTCCTTGGGGGCAGGGACCTGTTACTTTTTTCTCACACTTCACAGCATCCAAACCAGGTGCTATATAAACAATAATATTGTGATGGTGCTCTCAAATTAAACAGTTGAACAGATCAAGAAGCTAAGGGAGCTTTAAAGCAACCAACACCTGTGTGACAACATAAAGAATGCATCTCGCAAGAAGGAGAATATGGAAGTTTAGCGTTGTACAATGTGACACAGCACATTTTCCCAGAACAGCAAAATCAGCTGTTTTGTGTCTACTTGTACCTTAACCTTTTGTCAGTAATTATAGCTTGAAACTTAGCCATATGGATATCTGCATTGCCCTGCAGGAGTTGCGGCCAATCTGCTTATAAACAACCTTATTACAGTTTGTTTCCAAGCCCTCCCTTTTCAATTGCGCTACATGTTGCTTATCTAAGAGAAAGCAAGAATCTGCACATCTGCATGATGGAAGTTGATCCTCAGCTGACTCTCAAATACACCGCAGATGAGGTTCTTTTTGATTGAGGAGGGAGAGCGAGCAGAGAGTGCGAGTGTAACCAATTTATTAAGAGTAACAACTGCCGTCTTGATTTTTGCCTCTAGTAAGATGAGTAACAGAAAAACCTAGTGAGTATCAGGCGAACAACGCGAACAGTCTCCTTGCCAGTCTTGTTTACTCTGTATTCCTTAATACAAGTAGTTCGCTGCTGTGTCCTCCTCACCCAGCAAGATTTTAAAATACATAAAGTCAGGCAAAATGGATGGATTGATGTGCGAATCCCATCGGCCAAGATTACTTCACACTCTTCTTGTGTATGGAGCTGGAGCTGACAGACTGCATATTTAACTCTCTATGGCAGATACTTTCCTGGCTCCAGATTACACAGCAGAGGATCCACGGGACAATTGGAAATATGAAAGGGGAAAAGAGGATCTTTGATAAATCCAGGCTGGTTTGCTGTAAAATCAAGTTTCTTGTCATCCACCTTTTGGGCTTAACAGCTATGCGATTCAATGGTGCCCTAAAGGTAACACAGAGACCTGCTTTACTAAAAGATACGTATTGTTTTTTTTAAAGGACCCACGTCAGTATATCACGCATCAGCACCTGATAATCTATTTACCCTGCAACGCGTGCGGCCATTTAAGGACAATTAACTCTGCACGATCACGCATTAGTCATTACACTATGAAGGTTGCATTAAAGCCTCCCCAGAAAAACTGGGAGGCAACTGATTTGGGGAAATAGCCACCCACGTTCTTCTGCAAGGCTGCTCTCAAAACAGAAGTGCAAAATTAATCTTCATGGGGCATTTTAGAAGCACCAACAAATTTGCATCAGTTGGAGACATAACGACGTTTACATTTAATTAATATTAATGAATGACCTCTCTCCCCACTCCACTCCAAAGCCGAACCTCAGTCTGTTTAGTTATTGTCTCTCTATCTGCTTTCCCTCAAGGCAGGGGGTGAACACTTTTCTCTTTGCAGATTGAATGAGCGTGAGGTACGGAAATCAGGGGCTTTTGCTTTTTGCATTCGGTCTATTTCTTTTCTTTTTTCTTTTGGCAGCCTGGAAAAGAGGGTTGGGTTTTTCTGTCTGATCCTGGCTATATTGTTGTCAGGACCTTCCCTCTCCAGCAGTCTGTTCCTCTCCCTCTTCCTCACCCCAAGCCCAGAGGGAGAAAGGAGGAGGCGATACACGCTCTCCTTCTGTGCCTCAGCTTCGCTGCTGCCGCAGCAGGTGCTGGGGAGTCGGTGCAGCAGGCGTGGGAGCAACAGGACCAGGGGTAGGAACACCCCATCCTTTCTCACTTCGGGCAAACACAGCTGTTCTTTCTCTTTTCCATTGCCCCCCGCGCCTCCCCCTTTGTTCCCTCCTCCATTTCCTCCTGTGCGGGTGTCTTGAGGGTGCCAGGGAGGTCCCTGTGTAGAAGGAGCTGGTGTTGCGGACTTAGCCCAGGGCTGCTGCGGTGGGAGCTCCCCGCTACTGCCGCTGCTGGCAGGACCAGGAGCGGGGGAGGAGACTGCAGTTCCTTTCCCCCTCTTCCCTTTCTTTTTCATTTCTCTTTCTTTCCGCCTTCCTTAGTCGTCCTCTTCTCCTCTAGATTTTCTCCTTCTCTCCCTCCTTTTCCCCAGTATTCCTCTGCCACCTGTGTTTGGGCTGAAAACTGGCTGGGGAGGGCGCTAAGGAAGGGGGAAGAGTGGGGGTGAAAGATTTCCCTGCCTGTCTGTGGGTTGATGGGGAGAGGCGATCGTATCTGCAGCCGAAGGATTAACAGCTAAACTTTTATTGCTGCCTCTGTGCTGTGTGTGTGTGTGTGTGTAAGTAAGTAAATGGGGGAAGTCTCAGCTCAAAGAGGGAACGTGTCTTGTTTCCTTTTGACAGATGCAGTTGGTGGGGTGGGGAACAATGCACATTTTCTTTAGGACATAAAGTGAAGGAGGAAAAACCCCTCCCCTCCCCCCCTTCAAGAATCTACAGCATCCTCCTCCCCCCAGCCGTGGAATGAATGGAAGAATCTCCGGGATTTTCTTCTGCTCTTCTCCCTGGACTGTAGGAGTGAGGGGATCTCTCTCTACGTACATCCATCTCTCTATCTCTCCATCCATCTCCGGGAGGATTTGAGCCGGTGCAATGTGCTTTCAGCCGCTTGCTGCTGCTGCTGCCTGATACTATGCAACACGGAGAGAGGGGTTTTTGCAAAAATGGATTTGTTCGATTTTAAAGGATTTCTTCTCTAATAAGGATTGGATTGCCCACAAATATGACTAAATCTCCTGTTTGGTAAATCTTCCTGCCCCCTCCCCTTTGGACTCCCCCCCACCCCTTCAGAGGAGCAAGCCCAGGGAGCTGATGACGGACCCATTAATCCTTCCTTCAATGCATCAAAAGAACCCAAAGGTCTGGGAAACGTTGTGCTTGAAATCCTACAGGAAATGCTTCGACCGGCTTTTGGTTTTGTATGAAACTGGTGATTAGGGGGGGTTGTGCTCGTTTGCCCCTGCCTCTTTCCTGGCCCCTTTTGATGTGCTCTTTGCCAGGTGCTTGTCCTCCGGTCTCTCTCTCTCTCTCTCTCTCTGGCCCATCGCCGCCAGTTATGCAGACTCCCTGTCGTACTCAGCGGCTGCTGCTTTTGATATGATTCAAAGATGAGGGTGTTGATGATGATGATTGCTCTGGTGTGATGGGGTTGAGACGGCGGTGATTGTTTGGAGGCGAGGAGGAGAGAGAGGAAGGGCTGCTGCTACCCTTCGCTGTGTGTGTGGGCTTCAGTTTTCCTACTCCATCCTCTCCCCACCACTGGAAGTCCTCCCGTATCTAAATGGAATTAGTGGAGATCGAAGCCCCTTGTGTAAGGAACAGACATGATCCATGGGCGCAGTTTGTTTCACAGTAAGTATCTTTCCTGAAGCTGCTCTGCTTCGCGGGGCAACTATTTTTCCTTCTTCCAACAGCACAGGTGGAGACATCGTAGGACGGTTAAAACTGGGAGGCTCACAGCTTCAAGGCGTGGGTTTAAACTTTCTCCCCCCTCTCAATGCAGTATAATTGAAAGAGGTGCAAGAAAGACGTAGATAGCCTGGCGTTTGCAGTGACACATGCACTCGTTTATTGAGTTTGTGGTGATAGTAGGGAGGACTGAATATACCTGTAATTATATATAGAGATAGTAGCTTTCAAATTAACCAGTGAGGGTGCAAAACTAGCCGCTAAAGGGTGCTATAGGGACTGATAGGTATTACAGGATATACCACCTGTCACTATTTCAGTCTTGATTCAGATCTCCTTGCGTGTGGGATTCTAAACAGGGTTAATTCTGAGGCTTGGGTTTGAAACCTCAAATGACAGACCCGAGGGATCTTCAAACACGGAGCTAAATTCTGCTCTCCTCCTAAATCACATCGACGTTAATCCAGAATAGCTCCACTGATTTCAGTGGCATTACTCCGGATTCTCGCCGGTGTCACAGAGATCTACGTTTGGCCCATGGTAATCAAAATAAATAAACACAATGTGGTGGATTAAAGGATAGAGTTTCAGTCACAACTCGGAGTTTACTTTTTTCCCCCGTCAGACCCTTAAATGCGATTTTCAGTGTTAGGGAGGTCTGTTCTTGATGCTAGTATGTGTTCTCTATTAATTTGGGAATCATCAATGGGAAGGAATCAAAAGCCCTGGTGACTTGTTCTTGGTTATGAATCTATTCTAACGCTGCAGCGTTCTCCATCCAAAATCTGCTAAGCTTTAGCAGTAGAGCATGTTACTCTTGTAGAGCATCGTTACGTGAATGCTGTGAGTTGCGCACTGACAATGGTACGCATTCCGTAATAATAACCTGTCCAAACAGGAATAGTAAGGAGCGCGAGGAGATGTACTCGCTAAACAGGACCTGTGTATAACAAACAAAAGCCTCAGTACCAAGGCCATTTGAAACACGAGTTCTTGTGTGAAAATATCAATGGGGCCTATTGCACAGTATTACTATGGGTGGTCCGGAAACTGTCATTTTCTACCCTACCCCCAAAAAGAGAAGGTGTGAAGGGTTGGTGGTTTAAACTGAAGCGTCTGGAACAGTACTCTGAAACACTATCCTTTAAAGATACGGCTAACTTGTAAAATAGCAATAATATTTTTTAGAACTTGTTTTCAAAATTCTTTACTGGGTTAGACCTTACATGTCAAGTTATATTCTAGAGCAACTGTTATGGCCAAATGATAAACCTCTTCAAATATGGATGTGTGATGGAAATATGCACAGGTCCATAATCAGAGGAGCACTAATAAGC
Source organism: Platysternon megacephalum (assembly GCA_003942145.1). Classification (NCBI taxonomy): domain Eukaryota; kingdom Metazoa; phylum Chordata; order Testudines; family Platysternidae; genus Platysternon; species Platysternon megacephalum. The sequence goes on from QXTE01000063.1 coordinate 3,234,800, forward strand.
CTAATTACAGTTAGACTAGATGATGAGGAGGGGAGATTAACAAGAAATTAGGTGGGATCCTGATTTTAAAAAATCCCCAAACCTACATGATTGCTGATATTGTTGTCTTCCTTTCAGCAAAACTCCCTGACTAGCAGTTTTGTCTAAGTAAAGATTGCAGGATCAGGCTCTTCTTTTGGCTTTTTTTTTTAAATATGGGAAAGATTGTATTTGTCCTGCAATAAGAGGGGAGGAAAAGGGGAAGGAATCAGTTTATTGCAAAATATTGTGTTTGTAATCCAGTAAATTTAACCCATTGACAGATAAGCATATTCATCTTGAGAAATTTCTCCACTGGTTAACATTCATCTGCTTGACAGAAATATATTATTGAGTCTTTGCCTTGAAGTTTTAAATGGAAAGTTTTCATAATTCTTTAAGCACTGAAGAAAGAAGTGGGTTTTGTGGCAATCTAAGGATTTTTTGTGATGATGGCTTTAAAGCCCCCAATCCAAATTACTCTACTAAAAGTAAAGGGAACAAGTATTTCACTTGAACAGTACAGCTGTGTTGGATACAGTATATCAGGATTAAGCAGAGTCTCCTTAAGCTATTCTTGTTTCTTTATTATATTTTATCCCAAGTTTATTTTTTACCGTTTATTGTCAATATCATCATGCCAAGTTGTAAGCATAGCTCTCTATTTTGGAGCAATGTAGGTAAGTGAATTAAAAAGCATTGTTTCTAGTGGTTAGAACTGAAAGCTGGGATTTAAGTGACCTGGGTTCTCTGCTTATCTTTGCTACAATGTCACTGGGACCTGGGACCCTTCACCTGGCTTCTCTGTGTCATCTGTAGAGTGGGGATGTTAATATTTAAAAGTGTGTTGAGGTCCTTCAATGAAAGGTGCTATATAAGGATAAGGTGGTGTTTGTTAATTATCTAATAAGCAGTGTCTTCTGAGAGAGCTAAAAGGTTTACTAGATTGGGGGGTTGGGTGGAAGAGCATACTCCCTCTCCATTGACTCATCAATGATTCCCATTCTCTTTGCAGAGCATAGGTCTTTCAAATGCTATTTTATTCACATTTAGAAAATGCACAGATCCAGAGTCTCAAAATATATACACTTAGAATTAAAACAGTAATAAATAAATAAGTTATAAACTGTTCCAGCAGAAAAGACATTTATACACATGCCATTCAACCCTCACCCTCAGCCAATATGTGGTCTTCACTCCAGGAAAGCCAGGGGAAACAGGGACACCCTGTAGCATGACCTGGAGTTCACCAAATCTGGGTTCTGGCAGATAGAGGGAGGGAAATATTAAGGAGTTGGGTCCCCTCACATCAATGCCCTGCTAGCAGATTCCTTCCATTTTATCCATGGACCTATTCGCTTGAGTACCTCAGATTGCAATTGCCATGGGTTCATGAGGACAGAAAGAGCCTCTGCAGTTAGCTTCATATTGTAAGTCTAAACCAACATCTTACACTATCCATAAATTAGCTGGCAACCAATGGAGATCATAGGCACAATTGCAATGTGCTTCCTGCATGGAACACAGCTTTAGTGAATGAGCAGCTGCATTTCACACTAGCTTCACATTCTGAGATGTTTGAACATGTAGTCTCATGTACAACATGTTGCAGTAAGGCCGTGGATGACTGGAGAGATCATATCTGAAAAGCTGCAATTTTCTTGCTAAATTAAAAATGCTTTACACCATTTGCAACTTCTACCTGAATGTCCAGTAGCAGCTGGGATCCAACAAGACAGCTGTACTGGATAAGTAATGGTGGATATGCTCCCAGTGCATTGCTTTTTTCATCACTTCAGTCTTTCTTTGTTTGAGACTAAACTTTGCCACAAACCTCTGCAAGGCTCGGGTCGGAAGACCTAGTAATACAGATTTGAGTGTCATCAGGATACTGAAAGCACCACAGTCCTAATGTTTTCATTTACACATTGAGCACAAAAAGTGACAAAACAGAAAACAGCGTGGAACTCTGTATGAAAGGGTTATTGATGTAGATGGCAATTTCCCAGTGTTATCAGGACAAAAAGGAAGGAAGCTATTCAAAAGCAACCTTATTTAGGTTTACTGTGATCCATGAATATATCAAAACATTCTCATGGTCAGCAGTATCAATGGCAGCTGATAGATCTAAAATAATCAGGATGGATACTCAATCTTCATTACTAACCAGGAGACAAACCTGTGCAGTCTTTGTATGATGCCCAGGCTGAAAAAAGGGAAGAAGGAGAATCCGGGGAACTACAGATGGGTCAGCCTCACCTCAGTCCCTGGAAAAATCATGGAGCAGGTCCTCAAGGAATCCATTTTGAAGCACTTGGAGGAGAGGAAGGTGATAAGGAACTGTCAACATGGATTCATCAAGGTCAAGTCATGCCTGACTAACCTGATTGCCTTCTATGATGAGATAACTGGCTCTGTGGGTGTGAGGAAAGCGGAGGACATGATATATCTTGACTTTAGCAAAGCTTTTGATACGGTCTCCCACAGTATTCTTGCCAGTAAGTTAAAGTATGGATTGGATAAATGGACTATAACATGGATAGAAAACTTGCTAGATCTTCGGGCTCAATGGGTAGTGATCAACAGCTCGATGTCTAGTTGGCAGCCAGTATCAAGCGGAGTGCCCCAGGGGTCTGTCCTGGGGCCAGTTTCGTTCAACATCTTCATTAATGATCTAGATGATGGGATGAATTGCACCCTCAGCAAGTTCACAGATGGCACTAAATTGGGGGAAGAGGTAGATTAGCTCTGGACCCTGTCCCTACACTCCAGTGTCCTAGACAAATTGGAGGATTGGGCCAAAAGAAATCTGATGAGGTTCAACAAGGAGAAGTGCAGAGTCCTGCACTTAGGATGGAAGAATTCCATGCAGTGCTACAGTCTGGGGACTGACTGGCTAAGCGGCAGTTCTGCAGAATAGGGACCTGGGGATTACAGTGGATGAGAAGCTGGATATGTTGCCAAGAGGCTAACGGCTTACTGGGCTGCATTAGTAGGAGCATTGCCAGCAGATCGAGGGAAGTGATTATTCCCCTCTATTCGACACTGATGAGGCCACATCTGGAGTATTGTGTCCAGTTTTGGGGCCCCACACTACAGAAGGGATGTGGACAAATTGGAGAGAGTCCAGGAGAGGGCAACAGAAATCATTAGGGGGCTGGGGCACATGACTTATGAGGAAAGGCTGAGGGAACTGGGCTTATTTAGTCTGCAGAAGAGAACAGTGAGGGGGGATTTGATAGCAGCCTTCAACTATCTGAAGTGGGGTTCCAAGGAGGATGGAGTTAGGCCAGGGATTGGCAACCTTTGGCCCGCGGCCCGCCAGGGTAAACACCCTGGCGGGCCGGGCCGGTGTGTTTACCTGCCGTGTCCGCAGGTTCAGCTGATTGCGGCTCCTACTGGCCGCGGTTCGCCGCTCCAGGCTAATGGGGGCAGTGGGAAGTGGCAGCCAGCACAACCCTTGGCCCACGCCGCTTCCCGCAGCCCCCATTGGCCTGGGACGGTGAACCAAGGACAGTGGGAGCCACGATCGGCCGAACCTGCGGACACGGCAGGTAAACAAACTGGCCCGGCCCTCCAGGGTGCTTACCCCGGTGAGCAGCATGCCAAAGGTTGCCGATCCCTGAGCTAGGCTGTTCTCAGTGGTGGCAGATGACAGAACAAGGAGCAATGGTCCAAGTTGCAGTGGGGGTGGTCTAGGTTGGATATTAGGAAAAACTATTTCACTAGGAGAGTGGGGAAGCACTGGAATGGGTTACCTAGGGAAGTGGTGGAATCTCTATTCTTACAGATGTTTAAGGCCCGGCTCGACAAAGTCCTGGCTGCGATGATTTAGTTGGGATTGGTCCTGCTTTGAGCAGGGGGTTGGACTAGATGACCTCCCTGAGGTCTCTTCCAACCCTAATCTTCTATGATTCTATGAATACCAAATGGACTAGGGTGGAAAAGACCTGAGCATAACAGGTACTGCTGAAGCTGTTCTCTACTCTCTTGTAGAGTCATGATCCCCCCCACATGATCCAAGACAAGGTGATAACTGTAGAAACTGTCAATATCAAGAGATGATTTATTGAGCAAAGGTCTAACAATCACCTTTAAAGAAACTGTCCCCTTGCTTTTCTGAAGAGAGACAGTGTTTCTGATAATGGCCCCAGTATCTCCTTACTAGTCTTCTCCAGTCTAAAGTGCCATGGATTTAATTCCTAGTCTGCAACTTCCAGAAACTCAGGAAGCATCAGCAGCTTGAACTGAAGCAAAGAAAGACTTAGTCAGTTTTCACCAGTTTTGATCCGCCACTATGGATGCAGATATTTTGGTCCAGATTCAGCTAATTTTATCAGCAAAAGAAGTTGCAAATTCTCACAGCAAGAAACAATTGCCTCTGTAAGAAAGTTCAAATAAACCAGATCTACCATTCCCCCCACCACACACACACTCACACTCAGAACAGTTCCTGTAAGTGGGACTTTGCAGATGCTTTTGGTCGTGATGTGAAAAAGACTTCTCCTTCTTGCACAACCACATTAGTTTTCAAAAGTTCTTTATGCATGGCTGGCCTTAGGAAAATGGCACCCTGGGAGACCTTGTCTTTTGGCATCCCCAGGCCCTGATACCTCCCCATTGCCTTGAGCTCCCTTCCGTGGCCTCACACCCCAGGCCTGCCCCATTCCTTGCCTCTTGACCATGGTGCCCTGGGCAGTCATCAATGTTGTCCACCGTAAGGCCAAACCTGTCTTTATGCCACAACAAAGCAGATTTGAAATGAGACTTGTGCCACCAACCCTTTATAGCAGTCTTTCTTCTCACTGTGTTCATAGCAGTCACTTGCCTTTTTATTGATCCCAAATCATGAACATACCAAAAAAATAAATATTGGCAGCCCAGTGTCTTATTTGAAAATTGAAAAGGGGGGTGGGGGGGAAGGAGGAGGAACCCATATGTTGGGAAATGTCTTTTAAACTAAAGATATTTAATCTTTATCTAGACACTTTTATCAGGATAAATACACCTTTATACTTTTAAATTGCAAATAGACATATTATTAAAATAATGTTGTAATGCCGCCACAAAACAGTCTGTTTTTGTACTGTGGATATCTTTAAATTGTATTATCTTCAGAGAGATTGTTACAGTTGCTTTAATTGCAGGCAGTAACCTCATGTTGTATCTAATATATCTTTGTCTTTCAGTTGTAGCAAGTCTAATCATTCTACATCTGTCTGGGGCAACAAAAAAAGGAACAGGTATGGTATGTTATTTATGGGGTATAGTCTCAATTTCTGGACACCTGATTAAATATTTAAATATTTCATAGTGTACTCGTATGTATTTTTTGCATCAATAAAGTGAACTGATGAAAATTCAAATAAAAAATATTTTATAAATTTGCAGATTGCAAGATCAGGCACTGGGTCATCTAATGCTATGGGAAGTTATTCTGAGTAAGGACTAGCATTGTCGATTAATCATAGTTAACTCACGTGATTAACTCAAAAAATGAATCACAATTAAAAAAAATTGTTTTTCTACATTTTTCAAATATATTGATTTCAGTTAGAACATTGAATACAAAGTGTACCAGTACTCACTTTATATTATCAGAGGGGTAGCCGTGTTAGTCTGTATCCACAAAAACAACGAGGAGTCCAATAAATGGACACAAATCAGACATCAGGAATAATAACCTACAAAAGCAAGTAGGAGAACACTGGACACTCAATAACAGATTTAAAAGTAGCCATCCTTCAACAAAAAAACTTCAAAAACAGACTTCAAAGAGAAACTGCAGAGCTACAATTCATTTGCAAATTTAATACCATTAATTTGTGCTTGAGTAGGGATTGGGAGTGGCTGGCTCACTACAAAACCAATTTTCCCCTGTTGGTATTGACACTTCCTCATCAATTATTGGGAGTGGACCACATCCATCCTGACTGAATTGGCCTTGTCAATACTGGTTCTCCACTTGTAAGTTAACTCCCTTCTCTTCATGTGCCGGTATATTTATGCCTGTATCTGTAATTTTCACTACATGCATCTGAAGAAGTGGGTTTTTTACCCAGAAAAGCTTATACCCAAATAAATCTGTTAGTCTTTAAGGTGCCACTTTATATTATGTTCATTACAAATATTTGCACTGTAAAAATGATAAACAAAAGAAATAGTATTTTTCAATTCACCTCATACAAATACTGTAGTGCAATCTCTTTATCGTGAAAGTGCAATTTACGATTTTTTTTGTTACTGCACTCAAAAGCAAAAATATGTAAAATTTTAGAGCCTACAAGTCCACTCAGTCCTACTTCTTGTTCAACCAATTGCTCAGACAAACAAGTTTGTTTACATTTGCAGGAGATAGTTCTGCCCACTTCTTGTTTACAATCTCACCTGAAAATGAGAACAGCTGTTCGCATGGCACTCTTATAGCAGCCATTGCAAGGTATTTACGTGCCAGATATACTAAACTTTTGTATGCCTCTTCATGCTTTAGCCACTATTCCAGAGGACATGCTTCCATGCTGATGATGCTTGTTAAAAAAATAATGCGTTAATTAAATTTGTGACTGAACTTCTTGAGGGAGAATTGTATGTCTCCTGCTCTGTGTTTTACCTACATTCTGCCATATATTTCATGTTATAGCAGTCTCGGATGATGACTCAGCACATGTTCATTTTAAGAACACTTTCACTGCAGATTTGACAAAACGCAAAGAAGGTACCAATGTGATATTTCTAAAGATCTAAGAATCTGAAGTGCCTTCCAAAATCTGATCAGAACGGGGTGTGAAGCATGCTTTCAGAAGTCTTAAAAGAGCAACACTCTGTTGCAGAAACTACAAAACCCGAACCACCAAAAAAGAAAATCAACCTTCTGCTGGTGGCGTCTGACTGAGATGATGAAAATGAACATGCATTGGTCTGCACTGCTTTGGATAGTTATCAAGCAGAACCCATCATCAGCATGGATGCATGTCCTCTGGAATGGTGGTTGAAGTATGAAGGGACATATGAATCTTTAGCGCATCTGGCATGTAAATATCTTGCAACGCTGGCTACAACAGTGCCATGTGAACACCTGTTCTCATTTTCAGGAGACAGCGTAAACAAAAAGCGGGCAGCATTATCTCCTGCAAATGCAATCAAACTTGTTTGTCTGAGCAATTGGCTGAACAAGAAGTAGGACTGAGTGGACTTGTTGGCTCTAAAGTTTTACATTGTTTTATTTTTGAATGCAGTTATTTCTTGTACATAATTCTACATTAGTAAGTTCAACTTTCATGATAAAGATATTGCACTACCGTACTTGTATTAGATGCATTGAAAAATACTATTTCTTTTATTTTTACAGTGCAAATATTTATAATAAAAATAAATATAAGGGATCACTGTACACTTTATATTATGTGTTTGTAATTGAAATCAATATATTTGAAAATGTGGAAAACATCCAAAATATTTATATTAATAGTATTCTAGTATTGTTTAACAATGCAATTAATCATGATGACTTTTTTAAATTATTTGACAGCCTAGTAAGGACTATCCATTCAAGCCCTGGAACCCAACCCTGTTCCCACTGAAGTCAATGGTCAAACTCCTATTGTCTTCAATGTAAGCAGGTTTAGGCCCTTAATAGGAACTTATTATCTTAAATAGTTATAAGTGTACTAAATATTTTGTGTGATGTGATTCTCTCCTTTGCCCCCCACCACCCTTATTTTAAGCAGAAAAGCAAACCACTTCAGAAGGGCAGAAACCAGTGCAGTGTGGAACTTGGACAAAATATGCAGAAGGAGGCATCTTCACTTCTCCCAATTACCCCAACAAGTATCCTCCTGACAGAGAGTGCATCTACATTATAGAAGGTGACCAGCAAGTGACTCCCATTCTTCTGAGATTAACTGGGTTTTTCACAAATAATGTCTTTCATCTCATATGTGTCCTGGGAATTTGTGTATGATAATTCTAAACATTGGAAAATATGTTTGATAGTTTGGTCAAATGGGAGACGAGATTTAGAGAAGCAATTCCTTGACATCTTAAATGATTGCTCTGTGGGAAAGGTACTTGTAGTGCACACAAGTGGAGTCTTGGCTAAATCTGAAGCAACACACGGTTATCTATGGATAACTCACTAGCGAATAATGACTACAATGTAATTCTGTAAACTCACTTGGGGAACTGACTGTATCTAAAATCAGTACCATAACATTAAAGGACCCTAGAATAAAAAGAGATTAAAATCTTTTGACTCATCATGGAAGCTTCTTAAACATACAATAACTGAATCATAGAAGGTATGCATAAAAAGGGAAGGAAGAAGGCAAGATTCAAAACCAACCCAATGCAGCCGAACAAAAAAGTATGTGTGTGAAAGGAGCTTATTCAACCCAAAGAGGTAATTAAAAAAGAATTAATAATAAAAGTAAAGTGATTCAAATAAAAAGGACTATATGCTATGGCAGGTAACATTGGATTTAGTAGAACGAATAGCCAAAGGTATCAAAACAACTAAGAAATTATGTAAGTACATTAGAAGCAGGAAGTTTCAAAGAAAGCAATTAAGGACATTACACACAAGCTACATGATTTCTTTCCTTTGCAGCAAAGATTGGACATTGAGGAGATACTTGAAAAGATGAGGTCTGGGGAAGGGAATAAAGATTGAGGTACTGTCAGTTTACAGGTGGGTGCAGGAACAAACTGATAAGTCATAAGGATCAGATACAATTCATGTAAGAGTTGGGAAGGCAATCAAGATGCTACAGTGATGATGGTCCTATGACTATCTAGATAGATAGAAACATTAGATAAGAATGAAGTAACTGAGGGCCAGATATAGAAATGTACTTAGATGCAGATAGGTGTCTAATGGGATTTTCAAAACCACATAGGATACCATTGATTTCAATGGGGTTAGGCACCTGTCTGCATATTAAGGCACCTACATACTTTTAAAAATTTGGCCCAGAGTTGCTAATAGTATGCTATCTTATAAAAATTTGCTACCATACCAGGAGACTGAAGGGCAGCAAATGTTGTATCAANGAGGGGGGGGGGGGGGGGGGGGGGGGGGGGGGGGGGGTAATATCTTTTATTGGCCCAACTCCTGTTGGTGCAAGAGACAAGCTTTCATAGAACTCTTCTTAAACCAGGTTGTAGAGAGGATCTTGGGAGTGCCAGACTACTGAGCTTTACTTTACCAGGTAAATTGATTAAAACAAGAATTAGAGAGAATTATAAAATGCCAAGATGAATATGATATGGGGACAAAAAAGCATGACTTCTATAAAGGAAAACTGGGCTTCTCCAATCAACTAGAATTCTTCCTGCTCAAGAATCTGTTAAGGAAACTAAGCAGTCATGAAGTAACAGGTTAAGTTCTGTCATGGATTAGAAATCGGCTAAGAGAAAAACACAAGACTAGGTCAGTTTTGAAAATGTAAAAGGTTATTTCACTTCTTTCCGTTTCTGTGATACTTATGCCCCTAGAATCTGAGCTTCTTGCATACATTAATGTATGCATCCTCACAACATCCTTTTGAGGTTTCTTATCCCCATTGGACTGGAGATGAATGGAGGCACAGTGCCATTTCTCAAAGTTACAGAGGAAGCTTGTGGAAGAGGTGAGAACAAAGCTCCAGTCTGGTGCCTTACCACAAGACTATCTTTTCTCTGAATAATGGGGTACCCAAAGGATCGGTCATTATTATTTGAATATATTCACAAATGATCTGGAAAATGGGAGTGGACAGTACTGAAACAAAATATGCAGTTTACGTAAAATGATTTAGGACAGTCAAAACTGCAGAAGTCTTTGTGGAATTTGAGAAGCATGTAACTAAGATAGGCAAATAGTTTGCAAGATGCAGATGAATTTCTATGTTGACAGATACAGTGCAATGTACAGTGTAAGGAATAATTTGAACTCATACACATTACTGGGTTCTAAATTAGCTGTAGCTAACTAACAAAACAGAGCACAAACCTAGGTGTCCTTGTATACAGCACACTTAAGTTCTCTGCTTAATGCACAGCTGCTGAATATTAGGATGTACATGGAACGAGATGGGGAAAAAATTGCTGAGTCCTTATGATGACATTATGGAATATGATAGGAAGCTCTCCCCTTCAATGCTGTGGTCAGTCCTGGTCTCGCACTCTCTCTTGGTCTTAAAAATAAATAAAGAGGCAGGACAAGAACAGGTCAAATGGTGGGCACCACAATGACTAGAGGAGTGGTAAGATTTCCATAATAAGAGAAACTGAAAAAAATTGTAATTGCTTTCAGAAGAGACAAATAAATGGGGACAGGATAGCACTCTATAAAATAATGGCACAGAAAAAGTAAATCATGTGTTCATTTTTTACTCTTTCTACAAGATATAAGCATGACAGTCAATGAAACTGAAAGAATACTTTTAAATATCTTATTACTCCGTGGAACTCCTTGTCACAAGATATTGAGGGTGAGGGTTTTCAAAACAAAGATTAGACATTGATATGGATAAAAACATTTAAAGTTACATACAGTACATATTAGAGACAAGGTGTGGGTGAGGTAATATCTTTTAATTTTGTGTCTCTAATATCCTGGGACCAGTATGGTTACAAAAACACTGCATATAAGGGGAATGTGTTTGTTTTAAATGAACGAATGGCTGGTAAATTTGGTAATGCCATTTAACCCACATCATGCAGATGACACTGTCTATTCTGTGGAAATCTCTCTAAAGCTTACAAATAGGACGTAGTAACGTAGAATTCCCATACGAGATCCATCTAATTTGGTATCTTGTCTTCAACAGCAGCAACTACCAGAAACTTCAGACAACAGTGCTAGAATCCCTATAATGGATAGTAAGGAATAAAGTGCACGTAGGTGAAGGTTCAAGCTAATCTCTATCTCTGTGGATGGTTTATGCCTTTGTATTCAAAGCCCTTATATGCCTTATACATTGTTATCCTATCTTATGTAACTTGTGACAATGAGTTTCACAGAATAATATATGTAAAAGTATTCTTTCAGTTCCAATATAATATTAATATAATAAAATAATAAATAATACATAAAAATATAATAAGGCAATAAAAACAATAGCACAAATCCTGAAGTCTCTACTGAGGCAAAATTTCCACTGACTTTAATGGGACTGAGTAAGAGCTTCAGAATTTGTCCTGTTGTACTGAAATGGTATTTCATTTTGCTATAAAATAGAGTTTCAAAATACTGTAGCTCATCTTAAATGTATGCCACTCTTTTAGCATTTTTAAATTGCTTTGATAAAGAATAGGTGTCCACAATAGGTGACAATAGTACCTAAATGGGGGGGGAGGGGGATTCTGTTAGCAGACAGTTCTTTAATCTAGCCTTCAAAGACATAACATCCAACAGCTGGAAGCTGAAGCTACACAAATTTAGACTAGAAATAAGATGTAATTATTTTAACAGTCAGGGTAATTAACCATTGGGACAACTAGGGATGTGGTGGTTTCTCCATCGCTAGAAATCTTGATTTAAAGATTGGATATTTTCTAAAAGAGATTATGGGCTTGATGCAGGAATTCCTGCATGAGGTTCTATGACCTGTGTTATGGAGGTCAGACCAGTCCCATTTGACCATAAAATCTATTAATATGGGCGTGGTCTTGCCTTCTTTAGTGGACAAAGAAAGTTCAGTGTGCTGCTTAATTTCATATTGGGACAGATCCTGCACGTGCATCACACATGCACAACTCCTGCTGGACAAAATTCACTGCTGGCATATTCAGGAATAACTTCAGTAACTGCACTTGCTTTTGACAGCAATGAATTTGTCCCATTGATTTCAACAGGAATTGTGCACAGGGTGCACCTTCAAGAACTAAGTCTTTTACTTGTGTAAAATATATTCTGAGAATGACACAGCCAAACGTTATACAATATATTTCAAGTTTTGTGCTAGAAGTGTAGACTATTACTTGCGTATTTAGATCACTTCAATAATTATTCTCTAATTAAATGTGTATTTATAAATATAAGGAGGGAGTGCCTGGGATCATTTTTATGAACTTGAGAAGAGTTGTCAATTAAATCTTCCAATATATATATTTTTGGGTGTTAATATTGCCTGCATGTTTCATTTATTATCAATAGAAAATTAATGGTAGATCTGTTGAAGGCCATCCATGCTTTTCCAAAGATCATTAACTTTCTTGTATACTCTTTCTCTATATATAAATCGTGTAGGGCTGTCATGTTTTACTATACTAAAAAACAGTCTGCTTGAGTAACAATATAAGTGCATTTACATAGTATATTTCATGGAGTTTCATGTTTTCATAATTTATTTTCCAAAAGAAGTAAAGGATCTGAACAACTGGAGACACCAAGGATTAAGCAAATCCATTAGTCCTGCAGCAATTCACATTTCTGAGGGGTAGATGTTTAGATCATTGTCTCATTTCCAGACAATCTGCTAAATGAAACAGATTTTTTTTCTTAACTTTAGCTGTCAGTTACACAGACTTACAGGCTGCTCAGAATTAAAACCTTAATTGTGTGTGTTTTGCTGCAACTGTTAGAACTAGTTAGCAACCAATGTCTTTTTTTTTTCCAGCAAATGTAAAATCTAAAGACAGCACTTGTGTAAGCTAATTAAATTAAAGAGATGACAAGACATGCAAGCATTAAGCAGTCTTTCCATGGTATTAAAAGTCTCAGAAGAAAGATAATTAGAATCGTAATAAAGAAGACTTTTAAGATTTGATGAGATACCAGCAGTGTTTTTACTCACATCCTTTGCCTAAACTGTAACCATAGGCAAAACTCCTATGGCCATCAGTAGACTTTACACATGAGTGAGGATTCCAAGATTGACCCTCCCAGTAACTAGTACATTTTCTTGTACATTGTGAAGGAAAGTATCATCTAATAGTTGTGGTGGGCCTGCTTGAGAGCAGAACTGTGTTGCTGTGCAGTAAGCTAGGGCACAGGAAAGGCTTTCTAGAAAACCTGCTTGCTATAAGCAAAGAGGAAGTTTTGTAGAAATCATACTCTTGTGTTTGCCCTTCAGTATTTAACCAGAAGTAATGATTTGAGCTGTGGCTTTTTCAATCATCCATAGCTATTTTCAGGAACATTTGGATCACTTTGTTGCTCAGATGGGATGTAGTCCGTCTGAAACTTTGATCTTTAACTCTAAGCACAGTATCCAAAAAAGGCGATGCATTTAAAAGAAAAATATAATACGGTCTGAAACAGTTAAGGGCCAAATTGTTCTTGGCCTTTGTGTGGCTGGACAGGAGAATGGGACCCCTTCCTAACTTGGCATACCCCCTGCAAGAATTAGGGATAATCACAGTCCTTACAGTTTGGGGTCCACAAAGTGCTGCATCCCAAATAGAGAGGGTGAGGGTGAAAGCTCTGTCCTCCTCTTTACTGGGCTACCTCGTAGGCTGGGCATAATAGGAGTAGTAGATGTTCCATCCTTAGAGCAGCCGGTGCATGTTCTGTACACAGAAGAACTCAGGGCGAGCACAATCCCTCCCTCAACAAGCCAGGAGGCAATGGGGCCCTGCGCAACCTCTATTCAGAGCTACATACTCAGATAGGCAAAACAGTCTCAACTCGGTTTAAAAATAAATATAAAGAGAGGAAAATAAACAGTAGCAATATTCAAATCTTAAAACCAATATTGATATAAGATTCAGAATGCTGTTGTACAGAATGAACTAAATTTTGAACTCCTTAGTCAAGCAGAGCTCCTACTGATGCCAATGGGAGTTTTAAAGGAGTCAGGACTGCAGGTCTGATTCTCGTTTACCTTTTACACCACTCTGGCAGTGTAATTTACTTATCAATGACAAAGCGGTATAAAAAGGTCTTGGTGTAAGTCAGAATCCTCCCTGCAGTGTTTCTCACAGTACGTTTAATAATCCTTGGAAATCAAGCAATGTTTGGTCAAGCATTTGTTTGACTATGAATCATCATTGGCAAGATTTCTCGTAGGATGTATTGGCGTGATGGAGAAAGAGAGTTTTCTAACATAGGCAGTTTAATTAAAAACAAACAATACATGAAATTAATGTCATGCTCCCAGAAGCAAAAGCAGAGGGCCCACATAGAGCCAGATCCTTGTCTTCAGTGGCACTGCCGATTAAGGAAATGTGGCCATGCATACAGAAAGCTCTGTGCAACATGAATAAAGGTGTCAGAATCTGGCCCTACCTGAACTAACAATTCATTGTCAGTTTTTGAAACAAGTTGCAAGAAGTTTAATAGAATTACATATGAATAACATGGATAAAAGATGTTGTTCAAGTCATCAGCGACCATTTTTATTGTGATTTAAAGGCACACCGTCAACTTAAAAATGCCAGGGCCTGATCCTGCAGTCCATAAATGAATTGAGAGTTGGTCTCTAAATATCTCCTTAAATCCAACATTAACATGCAAAATATGGTCCCAGTTTTTCAAAGTGCTGATTCCTCTCAGCTGCTCTAGCATAACAGTTAGTTAACGAATATTGATATAAACCCTACCTTATGTGAAGTCAATGGTAAAAAAGTCTAAACAAAATTAATCAATGATATTTTCAAGTTATTCTGTTCATCACTGTAATTGAAAAGATCTTTGTCTTTGACCTTATTCATAGTAGATTAATAAAACTTTCTTTACAAACTGTAGATTAAAACATGATTTTGTTTCAATTTTATAGTCTTTGTCATATTCACAGTTTATTTTAATTCCCAGGAACTGTGAACGCGGTTCATTTCTAGGTAAACATATAGGTCTGCTCCTGTTGTTTACTGCACAGTATTAATAGGATGACAAAAGTGTGTGTGTGTGTGTGTATCTATAATTAATAGTTTCCTGACTGTAAATGTCAAATTTGAGGGTAGGTAAGTTTTTTCAATTTTAAATAATTTCACAGTAAACATGAAGCACATTTTTAGATGAAAAATTTAAAAGTCAGTATATTTCACCATAAAGAATATTTCTCCTTAAATAACTCTAATCTACATATGAACTTTTTTCTCAGATTCTCATATAATTAAGTTCTCATACATTTGTGCTATATTTTTTCCTATAGCTGTGCCTCTCCTTTATGAATAGAATGTCTGTCTCAAATCACAAGTGATTCGTATTGAATATTGTACCAGTTTTATTGTTCCTTAGTATGTAGTAATTGTAATTAGCCTGCTTTCTGAAGTGAGTAGTGAGTCTTTCTCAAAAGCTCTCCTTTTTAAATGACTAAAAAGTTGTGTGTTTTTTAGGTTTTGTTTGTGAAACTGTTTTCTAACATTTTCTTGTCACTCTACCATGAACCCTTCCCATGGATAAAGGGGTGAAAGATACACCAGGATCAGAATCCTGTCTGTATTTAGTTCCCATACTCAAATTATGTACTAGGCCCAGAATTTGGCTCTAAAGTTCTGATTGTGAAAAGCATGCAAATATCCTTTGGACTTCAATGAGAGTTTTATCTATGTGTAGAATCCAGGACATGACCCAATAAGAGGTATTTAATAAAATTGTCTCAGAAAATGTCTGATAGTAGAGGGTTCTCTAATCTAACAGAGGTATAGCAAGATCCAGTAATTGGAAATCAGAGCTGGAGAAATTCAAATTGAAAATAAGGCACACATTTTTAACTGTGAGGGTAATTAACAATTGGGAAAACTCAACTAGATGGATTCTCCATTACTTGCAATCTTTGATTTTAAAAAGTCTTTCTAAAAGAGATGCTATAGTTCAACCATAATCTATTGGACTTCATGGGGAAATTACTGGGTGAAATTCTCTTGTCTTTGTTATACAGGAGGGCAGACTAGATGATCACAACGATCCTTACTGGCCATAAAAAGCTATGAATTTAGTATCTCTTTAATACTTTGATTAAGTGACCATTTTAAAGTATCTTCAAGGTTTCCAGTAGCATATTGTTTGATCTTTAGTTAAGGTAACTAATTTTGCTTGCTCTTTGGGTGGTTTCATAAATTATGTTTCCCTGTATTTAAGGTTATGTTTCAAATAAGATGGTAAAATTATTTAAGGCCAAATTTTGTTGTAGGATTTATACACAGGCCTCTCATTGACTTCAGCGCATCTGGGGACTGAATTTGTCTTTAGTGTTATACTCTAGTTCTGGAAAAGGAATTCCTCATCTTCATAAGCACTGAAAAAAAAGTTGATCTTCCTTAAGATGTCTGAAGAGAGATTTTCACCCATTAATTGGATTCCTTCAGAACTTCTTTGTGAACCAACTATTGCCAAGTCATATTTTGCTTTTCTACATATAGATGGTTTTCTTAGCTTACTTAAGAAATAGTGTTGGAAATGCTTTTTCAAAGGAAAAGAATAGGCATGTAAGTTAATGTAGTGAAATTTAGTTAGGCTCTTGAAGATGTCATAATTTTAAGATACTGACCAGAACTATTGATTTAGAAAAAAAGGTAATAGTATATAGAAAAACTAGAATGTATAAATTTATCAAAATTCTGAAAGTAAAAAATTAACCATTTTTTAACTGCACAAATTTTGTTTTCTTTCCCCCTCTAGCTGCCCCTCGACAATGTATTGAGCTACACTTTGATGAAAAATATTCTGTAGAGCCTTCTTGGGAGTGTAAATTTGATCACATTGAAGTGCGAGATGGACCTTTTGGCTTTTCCCCAATCATTGGACGTTTCTGTGGACAGCAAAATCCACCTATGATAAAATCTAGTGGCAGATTCCTGTGGATTAAATTTTTTGCTGATGGTGAGCTGGAATCTATGGGTTTTTCTGCTCGATATAATTTCACACCTGGTGAGTACAAAGTGTTACACTTTTGGCAAAAGGTTTGATTTTTACAGCTTGCTTTGGTGATAATGTAGAATTGTGACACACTTCAATATTTTTAATGGGAATATATTTTAATTTCAAAGAAAATATATTTTTTTATTTAAACTCCTGATGCCCAGTTTGTTTATCCATTTTGACCAACACACCCAGCTTTTTTCACAAAGGTTATTTTTCAGTACGTTTTTTATGCTAGCTAGACATCTTGAGCAGAAGGACTTGTGTTATTGTAAAACACATTGTTTTCAACAGAATTCTATTACAGGAAATCATTTAAAAGCCTTTATCAGGAAGCATACGGTTTATATTTGATCGTTACGCTGTGTTGTTTTTCCTTCAAATTGATCAGCAATTAAAAAGTATTTTAATTAAAAAAAAGGAATTCTCAGAAAATTACATCACTGCTTTTTCACTTTGCTTTATTAGAGAGGGACTACCCTATACCTCTGCTTATTAGGGGAGATAACTGGCAAACTGCTGCATGCATTCCAAAAGGAAGTTTAAGATCCAAAGAATAATGTGTTCAGCTAAGTGTTCCAGTGAAAGATGTTTTCAAATCTCATTTGCAGTTGTACAATTACACTTTCTTTGTCAATTTGTCTGCTTAATTTATTAGAGTAAAATCAAGATTTCTAGTCATACTTCCAGTTAAACGTTGCCTCAGATCATTACAATAAAAAAAGTTATTTATTTTATTTTTTTGGCTTCAGTAGCACTGCCCTGCAGTCTTTAGGATTTCATGGCATTCTATAGGGTCTCTGACATATGGAGCAATGACTCCTATTTTAATATAGCTTGATCAGAGAGGTTGTACTTGTAATTATTTATGTAATTTTGTCAATTATGTAACACAATTTAACTGAAACATTGATTGGGTGCAGCAATATTCTTTTAGAACATGAGCAAAAATCAGTCAGACACAAATCCTGCTTCCTTCCTTACTCCAGTGGTACCACAGAAGTTAATAGGACTACCTGTGTGTAACTAAAGCAAGCAGGAGTTAATCTCAAAGGGCTCTACACAGCTTTATTTATCTGAAACAAGTACAAGAGATAACATAAAATTAACAACTGGGTTTCAACTAGATATTAAGCTGAAGGATATTGTCTCTTGAAGGGGAAAGTGTACCTATAGGACATGAATTTCACATACACAATAGCAGGACTACTTATTGATGTCTGTGGGAAATTCTTCAGTAAACTGGTGGGCATATATAGCCATTTGTTTTTCTATAAACAATTGTGAAAGGACAGAACAATATTCCTTTTTTTTTACTGAAGAGCCTCATGTGCTTACCTCTTAAAAATTGGATTAGCTGTGATCTGTCAGTAACAGAGGCTATGTGGGTTTCTAGCATATTCCCTCACCTCCCTGCCTCAGAAAAAGTACTTAATTCTAGATCTCCATATCCCTCATCTTTCAAAGGAGCTATGGTGCTTTGGTTGAAAGGGATGGTGTTAGCACAATCCACAACTTATTCCATCTAAAAACTTCCCAACTGAAAAAAAACAATTTCAGGTACCATGTTCTATTCCTCATTCCTCTTCCACTGATGTGAGTTTTTTTCTGACTAAAAATCAATGCCAGTAAATTGCTGTAGCAGCATACATTACTCCAGACTTCAGGTGGAATAGCTCTTTTTTGATAGCCTCCTATATGTGAACTTGGAAAAAATAAGTGAGTCTAGGAATACAGGCCATAAATAAAAGTATAATTCATCTGGACACAATTCAGAGTAGTGTTGTCGTCTTCCTTGCCTTTGATTTGTGTATTGTGAAGGTCAGGGATAGTTAGATCCATAGACAGTTATAACGTAAAAAAGAGTGGGATGTAGGGGTTCCCACTCCTGTCTTCCTAGATAAAGACAAAGCTACATCTCTGAATTTATATATATACTGTATATATATAAAAATCAGGTCTTCCTCATGTTGTTAGCTGGAGGACTGGGACTGAGGAGGGGAAGCAGAGAGAAGCTCATCAGCAACACAGGAGAAGTAGGGATGAGGATCATAAGTCCTCTATTACCAACTTGGAGAGGTGATAAGGGTGGGATAATACTCTGCAACAGGGCTGGCTTCCATGAAAGGTGATTTTTTTTCTCCTCTTCCCCACTTCCGATGTTTGTGTGTGAGGGATCAGGGCTGGATTTCTCAAGATCTGTAGCCTGAATGTGTGGGTGGGGCGTAGGGGGAGGCAATTGGTAGCTCGGCCATAAAGACTGACAATCCCCAGGGGAGTGTTAAAGAGCAGCAAAGGGAGGAGTGGCTGGCTCATGTGCCTCTGTAAATTGCACACCTGAGCCTTCAATGTCACTGAAATTATACTCTTCCTGTGCCATAACTGTCTCTGATACTCACTTTTTTTTTTTTTTTACAAAATAAGGATCAAGGGAAAACTGACAACAAGGCTTGCAAACAAATCAGCAGAAAAAGAGATTTAAACAAAGGGACACTTGGAAAACATTGATACATAAAGAGATGTTGGGGTTATAATGGACAGCAAATTAGATTGGAGCTTGCATTGTGGTTTGGTGGAAAATGCAATAGATGCAATCAGAGCTTTCAATGCAGAGGTTTCTCGTGATAATGGGAGACTAAAATTCCTCTTTGCGTCTGGATTGCCTCTAGAATGCTGCATTCAGTGCTGGGCATCTTAGTACCAAAACAATGCAGACAAATTTGAGGGGCATTTAGAGAACTAAAACAAAGGTGATTATAATGGAGGTGATTTATAAAGAAAGATTGAAAGAAGGAAATGTGTATAACTTGGCTAAATAATGACTAAACGGAAAACACAACTGATTATAATTACTGGAAATTTGTATGCATGAGGAGGGAGAGGAATTGTTTAGGTTGTCTAAAGGGTGTGTAACCAGGCCAAAAGGGATTAAGTTAAGAAAAGAGAAATAAGGCTGAATATCAGGACAAACAAACTTCCTAATGGTAAAATCTATTAGTCTGGGGAAATTATAGAAGCCCCATTAGTTGAGATATTTTAAATCTAGGTTGGAAGAAGTACTAGAAAGGAAATGATATAGAACAATCCTGGCGGAGGAATGGATTAATAATTTACTAGTATTGGACCTTTTCTGTCTCCAACTTCTTTGATTCAAGAGAGAGAGCTGCCCAGGAGGTATTTGGAAACCTAAATTTTTGCACGCAGACTCTGCTGTATCTATTTAATGTAAAGGTTCTGGTGCAAACTTCAGAAGTCTCTTGTGGATTTTATTCATTAACAGGTTTTGCTTTTTGCTTTTCTTTCTTTCTTTTTTTTTTTGTGGGGAGAGGGTGGTCTGGCATCTTGTGACAAATGATACCATTGTCATACTATTTAAATGGAACTGTAGCTATTTTCTTCTAATTAGTACTCTGAAATTACAAGTATAATGTAAAACTTTCAGCATGAATAAACTCATAAATAAACACACTACAAATATGATGGTACACACAGACCTGCCTGTCTATTTCTCACTAATAATTGGGAGAACTATTTCAAATTACTGCATTTTGCAAATAAATCTTTTCTAAGAAATAGTAGGAAAGCAAAATGTGGATTAATGAAGTCATATGTACAAACTCCTAGTTTATTTCTTTGTTTTTTACTTTTGAAATTTCAGATATTTGAGCTGAAAAAAAGTTACTGCTTTTCTGTTAAATGTTTTATGACTAAATACTTGAGATAACAGAATGCAAGATGGTTATACAAATGTTGAAGAATTTTGAGACATGCAAGGTATATTTTTTAAATAAATGTACTCATTGCCCACCCTTTCAATTTTATTTTTTAATTCTCTAGTTGCTTTAGTTTAGGCCAGGGGTTGGCAACCTTTCAGGAGCGGTGTGCCGAATCTTCATTTATTCACTCTAATACAAGGNTTTTTTTTTTTTGTGGGGAGAGGGTGGTCTGGCATCTTGTGACAAATGATACCATTGTCATACTATTTAAATGGAACTGTAGCTATTTTCTTCTAATTAGTACTCTGAAATTACAAGTATAATGTAAAACTTTCAGCATGAATAAACTCATAAATAAACACACTACAAATATGATGGTACACACAGACCTGCCTGTCTATTTCTCACTAATAATTGGGAGAACTATTTCAAATTACTGCATTTTGCAAATAAATCTTTTCTAAGAAATAGTAGGAAAGCAAAATGTGGATTAATGAAGTCATATGTACAAACTCCTAGTTTATTTCTTTGTTTTTTACTTTTGAAATTTCAGATATTTGGGCTGAAAAAAAGTTACTGCTTTTCTGTTAAATGTTTTATGACTAAATACTTGAGATAACAGAATGCAAGATGGTTATACAAATGTTGAAGAATTTTGAGACATGTAAGGTATATTTTTTAAATAAATGTACTCATTGCCCACCCTTTCAATTTTATTTTTTAATTCTCTAGCTGCTTTAGTTTAGGCCAGGGGTTGGCAACCTTTCAGGAGCGGTGTGCCGAATCTTCATTTATTCACTCTAATACAAGGTTTCGCGTGCCAGTCATACATTTTAACGTTTTTAGAAGGTCTCTTTCTATAAGTCTATAATATATAATGAAACTATTGTTGTATGTAAAGTAAATAAGATTTATAAAATGTTTAGGAAGCTTCATTTAAAATTAAATTAAAATGCAGAGCCCCTCGGACCAGTGGCCAGGACCCAGGCAGTGTGAGTGCCACTGAAAATCAGCTCGCGTGCCGCCTTCGGCACACGTGCCATAGGTTGCCTACCCCTGGTTTAGGCCTACATGGAGCTCTGTGAATCTGTGGAGTTCTTCCTAATTCACAAACCAGTGTTTTCACTCTTTTAATTTTTTTTGTGCAAAATTTTCATGAAAACTGAATGATAAATGTTGTACTCAATTTTTAGAGCCCTGAGCATTTTGAAGCTGCTGTTGTCTGGCACATTTTGATCTTAAAACCATGTTGACTGGAAAGGTGTCTCAACTTGTGCATATGTTTTTGGTGTCTCAACTTGTGCATATGCAAGGGAGGGTCACCCTGTACAGACTACCTGCTGATTTCCTAAAGGGTGGTATTTTAACATAGTCAAACAATCACTGACTCCTCCCATCTATGGCTCCCCTTGTACTGTCAGAGCCTTTTCCTCCTTCCATACAGTGTACTTTTCTGAAATTCTCTCTCATCCATCCTCCGTGTTTGGCTACATCACACAGGCCCATTCTCCATCCCGACCTTGGAGCTGCTGTGGCTGCACACCAGGTGTGCATACATGCACCTCTTTGGACTCATCTTGTTTAGAAAACCTTATTACATTAAGACACATTAATAGAATGATGTTAACTGACCTATCGTTGTCTACAATGAACAATTAGTTAGCTAATACCTGTTATAACACAATGCAATTTCCTAGTATAGACAAAGCCTCTATGAGATCTGCAGCCTTCCTGACACTATAATATAGTTAATTTCACCAACCTAACCTTCCAACATCTCTGCAGTTTCTCGCCCAGCCCCTCTCCGCCTCCCCCCACCCCCAAGTATGGAATTATGGTTCTCACACTGTTCTCTAGGCCAAGCCTAACACATTGTGGCAGTGACTACAGTGCTAAGACAAGCTCCAGCAAAGATCAAGTTACAGCAAAGTAGTAGACCTCACTCTGTACCTTGGGTGAAATCCTGGTCCCATTGAAGTCAATGGCAAAACTCAATCTTCAGTAGAATTTCACCCTTGTGTGCAGCAGGGGCAGGATTTTCACCACCACCTGTCACCACCATTGCTACCGGCACCTTCTATGCCACCTTAGGTAGTTACTCTATGTAGTCTTCCTCCACACTGATTTTCAAGTTTGTGTATGTGCATATTTCTTTCGGCTTTTTAGTTTTAGTTTTCTCTCTCCACATTTTAGATGTGCCTCTTTCCTTTCTGACTCTAAACCAACCAGGATATTTCTCAATATGGCCAATGTGGAGTTTGTGGGTTTTTCACAAGGGAACTCAGTCAGGACTTTAGGAAGATCACAATATCTAGTTTATTATAGATTCAGCTCAGCAACTCTGAGTATGGTGTTACTGCTTAGGTGGCTGTCTCAGAACTGCTCACAGCTTCCCGTAATATATCTGTTCAGCTAAGCTGGGTCTAGCCCTTAAAGGGAAATCCTGGCAGCCACTAATTCCAATCAGTTTCTGGAAAAACAAAGAACCATCACAAAGCCATGTGAATCTGGATGAAACTGTTCATCACCCAAAGGTTCACAATGAGTATGAAAATGTGGAAAATGGGATAAGTGGAACCCAAACATTTTTTTTTTGGATGTCAGGGACTGCAAACTAGTTCTGATGGTGTGGGGGGGGAAGAGGGGGTAATGAGTGCATTTGTTTTAATCTCATTTTGGAAGGGTTTACAGTGGTGGCATAGAAGGTGCCGGTAGCAATGGTGGTGACAGGTGGTGGTGAAAATCCTGCCCCTGCTGCACACAAGGGTGAAATTCTACTGAAGATTGAGTTTTGCCATTGACTTCAATGCACAGAAATTCAAATGGTTATAAATAGCTTTTTCAGGTTATACATTTGCAGAAGGACAATACACTACCTCCGTGCCATTTAAACCCCGTTTAGAGAGATTAAGAGGTGCATAGACCTTGTGATGGCTTTCCGCAAGGGAGTGAATTTCACTTTGATGAATAAGGCATTTTGTATTTGCATGTTGTAATAAAAATCATCATTCACCTGCAGAGACTTTTCTCAAAGTTCTGGATTTAAAAATAAAAACATGGGCATGAAAGCTACTGTTACGCTCAAACACTAATATAGTAGGTGTTTTAGAAATACCGAAATCAGATAGGGAAGGTCCTCTCATGGATCAGTAACTGGGTATAAGACAGGAAACAAAGGCTAGGAGTAAATAGCGGGGGTCACCCAAAGATCTGTACTGAGACCAGGGCAGTTCAATATATTCATAAATGATCTGGAAAAAGGGGTAAACAGTGAGGTGGCAAAGTCTGCAGACAACAATCTTGAGTAATTTTGTATTAAGTCCAAAGCTTACTGCAAAGAGTTACAAAGGAATCTCACAAACCCGGGTAAATAGGCAACAAAATAGCAGGTGAAATTCAGTGTTCATTAGGAAAAGGATAGATAATAAGACAGAAAATATCATAATGCCTCTAAATAAATGCATGGTACACCCGCACCTTGAACACTGTGTGCAGTTCTGGTTGCCCTATCTGAAAAAGGATGTATTAGAATTGGAAAAGGTACAGAGAAAGGCAACAAGTATCATTGGGTTCAAAAATGAATTCTATTAGTTAATGGGAGATAAGGCTATGACAGTCAGGGGTGTAACCCTATGCTCTGGATGCCTCTAAGCCTCTGATTCCTGGATAGTGGGACTGGACAGGAAGGGATGGATCATTCAGTAATTGCCTTGTTCTGATCATTCTCTCTGAAGCATCTGGCATCTGCCACTGTTGGAAGACAGGATAGTGGACTAGGTGGACCATTGGTCTAATTCAGTATGACCATTTTTCTGTTAAGATTCTTATGATACCNACCCTTCGGGGTCCCTTCCAGCTCTATGAGATAGGTATATCTCCATATATATATATATTCTCTCTGAAGCATTTGGCATCTGCCACTGTTGGAAGACAGGACAGTGGACTAGATGGACCATTGGTCTAATTCAGTATGACCATTTTTCTGTTAAGATTCTTATGACTTTTCCCAGAGTTAGGGAGTAGAGTAGAGTTTGGCCTAATATATGGAACCATACTACCATGTTGGTAGGTGTTACCTACAAAGGAATAGTATCCCCATTCCTCAGATCAGCAGTCTGACACTTCAAAAGAGAATAACTCTTGAATGAACTCAGAAATACATCTGAAAATACATCTGGTATCATCTTTTAAAACATCCAGTTTCTAGAATGAGCTGGGTGGGTACAGCAGGGTTCTGTCACTGTTTCAAAATATCATAATACTGCTCACCACATAACTGCTTCCCTCATTTTTGTGTATGTGTGTGTGTGGGGGGGAGAGAGATACAGGGGGAGGAAGTGGCATCACTTGCATCCTGCCGCACGAATGTCAGTAAAGTGCATAATAGCTAAGTACAATTTCAAACTAGAGGTGGGCCTGAACCTAAACCCCAGATTTGAACAGCTCAGGAGCTTGTGGTAAGTTTGATTTGTAAATCTGGACACACAGCTTAATGTTGTGGGTTGCCCATCTCTGTTTTAAAACCATGTCTCTCCTATGCTGTGTCTTCTCATTGACTCTCATTTTGCCCCTAATGTTTAATAAGCAATTAAGAATGGTTTAGCATTAACTGCATGGGAAGCCTGGGCAGTGTGTTTTTTCAAGCTTCTGAAAACACCTAGTTCTTAATGAGTATTTTCAGAGGCTTAACGTGTATTAGCATAGTCACCCTCACTCTAGTAATTAGTTATTATGATTCCTGACATCTCCCCTTCCTCTTTTTAAAAGTTATTTTGTTTCTTCTAAGACAATAGTTTAAACCTAAGGTATATTTGGTTAATAGATTCTGAATACTTTTCAAAGTCACTTAGTCAGTTACAGTTCACATCACTCCCATATCTGGCAAGTTTTTCTTTTTTCTAATAGCCCTTACCAGAACTACTCCAGGATGATTATGTTGTAGTTTCATCCTGGCACTGCTGTTGTGTATGGTAATTCTACACTTGGTGATGTGGATGTCTGCAATGATTCTGCTGGAACTCAGGCAGTTCTTTTTCCTCCTCCACTTATGTCTTCTTTAAGAAGTTGAGTTTTCACTATGATGTCCTGTATCAACAGATATCCCAGATGCCACAAAGGCTGCAAGTAAGGCTTGACAATTGCCCTTGTACTTCTGACAGTCTATTTTCTACACATATGATTGTGGCCCTTCTGCAGGAGCAAAGGAGGGTAATATCTCTTGCTCGTTTTAAGCTGTTGCACTCAATTTTCTTATGGACTGGTTTTGTATGCCTGCCAAAGATTTGTTTTTTATCTCCTTGTCTTTCTTCCAGTTATATTTGTAAATCTGGTATTTGCTTAGGTCTGAGTAGCTAAGGTCTTGTGGGACATAAATACTTTGTTCATGTTTCCATTAGCGTCTGTTCCTCTGTTGATGTATGGGACAGACACATAATCCTCTGCAATATGCTACAAAGATATTTTTGAATTAAATTTAGGTATTATTGTGTCAGGATTGTATGTAACCCTTCAAGGTGGGAGATGTGATAGATGTGGGACCTGGGAGTTCAAAAGACTATACAGAAAATGTGCCAGACAAGTATGGACTTTTGGAAAAATAAGGGTACGTCTACACTACCCGCCAGATCGGCGGGTAGTGATTGATCTATCAGGGATCGATTTATCACGTCTAGTGTAGATGTGATAAAATCGATCCCCGATCGCTCTGCCGTTGACTCCGGAACTCCACTGTGGCGAGAAGCGGAAGCGGAGTCGACGGGAGAATGGCAGCGGTTGACTCGCCGCCGTCCTCATGGCCAGGTAAATCGACCTAAGATACGCCGACTTCAGCTACGTTGCGTATCTTAGGTCAAACCCCTCCCGCCCCAGTGTAGACCTAGCCTAAGTGTTAAGTGGATTTTTCTGAGGAATCCCTAGGGAGAGGTTAATGCAACTTCCCCAACTCTGGTTATGCAAGTACCCAGCCTTTTGAAACCATGCCCAGAGGAGAGGGTCATTGTCTGTTGATTACCTGTTACAGAAGGCCAAGATCAAAGACCTAAGCAGTGTAAAGAAATGGCTGATCTGACCACTCTAAGTTCTGGTTCTGGATTTAAGAGGGATGTAACTTGTAACCATAGAAAACACAGTTATGAGGGTTATGAAGGACTAAAACCTACCAGGTTGGAGTTGAGGTGACCTCTGGTGAGATTTTTCGTATGCATGTAGGGTTTTTATTGTTTTCTCTGTAATTCTTTGTCTTAGAAATTAATGTACTTCCTTAGAAATAGCTCTTTGGTGACTTAGAACTGGTCTTAGCCCTCAAAGAGAAAACAAAGCACAGGTGCTGGCCTTTTTTGGCAGTTTGGCTTGCTGGGGTATCACAGTATAAGGCGGGGAGCTATGCAGCCTTGAAGTCCCCAGTCAGAAGGGAGTGAGATGTGTGTCTCTGTCCAAGAGAAGAGACATCTGGGAGCCGGAAGCCTAAAGTGGGTGCCCTTGGTGGAACATTTTATCAAAATACAGGTGTGATTACCCTGAAACCATGACAATTTTTAAGGTCCAACAAGGATAGCTATGGCTCCTTACTGACATGTTTAGCTTTCTTCGACAAATGTTTCACTTTGAATAGCTATTCTGGTGTTCCTATTACTCCATGGTTATTTTGAGAAGGACGTGATGTGTGCAAACTGTGGTGACACTTCGAAAATTTCTAAAACTCCACACCTGAGAATTGGGAGTCTTTTTTGCCAGCAGTCAAAATTTCTGATTTTGTCTACATCCTGTTTATAGTGACTTTTATAAAGGCAATTGCCACTGCTAGTTGTTTGATAGTGTTGAAATGCCCATGAATTTAGTGTAGTAATCAATTAATAATGTTTATCAAATTCAAATTTGTCTTCTAAACTTTGCTACACTTTCTCTGGGATTTCATGACCCTACAGTGTGCGTGATTTAAGAAAATAGTTATGTGAGTGCTCATCCCAGGGCATCTCTTGTCCTTTGCTTACATTTTTCAATATTTAGATAACTGCTAGTGAGCATTTTTGTTCAGCTTTCTCCTTTTATCAAAATATCATCCTCACTAATTTATTCATTAAATTGCCTATGTTGGCTCAGTTACTGTCAATGTGACTTAGCTCTTTTGGGGATCCTTGCAAAAACCATTCTGCAAAATAGGCTCTTTGTTTCAATATGAAACACAACTAAATTTGGAAGCAGTAATAGGTATGTGCCTCATCACATGCATATCCTATTCATCAATCTCACTAATGATATTAGTGTGGCTCTGCCTACCAACCTGTTGAAGTATCCACTAAATGTAATTCTTTCAACTTCAGTACTACATTTGAGTTCCCATGGTACTAAAAACAAAGACTCAAATCATATTCACAGAAACTTTTACGTAGACTTTGGTAGCACCAGGATTTGCCCCAAACCATTTTTAAACAAACTTTTAAATGGCTGGTAGGAGATTTCGGGATATATCATGTTTCGCTCTCTCTCATATCTACCCATTAGCATAGTATATGAGCACCTCACAATCTTGAATATATTTAACCACATAATTCATCTGTGAGGGTGGAAGTACAATTTATCCTTCCTCTTGCCAAGCCTTTTCTCTCTATAACAGCATTTCCCAAACTTTTTTGGCCATGGAACACTTTTTAGCCTATTACGGAACACTTATAATATTATTTTGTAGTTGTTTGGTTTTCAAATAAAATTTTTTGTTATTTATGCTCAAATATATTTTATTTTATAAAACAAAGCAAAAATACAAATTTTAAATAACTTGAACTAACAATTTCTAACTGGAAAGCGCGTATAAAGTAGTACAAAAATCAAGTGCAAGAGTCAAAATTAAAAACAGTGTTCTACTTAAAAAAATCTGTTTTTATATATACACAAACACCAAACAAATTAGATTTTTACTAGGAAAATCTATTTTTATAAACAGAAGTACAAATTTGGATTTAATGGGATTGGTGTTTCTGTGTTTTTCTATCACAAATTCGCCTAATATTAGGAATAATGCTGGAAAGTTGAATCCTCATGTCAGGCACAGCATCAAATCTATTCCTATATTTGGTTTTTGTCGCAGTATAATATGAAAATCCCGTCTCACACAAATAAGTTGTAGCAAAAGGAAGGAGCACTCAAACTGCACGTTTCGCCACATTAGGGTACTCTTCTATTAGGCTGCTCCAAAAATTATTCAGCGGAAGATCCTTAAACTTTTTTTTCAAATCAGAGTCAGAAATTAAGTCAATTAGGCTTTCATAATCGTGCACAGTAAAGCCGACTGGTTTGGCTGTAATTACAAACGGATTTTGAACCCAAGCATTATCATCAGTAGTTGTAGGAAAATATTCTAATAAAGAGGCCTGTAAGTCACGTAAGTGCTGTAAAATGGTGCTGGAAACTTCTTCATGGACTGTAGAATTTATTTCAGTCAGAAATTCATGTACTGTCAGGAAGCAGTCGAAGTTATTCTGTTCGACAGAAGATGCCCAGAATTCCAGTTTTTTTTAACGACGAAATTTTGTCCATTGTAGTAAAAATGGTCACATTCTTTCCTTGCAGCGACAGTTTAATTTCATTTAATTTTGCAAAAATATCTGCAAGATACACAAGTCTCATTAGCCATGAGGAATTTGTCAGACAGTCATTACATTTTCGTCCTGAATTATCTGAAGTGAAGAATACCAGTAGTTCACTACGAAGCTCAAAAAGCCTCACAAGCACTTTTCCTCTGGATAGCCACCTCACTTCCGTATGTAAAAGAAGTGCTTTGTGCTGACTACCCATTTCCTCACACAAAATTTTAAATAACCTGGATTGAAGTGGTCGAGATTTGACAAAATTGATAATTTGTACTGCTTCATCGAGCACAATTTTCAGATATGCTGGTATTTTTTTAACTGCAAGTGCTTGTCTGTGTAGAACACAATGGCTCTTAGTGCTTTCTGGTGCCACACTTATGATTCGCGTTACAGCTCCCTTCATCTTCCCGATCATTGCCCGAGCACCATCAGTACATACATCAATACATTTTCCCCAACTAATTTCATGCTTTCTGATAAAATTGTTGATGCAGTTGAATATTTCTTCTCCAGTTGTGTTGCTTTGCAGAGATTCACATAAGAGCAGGTCCTCTTCAATAATATTATTAAATCTATATCGGACAAATACTAGAAGTACAGCAAGTCCTGAAATGTCAGTGGACTCATCTAGCTTCAATGAATACTCATGGCAAATTTTCAGTTGGCAAACTAGCTCTTTTTCTATGTCATCGGCAAGATCTTTAATACGGCATGTGACAGTATTATTTGACAACTGTACAGCATCGATTTTTTTACCAGACAGCTCGCTCAACATGCATGTTACAATATCTTTTGTGCAAGGCTTGATAAGCGCTTCTCCAATAGTGTGAGCTTCTCCGGCAAGCGCTATACGGTAACTTACTCAATAAGATGCCTCTGTTGCACTTTTGTTGTCTGTTTTAGCAATTTTAATCATCGAAAGTTTACAATTTCCAAGTGAGTCACGCTTCCTTTTGAAAAAACGTATATCTTTGTCTTTGTATTCAGCATACTTGGTTTCCAAATGCCTACGAAGTTTAGCAGGAGCCAATGAACTGTTTGCTAGTATTTTGTTGCACACGACGCACTGCGCATCAGGAACATCTTTATTTCCAACACACGTAAAACCGAAAGACAAATAACTTTCATCATAGTTTCATTTTGGTCTTTTAACACCTGCTTCTTCTTGTTTTTTGATATACTTCGGTGGAAATTCTTTCACCTTGGATAACTCACTAGTACTAACAAAAGACTGCGTTTGTTCATCCTCACTTTCAAGTGTCACAATATTTTGCTCATTTATTTCGGCCACAGTTGGAGTCCCAGAAGAACTTGTTTTTCATTTCAAAGTTCCTTCTTTTAGCCACAAATCCATGGTGATTAGGTTTAGTAACAATATTTAGAAATACTGATTTTTGTCAAATTTTGTTTGTCACAAATATTTATATTGTTTCGAGCGAAGCTAGTTTAGTTGTGCTTATCGCACACACGGTAAAGACCCACAGGTTTGAACGTGTTGAGTTAATATGTTATATTCAACATGGCGTCAAGAGAATGGTGTGTGCATACCACTGCAGTTCGTGCAGCCTCGAGCGGAAGGGGTACGATGTCACTAACTGAAACGTGCCTGAAAGGGGTAGACGTCAACATGCTTGCATGCCACGTTCTCTTTACGCCATGATATTCAATACGAGATCTATCAATAACAAGAAAAAGAGTTTTATGTTAAATTATAGTAATTCAAAAATAGTTGTAAACTACGATTCAAATATGCCAAATTTAAAATTTTAAAAATATTAAAGACCCTTTTTTCTAATTATGATTCTTTCACGGAACACCTATTCACATTGTGCGGAACACCAGTGTTCCACAGAACACAGTTTGGGAAACACTGCTCTATAAATATATCCAACTTTAAGTTACTGAGACATACTCAAACTTAATATATATTAAGAGCAGGGGGTTAAGGTTGAGAGTATATCTCAGTAACTTGAGGGTAAAAAAATATACAGGGATGTTACTGTCCCAAACACAAGTATTACTAACCAAGAAAATGCAAAGCTTTTAAGTTAAACTCAAAAGAGAGCCAAATGTAGGCTCATAGACTTTAAGGCCAGAAGGGACAATCATGAGCATCTAGACTGACCTCCTGCACTTCACAGGCCACAGAACCTCACCCACCCACTCCTGTAATAGACCCATAACCTCTGGCTGAGTTTCTGAAGTCCTCAAATCTTGATTTAAAGACTTCAAGTTACAGAGAATCCACCATTTACTCTAATTCAAACCAGCAAGCAACCTGTACCCCATGCTGTAGAGGAAGGTGAAAACCTCCAAGGTTTCTGCCAATCTGACCTGGGGTAAAATTCCTTCCTGACCCCAAATATGGCAGTCAGTTAGACCCTGAGTTTGTGAGTGAGACTCACCAACCAGATGACTGGGAAAGAATTCTCTGTAGTAACTGAGTCCTCACCATCTAGTGTCCCATCTTTGGCAGTTGGAGATACTGCTAATAATAGTTGCAGATGGACCATATGCCATTGTAGGAAATCATCCTACCATGTCCTCCATAAACTTATCAAGATCCATCTTGAAACAAGTTAGATTTTGTTGACCTCATTACTCCCTTTGGAAGGCTGTTTCAGAACTTCACTCCTCTGGTGGTTAGGAATCTTTGTCTAATTTTCAAACCTAAACTTATTGAGGGCAAGTTTATATCCATTTGTTCTAGTGCCAACATTGGCCCTTAAACAATTCCTCTCCCTCCCTGGTGTTGATTAATCTTTTGTATTTATAGAGAGCAATCATATCTCCCCTCAGCCTTTGATGAGGCTAAACAAGCCAAGCTCCTCAAATCACCTCTTGAAAGGTAGGCTCTCCCTTCCCCTGATCATCCTAGTAGCCCTTCTCTGCACCTGTTCCAGTTTGAATTTATCTTTCTTAAACATGGGAGACCGTAACTGCCCACAGTATTGCAGATGAAGTCTCACCAGTGCCGTGTATGTTGAGTATGGAAATGTATAGTTAAGGCATCCAGACAGCCTGCTATGGGTGCCATTAAACAAACATATCTTTGTGATGAATATGTTTCAGTGTTTGTGGTCCCAAACTAAGTTCAATTAAGTTTTAAGAATGCATTCTCCCCCCAACCCCCCAACCCTAGTGCTCTTTGTCCAGACACAGCTCTCTCAAATCCTGGTGTAGCTAGCAAGATCTATCTGTTAATATGACAGCAGTAATTCACTGCATTTTCATGCAAGGGTCAAGTACTAAATATCAGGATGACACTACAGATATCACCTCAGTACAGGGTCCTAGAGTCTGCCATCCTTTTATAGTATGTCTTCCTAATGCCAGGCAATGTCATTTCCCACTGTTTCTTTTCAGTATTTATTGGCTATAGGTGTCTTTGAAATTAATTTTGGTGGATCATTTTTTGTTCCTGTAAATATCTGAAGATCTTTTTAACATGCTGAGTGTTGGTATTTCAAAAATTGCTTTTCTTTAATCTGGGTTGTAAAACTAAGACTAGACATAGTCTGAAATTTTTTGACATTACGGCTTTTGATCAGAAAATTCTAATTCATCAAAACCAAAACTTTTTTTTGCAGGAAAAGGTCCTTTTCGATAAAACTTCTGTTGGGAAGGTTTTCCAGGCCTAATGTGTAATTTCTTGTCTGAGAGAGGCCCCAGCTCCCCAAAATGTCAATAGCTTCGCCCTCAGTTGGGATGTGTTCAGGTCTATACTCTAAATCAAGCAGAGTAGGAACTTGAACTTAGGTGTATCACATCCCAGCTGAGTACACTAACCACTGGGCTATTGCCTATTCTGGGATGGATGGCTTTCTCTCTCTGTTTTTTCACTAAAATTTCAAAGGTCTCTGTTTTTCATCCCAATGTGGAACAGGAGAAAAAATGAAATATTGAAAATTTTGTCAGGAGAGGAAAACAGTTTCATAGCCAGCTCTATTTAAAACATCTTTGCTCAAATTACATTCAGTACAATGATTTTTTTAACTGTTAGTTTCTTTGGTGTCATTATTGTGCTCTCCGTAAAACTTGCCTAAATCCTGTGCCCTTTGAGGCCCGTATAGCAAATCGGAAAATCAATTGCTATAATTTAACACACAGGCTAGAAAGACTTTTTTATATGCCTGGGGATAATACCAAGGAGCATTCTTTTAAGCTTAAAACAACCAAGTAACTAACCTGACTGTGATTTAGCAAGCACTTGAGCATGTGCTTAAAATTAGGCATGTGCCTAACTCCCACTGAAGTCACTGAGATTTAGCACATTGGTTTCAGTGCTTTGCTGTGCACTTCAGTACACTGGAATGGGTTACCTAGGGAGGAGGTGGAATCTCCTTCCTTAGATGTTTTTAAAGTCAGGCTTGACAAAGCCCTGTCTGGGATGATTTAGTTGGGGATTGGTCCTGCTTTGAGCAAGGGGTTGGACTAGATGACCTCCTGAGGTCCCTTCCAACCCTGATATTCTATGATTTGCTGAATAGGACAAATGACTAAATTGAGGCCCAAATTCTGAAAATATGTTTCTGTCTCTGAGAACTTGGCTACCATTTCTTGAACAGTTTCCATCAGATAATTTGTTTTATGGCTTTATTCAAATCACATGGATTGATACATATCCATACTATATTTGCCTTTTCATTCACAACCATACATTATTACAGTCTTGTTCTACTTAATCATTCAATCCCCAGCTTTTCCATATTCTCATGTTCAGTTTATTCTGTGTATAAGAGGGCAAATTGAATTTTCTTGGTGGATGAATCACCAGAGTTACTGATTTGTTGGTCTTCACGTGCTATCCTTCTTCTAGAAATTCTAGCCTTTGAAAGAGATCTCAGAATTGTCTCTGTTCTCTACATGCAAATAGGTGGCATTTACAGCAACTGTTTTTATAGCTAAATTCACTGCTAGGATTAGTTGTTTATTTGTTTTAGTTTTTGTGTTTTTTAATCCTAAACACAGTTAGTACGTCAGCTTTTATTACAGTATTTGTAAAATTAAGTGATACTCATTACAGCAACAATTTGTATTTATTTATTTGCCCGTCTGCTGGAGATTTGTGAACTGAATATAAAATAAGCTTTGCTGTAGACTTTTATATTCTTTCCCTTGCTATGGTATTTCTCGGAATAACATTGCATTGCCAATTGAGATATTTAAAACTGGAATGGATAAAGCACCTGAGTATATTGAACTGCAAGGAACAATCCTTCATTTAGAAGGGGCTGGCCTAGATGACCTATTATCTATCATTTATTTATTCATAATTTACTACATACTAAGCATAGTTCCTGTGCTCAGCATTGTATAGACATCTAGGAAGACTTCCTTTCTCCGATTATTTTTCATCTATATCTTTGATCCTTCTATGGTTGTGTACGGTTTTTTTTTCCCCCCATTTGAACCTTTTGGTTACAAAAAAACCCTGTTTTATATATTAGTAATTACACATTCTAAATTTTAAACAAAAATTCAAAGTAGAAATATAATTTTTAAAGGCCAAAAATACACCCAGATATTTAAAGCTAGCATCAAAACTGGGACTAGTGATTATTAGATCAGGCATGCAGTTTTCCTCGTGCCCTCTTAAAGCCTTCCTCCAGCTTTTCTGTAGCTAGTTCTTCTAATTAAAATCATGGTGTAAAAAAACATTGCTGGAGCACTGCAAATTCACTGGTTGCAAAGTGCCTTGTGCGGATTTCCAGACAGGCAGGTTGGCCAAATTCTTCTCTGATGTAAGTAAGTGCAAGTCCATTGACAGCAACTGAGTTGGACCTACTTTCAGTCAAGTTGAATTTGGTCCTGTATCTTTTACTGTTAAAATATAACAGTTTGGCAAAATAATTTAAAAATAATTAATATGTTAATACAATCGTGAGTTTCATAAAGTTTCGTGAATCATTGTGACAAAGTATAAAACTCACAACGATATGTTCACTGCTTGCGTGGTGGGTGCAACCCCCTTGGCAATGATGGAATGGTTCCCATTTATGCCAGCATTGAATTTGGCTCATAGGAAAGCTTTTCTTTAAAAACAAAAAGAACACAGAGCCCAGAAGGGATGGATGAATGAAAAAACTGTTTGTTCATCTACAAACCCATTTTGTGTGCTTACTGCTCATCAATTGTTGTATGAGTAGTCCTTCCAATGTGACTGAAAAGTGAATTGACAATTGTATTTGTATAATACATTGCTATAGCTATTAATACAGAACCTTTCATTCAGAATATTCCAGTGGTATGCAAATAAAACCTGTAATATAACTGTCAGCAGCATTAGTCCTTCCCCTAGAGAGCCATTTAATGTTAAAAATGCATAGCATAATCAATACAACAAATATTTTTGCTGCCTCTCTAAATCAAGAGCGTCAGGCTCTGATGACTGGACTTAATTATGTGAAATTTGCACTGTGTTCATGATCATGGTCTGCTATTCAAAGGGAAGGAGTGTCTTGCATATTTGTGCTGGAATTCATTTGTTGGTGAGAATTAAGCTTCAGTGAGATGTAGTGTACTAGCTAAAATATGTACTAGACTAGCAGAAATATTGCAATGTTTAGGTTAATAATAGCTCTTGCTACCAAACAATTCAGAAAGCCATCCTAAGGGAATGAAATTCCTATAAAAATGCCAAAGATATAAGCAATTTACAAAATGTTCCTGACCGGCATTTTAAAAAGACTGCTTCAGAAGTCATTACACGTTAAAGATTTAGCAAGATTATGTGAATACATTGATAGTGAAAGACTAGATCTAATACCTAGTATGGCCTTGCATTAACAGTTTTGAATTCCTGGACAAAATTATAAAAATTGTACTGCCAAGGAATCTTAAAGAACTAATATTAAAAAGAAATTACCCTAGCACATCTATTATTAAAAATCCTTACTAACATGACAAAAGCAGGCAGTGTAAAATGTGTTATTCTAGTCACATATCAGTCCCCTAGATGACACTGAAAAGCCAGAAGATGTTGTGTAACAGGACTTACAAACATCATTTGCCAGATGTTATCTAGTAGTTGAAGCTCCAGAGGCAATGTTATCAGATCTGCTGGTTGCAGTATGTGGGTTAATAAAAGATTGTATGATACTATTACTACTTGGATCTCTCCCCCCCCCCCCCCCCCCCCGGTCTTTCTTTACTGTAGTTGTTTCCTGTCCGATACATGAACATTTAAAAAAAGGGAATAGAGGACAATTTTCTGGAAACGTTTTTGTTCTAGAAGTCATATATAGATTTCATTATAGGGATTAGGCAAATTGTTATTACTGGTACTGGCCATAAACTTCAGTATAAAGTAGTTTTGAAATAAGACATTGTAATTATAATGTATCTGAAATGTGTACTAGGTTGAGGGTGGCTCAGAAGTTTAAATACCACTTTTGGCTATTTAGGATCTCTGGATTCGTAGGTTCTAACACCATAATAATAACAATATTTAGCATTAACATAGCTTGCTGTGTGCTTGGTGGATGTATCACAATGATGTTTTATGTATGGATCAAGAGTTTGTGAAGTGCTTTTAAATTAAATTTTTTATTTAAAAGTGAAATCATTACTGTAGTTTTAAATGAGTCTTTTAGATCAAGCTAGGAAAAAATCCTGTTGTTTGGCAGTCAAAATCCTGATCTGGTCGAATGAAATTTAATGTATTGCCTTCCCACTGAATAAGCTGCTGACGTGCACTGATGGACTAGAATGTTTGACCTGATGCTGAAAATGAAAATGGATTTCCTTCCTCAGTTTCCTTGTAAACACTACCAAATAGCAGATAATTTGCCTGTCTAATCCACTACTTTACTAAATATATCCTTTTTTTCTGTTCAGCCAGTTAAGGTCTATATCATATTTGATGAAGAGTACACAAAAAAATTATGAATATTGTCATTTGAAAAAAATGGCATTGTCCCACAATTGCCATTTTATGGTGTTTGCAAGTGGAACTCTTTTTTTTTTTGAGCAAGTCACAGCCCTCCCTGTGCCTCAGTTTCTCCATCTGTAAAATGGGGGTAACAACACTGACCTTGTAGGTAGATCATCCATTCTAAGATAATTATGAGTTCTCTCCAGACTATTCCCATGGATTTACAAGTGGCCAAAATGAGCTTAAGTACAATCAACTCATACAATCCTGGATAGCCACGTATCTGATCATAAGAACAGCCATACTGAGCCAGAACAAAGGTCCATCTAGTGCAGTATCCTGTCTTCCAACATTTGCCAATGCCAGGTGCTTCAGAGGGAATGAACAGAACAGGGCAATTATCAAATGATCCATCCCCTGTTGCCCATTCCCAGCTTCTGGCAAAGAGAGACTAGGGACACAATCCCTAATAGCCATTGATGGCCCTATCCTCCATGAACAATATCTAGTTCTTTTTTGAATGCTGTTATAATTTTGACTTTCACAACATCCTCTGGCAAAGAGTTCCACAGGTTGACTGTGTGTTGTGTGAAGAAATACTTCCTTTTATTTGTTTTTAAACCTGTTGCCTATTAATTTCATTTGGTGACCCCTTATTCTTGTGTTCCGAGAAGGAGTAAATAAAACTTCCTCATTTACTTTTTTCACACCGTCATGATTTTATAGACCTCTATCATATTCTTCCTTAGTCATCTCTTTTCCAAGCTGAAAAGTCCGAGTCTTATTAATCTCTCCTCATATGGAAGCTGTTTCATTCCCCTAATCATTTTTATTGCCCTTTTCTGTACCTTTTCCAATTCCAATATATCTTTTTTTTAGATGGGGCAAAGAGATCTGAGTGCAGTATTCAACATGTGGGTGTACCATGAATTTATATAGAGGCAATATGATATTTTCTATCTTCTTATCTATCCCTTTCTTAATGATTTCCAACATTCTGTTAGCTTTTTTGACTGCAGCTGCACATTGAGTGTATGTTTTCACAGAACTATCCACAATGACTCCAAGATCTCTTTCTTGAGTGGTAACAGCTAAGTTAGACACTATTATTTTATTTGTATTATTGGGATTATGTTTTTCAATGTGCATTACTTTGCATTTTTCAGCATTGAATTCTGCCATTTTGTTGCCCAATCACCCAGTTTTGTGAGACCCCTTTGTAACTCTTTACAGTCTGCTTTGGACTTAACTATCTTAAGGTGTTCTGTATCTCCAAGATTATGTTTTACAAAATTCTGATGAAAAAATCACACTTTTTAAGGTCATAATTATTGGGAAGGAGGGGATTAATGCCACCCTCCCCAAATAGCATTAATCTGCTTGGATGTTGTATTTTGTTTTGTATTCTAAAAAAGTAAAGTTCATAAGAAGTATGAATTTGTAAACTTTCAATATTTTTTTGGAGTCAGACAATTTGTTGAAAGGGACCCTTTCTTGCAAAGAAAGAAAGAAAGGCCACTGTCGGTAGACAGGATACTGGGCTAGATGGACCTTTGGTCTGACCCGGTACGGCCGTTCTTATGTAAAGAGTTTGTTTTGACAAATTGGCACTTTTCGATGAAACAGCATTTTGTCAAAAATAATTCCTGGAAGATCTCTCCCTTTATAGTTTATGGAAACCCTTCTGTGCTCTCCTTCTCTTGCTTGGGGTTTGTAAGCTTTGGGGAGATATGCTAGAGAACTGCTGCTGCAGGGCCCTCTCAATCACCAAATGATTTAAAGCAGAAATTTATACAGTAGCAGAATGGGTGGTGATCAACGACAGGGGAGAGAGCCAATGAGAGCCTTGGCAAGGCTTCTGAGAAAGCTGTACTGCCGGGGTGCAGCAGGAACAGCAGTGCAGAGGGTCTGGGTTTCCCTGCAGATGTTTCTGGAGTCTATGAGGATGGGCTTCTTTTCCTCTGCAGATTCTTCAGTCCACAGCTTTTAAAGCTGCACTTGTAGCTCACTATATGGGCTGCCTAAACCTTCCTCCCCCAACCTGCAAGGGGCACATGTGTTGAGAACTAGAGATGAACTCATAGAGTTGAATAACGGTTTGTCTCTTCCATTAAGATATTGTGTTTGGGAGGAGAGAATTTACATCTCAGTGAAGTAGAATGACAGTCCAGAACTCTTCAGTGCTATGCATGTGCAGATTTCTATTCCTGATGGAGAGTAAACCGGCACGGCCTATGATGCTGGTTTTTGGGAGTATAAAATAATTTTGTTATAAGAGGGTTCTACTGTGCAGTACATACTGTAACTTTTTAAAATCCAACATCTTTACAGACTGAAATAATTAACAAGTATTTTCTTGCCTATGAATATTAGAGTGCCTTTGAGTCCAAAGGTCTGCAGGAGTTATGGAGTCTTCACCACCTCTCTTGGTCCTACTTTCAGGAGCAATATGTCTATTTTAATCTACTACGCTGTATATTGTACTGCCATAAAATGAGGCAAATATACATACCTTTAATTCAAATATTGTAATCGGGGTGGTTCATACACATTTGGGATCCCTTGCAGTGCTATTCAATTGGACCCTTCACTTCAGATCAAATGTTCATTGTGAGCTGCTCTGCTATGCCTCCTAGGTGAGAAGTTGGGGTGAGAATAAGGGGACATTCAAAGCTGGTGTCTGCATTTGTAGAGACTTAGGGGAATAGTGCATGAGTGTTCCTGTTAAAGTATGGGAGGAAAACTGTGAGGTGCCCAACTCAAGCTGCGAAGCTAGGTGAAATCTCTCAATTCACCTTGAGGCTCCATTTTTACCACAGAGCTCGTAGTTGGCATGAAGCTGCTCTTATTCCACATGACATAGCACTGGAGCATGACCAGGAAACATCACACTGGCACCTCAGTTTGTCCCTTCTGGGATCGGGTCTCATTACAGGGTCAGCACCAGATTAGGCATTGCTATTTGAACCCACCCAGATATTCGTAAATATAATTGGCTATTCTAAACTGTTAAAATGGGTTAATTATGTTCATATGTAGCCCTTCAAAGGAATTAGAGCATTGTGATTAATTTATGGTTTGTGCTGTTTATAGGTTCTCATTAATGTTTTCCAAAGTCTAAATCCTTCCCTGTAAAGCACAATTGGGAGAGCGCCTTTTCCTTCCAATAAAGTAACCAGGCAGGATCCACTCAACAACCTCAGTAATTTGCTATGAGGCCAGATGTAGTTCATGTGCCAAAGTGTGTCCCTGGGAATTCGATCTACAGGCTAGAGCAAGTGCCCAGCTGTCAGTCCAATTGACCTATGTACTGCTACCAGCTAGACTTTAGCAGAACTCCTGGGTAAACTGATCCATCTTAGAGAAGCAATGCCTAGCAGATGGCTATGGCAGCCTACCCCATGCCATCTGTCTCTGTACTGTCGGATGCCTGTTGTGCTGGATATGTAGGCATTAATGAACCACTATTCCCACCCCAACCATGACACAGAGTTTGTCCCTAAAAAGTGAATGAGCCAAATCCTGAGCCCTGTTGGTTTTGTGATATTAGAACGGCTGAAGTTACATAGCTCAGCCATACTCTATAATGTCTTCCATCCTGAAGGGTTAATGCCATTCAGATATGGCTGTATAAGGCCTTTCGGGTTGTCCAACACTCTCCCAGACCAGGTTCAGAGTCCATTACTCCAGGACACCTGACAAGTGGGATATTATCTTGAGGAGACACTCAGTATGTTCAGTGCCTCCCCAGTATTCACAAATGTGTGGCTTGCTCCTCTGTTGATTGCCAGTCAGAGAGACAAAATGGGCTGTATGGTCCCAAGAGTGATCTACTGGCTCAGGCCTGATCTA
Source organism: Platysternon megacephalum (assembly GCA_003942145.1). NCBI lineage: Eukaryota > Metazoa > Chordata > Testudines > Platysternidae > Platysternon > Platysternon megacephalum. The sequence goes on from QXTE01000063.1 coordinate 3,275,630, forward strand.
CACCTAAAACTTTAGTTGACTTGCTACTTCACTCAGGACTGTGAAAAATTTTCAGACCCTGCGTAANTATGAGCACTATGACAACCACGCGCATTATCCTGGAGTATATGCATAGCCGGAACCTGTCAAAGCAAAACCAGGAGGAGGAGGAGGAGGAGGCAACAGCAGCGCAGAGGCAACAGCAGCGCGGTGACGAGAGTGATGAGGAAATAGACATAGACTTCTCACAAAGTACGGGCCACAGCAATGTGAAAATCATGGTGGTAATGGGGCAGGTTCATGCCGTGGAACGCCGATTCTGGGCCCGGGAAACAAGCACAGACTGGTGGGACCGCATAGTGTTGCAGGTGTGGGACGATTCCCAGTGGCTGCAAAACTTTCGCATGCGTAAGGGCACTTTCATGGAACTTTGTGACTTGCTTTCCCCTGCCCTGAAGCACCAGAATACCAAGATGAGAGCAGCCCTCACAGTTGAGAAGCGAGTGGCCATAGCCCTGTGGAAGCTTGCAATGCCAGACAGCTGTGGGGAAATGCCAGACTGGAGTGGGGAAATCTACTGTGGGGGCTGCTGTGATTTGATTCAAGTAGCCAGGGCAATCAAAGAGCTGCTGATATCAAGGGTAGTGACTCTGGGAAATGTGCAGGTCATAGTGGATGGCTTTGCTGCAATGGGATTCCCTAACTGTGGTGGGGCGATAGATGGAACCCATATCCCTATCTTGGCACCGGAGCACCAAGCCAGCGAGTACATAAACCGAAAGGGGTACTTTTCAATGCTGCTGCAAGCACTGGTGGATCACAAGGGACGTTTTACCAACATCAACGTGGGATGGCCAGGAAAGGTACATGACGCTCGCGTCTTCAGGAACTCTGGTCTGTTTCAAAAGCTGCAGGAAGGGACTTTCTTCCCAGACCAGAAAATAACCGTTGGGGATGTTGAAATGCCTATAGTTATCCTTGGGGACCCAGCCTACCCCTTAATGCCATGGCTCATGAAGCCATACACAGGCAGCCTGGACAGTAGTCAGGACCTGTTCAACTACAGGCTGAGCAAGTGCAGAATGGTGGTAGAATGTGCATTTGGACGTTTAAAAGCGCGCTGGCGCAGTTTACTGACTCGGTTAGACCTCAGCGAAAACAATATTCCCATTGTTATTACTGCTTGTTGTGCGCTCCACAATATCTGTGAGAGTAAGGGGGAGACGTTTATGGCGGGGTGGGAGGCTGAGGCAAATCGCCTGGCCGCTAATTACGCGCAGCCAGACACCAGGGCGATTAGAAGAGTACAGCAGGGTGCGGTGCGCATCAGAGAAGCTTTGAAAACCAGTTTCATGACTGGCCAGGCTACGGTGTGAAAGTTCTGTTTGTTTCTCCTTGATGAACCTCCCCCCCGCCCCCGCCCGGTTCACTCTACTTCACTGTAAGCTAGACACCCTCCCCTCCCCCCTTCGATCACCGCTTGCAGAGGCAATAAAGTCATTGTTACTTCAAATTCATGCATTCTTTATTAATTCACACAAATAGGAGGATAACTGCCAAGGTAGCCCAGGAGGGATGGGGGAGGAGGGAAGCGCTGGGTGGGGTGGGGGAGGAGGGAAGGACAAGGACACCGTGCACTATAAAACTTTAAAACTTTAAAAATTAGAAACTTCAAAACTTATTGAAGGCCAGCCTTCTGCTGCTTGAGCAATCCTCTGGGGTGGAGTGGCTGGGTGGCCGGAGGCCCCCCCACCGCGTTCTTGGGCGTCTGGGTGAGGACGCCATGGAACTTGGGGAGGAGGGCTGTTGGTTACACAGGGGCTGTAGTGGCGGTCTGTGCTCCTGCTGCCTTTCTTGCAGCTCAACCATACGCTGGAGCATCTCACTTTGATGCTCCAGCAGTCGGAGCATGGACTCCTGCCTTCTGTTCTCAATCTGACGCCACCTCTCAGATTCAGCCCGCGATTCAGCACGCAACCTCTCCGATTCAGCACGCGATTCAGCCCGCCACCTCTCCTCGCGTTCAAACTGTGCTTTTCTGCAGTCAGACATTGTCTGCCTCCAAGCATTCTGCTGAACCCTGTCAGCGTGGGAGGCCGTCTGGAGCTCCGAGAACATTTCATCCCGAGTTCTCTTCTTCCTCCTTCTAATCTTCACTAGCCTCTGCGAAGGAGAAACATTTGCAGCTGGTGGGGGAAAAGGGAGATAGGTAGTTAAAAAGACACATTTTAGAGAACAATAGGATCACTCTTTCCCGTTAAACCTTGCTGTTCACATTACATAGCACAAATGCTTTCGTTACAAGGTCGTATTTTGCCTCTATTTATATTGAGGGTCTGCCGATTTGGTGTGAGAGATCACTCACGCAGGGCCAGGCAACAGAATTCGGCTTGCAGGCAGCCATGGTAAGCCACAGTCTTTTGGCTTCTTTAACCTTAATAACATGTGGGAATGGTTTCAAACAGCAGCACCCTCATTTTCCATACCAAGCAGCCGTTGGGTTGGCCATTTAAAATGGTATGGCAATTTAAAAGGAGGGAGGGATGCGGTTGCCGGGTTAACGTGCAGCACAAACCCAACTAACCCCCCCCCCCCCCCCCACACACACCCAATTCCCTGGGATGATCACTTCACCCCTCCCCCCACCGCGTGGCTAACAGTGGGGAACATTTCTGTTCAGCCGAGCAGGAACGGGCACTCTGAATGTCCCCTTAATAAAAGCACCCTATTTCAACCAGGTGACCATGAATGATATCACTCTCCTGAGGATAACACAGAGAGATAAGGAATGGATGTTGTCTGAATGCCAGCAAACACCGGGACCATACGCTGCCATGCTTTGCTATGCAATGATTCCAGACTACGTGCTACTGGCCTGGCGTGGTAAAGTGTCCTACCATGGCGGACGGAATAAGGCAGCCCTCCCCAGAAACCTTTTGCAAAGGCTTTGGGAGTACATCCAGGAGAGCTTTCTGGAGATGTCCCTGGAGGATTTCCGCTCCATCCCCATACACGTTAACAGACTTTTCCAGTAGCTGTCCTGGCCGTGAATGCCAGGGCAAATTAATCATTAAACACGCTTGCTTTTAAACCATGTGTAATATTTACAAAGGTACACTCACCAGAGGTCCCTTCTCCGGGGTCTGCGAGCACGCTTTGGGATTCGGTGGGTTCGGGGTTTACTGGCTCCAGGTCCAGGGTGATAAACAGATCCTGGCTGTTGGGGAAAACGGTTTCTCTGCCTCCTTGCTGTGAGCCATCTCCCGTCTGTTCATCATCATCGTCTTCCTCGTCCCCAGAACCCGCTTCTGTGTTGCGTGAGTCTCCATTGACGGAGTCATAGCACAGGGTTGGGATAGTGGTGGCTGCACCCCCTAGCATGGCATGCAGCTCGGCGTAGAAGCGGCATGTCTGCGGCTGTGCCCCGGACCTTCCGTTTGCCTCTCTGGTTTTGTGGTAGGCTTGCCTTAGCTCCTTAATTTTCACGCGGCACTGCTGTGCATCCCTGTTATGGCCTCTGTCCTTCATGCCCTTTGATACTTTTTCAAATGTTTTTGCATTTCTTTTACTGCTACGGAGTTCCGCTAGCACGGATTCGTCTCCCCATATGGCGATCAGATCCCGTACCTCCCGTTCGGTCCATGCTGGAGCTCTTCTGCGATCCTGGGACTCCATTATGGTTACCTGTGCTGATGAGCTCTGCATGGTCACCTGTGCTCTCCACGCTGGGCAAATAGGAAATGAAATTCAAACGTTCGTGGGGCTTTTCGTGTCTACCTGGCCAGTGCATCCGAGTTCAGATTGATGTCCAGAGCGGTCACAATGGTGCACTGTGGGATAGTTCCCAGAGGCCAATACCATCGAATTGTGGCCACACTAACCCAAATTCGAAATGGCAAAACCGACTTCAGCGCTAATCCCGTCGTCGGAGGTGGTTTAAAGAAACCGATTTAAAGAGCCCTTAAAGTCGGAAAAAAGGGCTTCGTCGTGTGGACGGGTCCAGGCTTAAATCGAGGTAACGCTGCTAAATTCGACCTAAAATCGTAGTGTAGACCAGGCCACAGCTAGGTCAATGGAAGAATTCTTCCTTTTATCTCCCTACACCTCCCTACGTTGATGGAAAGCTCCCTTCTGTCTGTGTAGGAAGCATCTACACTACAGAGGCACAGCTGCAGTGCCGTAGCTGTGCTGCTGTAGTGTAGATGTATAGATCTTTGAAGCAGAACAGAGCCTTAGGCTCATTAAGGCTGACAGATAACACTGATCAGTAGATCAGAGGATGAAAGGGCACATGGCCCCTAATTTTGGGGCATGGGGCCATCTTTCCATGTGTTTGTACAGTGGGTAGCATTAGAGGATCTGATCCCTGACTGGGGCCTCTGAGTGTTATGGTAATACAAGTTATTATCATTATTAAATATTTATATCTCCCAAGGGATCCCCACCCAGGTAATATTTTTGGTCTTGATTTAATGTTGGGGACCCCAGACTTGGTCCCTCTCTCTTCCCCTCAAGAGCTTTAGGGCATGATCTTACTGCCCCTGCAATCCACTCTGCACTTGGTCCCCATGGAAATGATTCAATGGCCTGAGTAGGTCAGACTAATATATAGCTGTATTAGGTGGCTTTGGGGGCTTATGTACCCTTATGGTCAAATAAAGAGAGCTGAGAAGTTGGTTAGAGGAAATAATTTTTTTCATACCATTCAAATTTTTCATTTAGAAACATCAATATCAATGGACCAAGAATAAAAAAAACCACACCCCTATATGTATATGACTGAATGCTGCCTGACGCAGTCTGTACAATCCCATTGAAGTCAGTGGAGTTGTACAAGATGTACGTCAGGGCACAATGCAATTCTGTTTTTGATGATGAAAGTGGGTCAAGATCAAGAAAGGTGAGACAAGGAAATCAGACTGAGGCCAACAATTTTATTTTGAAAGTTTAAAAGCTCCTTTTTAAATTGAAAGTTGGAGCTATTTTGACAATTTCATAAGAAATATGATGAAATAAATATATACAAGCATTGCTTCAGTCTTTTTAAAATAACTGTTTCATATTTGTCATTCACAAGTAATGGGCTGTGTTTCTGTTAATGAAACTTAATTTGTCACATAACATATCAAATCATTTTAATTTTCACAGGACTTTGCAGCATTCATTTGTTATGCTTCCCATAAACAAAGAGAATCTTTGTACTCTCAGTTCAATGACACTACAAACACCTCAAAAAGTAAGACAAAATTAAGATATCCCTGTGAAAGTGCTGAGAGTGTGTCTCTTTCCTTTAGCAAGCTACATCCACTAGGCCAGCATACAACAGGGATGTTAGACATGGGACACAGAAAACAAAGATTAAACACCAGCTTATGGTTACCACCAGCTGTAATGATTTTAGAAGTTTCCCAGGCTTTCTACTGAAGAGAATCATAGAAATGTTGGTCTGGAAGAGATCTCGAGAGGTCATCAAGTACAGCCCCTTCTGCTGAGGCTGGACCTAGTAAACAGAGACTATACCTGACAGGTGTTTGTCCAACCTCTTCCTTAAAAACCTCCAGTGATGGAGATTCCACAACCTCCCTTGGAAGCCTATTCCAAATCTTAACTACTCAAAAGGTAGAATGTTTTTCCTAATAGCTAACCTAAATCTCTCTTGCTACAGATTAAGCCCATTACTTCTTGTCCTACCATCAGTGGACGTGGAGAACAGTTGATCTCAGTCCTCTTTATAGAAGCCCTTAACATATTTGAAGACTGTTACCAGGTCCTCCCTCCTCAGTCTTCTTTTCTCAAGACTAAACATACCCTTTTTTTTATCCTTTCCTCTTAGGCCAGGTTTTCTAAACCTTTTATCATTTTTGTTGCTCTCCTCTTGACTCTCTCTAATTAGTCCACATCTTTCCTAAATTGTGGCACCCAGAATTGGACCACAATACTCCAGCAAAAGCCTCACTAGTGGTGAGTAGAATGGGCCTGTTACATCCCGTGTCTTACATAAGACTCTGCTGTTAATGTACCCCAGAATATTTGCCTTTTTTGCAACTGCATCACATTGTTGACTCATTTAGTTTATGATCCACTGTAATCCCCAGTTCCTTTTAAGCGGTAATACTTAAATACTACAACTACTACTTGTTATTCCCCATTTTGTGGTTGTGCATTTGATTTTTCCTTCCTAAGTGTAGCACTTTGCACTTGTCTTTATTGAATTTCATTTTGTTGAATTCAGACCAATGCTCTAATTTGTCAAGGTTGTTTTGAATTTTCACCCTCAGTCTTCCAAAGTGCTTGCAGCCACTCCCAGCTTGCTGTTGTGTGCAAATTTTATTTGCATGCTTGTTGCTTCATTATCCAAATTGTTAATGAAAATATTGATAAGTACTGGACCCAGGACCCTCTGTGGGACCCCAGTAGATATGCCCTCCCAGTTTGACCGCAAACCATTGGTAATTACTTTTTTGAGTACAGTTTTTCAATCAGTTTTGCACGCACCTTATAGTGATTTCATCTAGATCACATTTCCCTAGTTTGCTTATGAGAATGTAATGTAGGACTGTGTCAAAAGCCTTACTAAAATCAAGGTACGTCATGTCTGCTGCTTCCCTGCATCCCCTAGGCCAGTAACCTTGTCAAAGAAGAAAGTTAAGTTGGTTTGGCATGAATTGTTCTTGACAATTCCATACTGGTTATTTCATATAACTCTATTATCCTCAAGGTGCTCACAAATTCTTTGTTTGTTTTTAATAATTTGTTCCAGTATCTTTCCAAGTATCAATGTAGGCTGACTGCTCTATAATTCCCCAGATGCTCTTTGTTCCCCATTTTAAAGATAGGTACTATATTTACCATTCTCAAGTCCTCTGGGACCTCACCTGTCCCCCATGAGTTCTCAAAGACAACTGCCAATGGTTCTGAGATTGCTTCAGGTAATTCCATAAGTACTCTAGGATGAATTCTTAGTAAAAGCACAACATCCTTTATTTTGAAGATTTCCTGGTACCATAAACTAACATACAGGGATATTTCTTGGAATTGAAGTATGACTGTACAACTGGAAAGAACCATAAGAACAAATTCCCTTTAAAACATCCCACACCAATAACAGTTGGAATTTAGATTGAGATGGTGATGTTTTTAATTTAGTGGGTGGGTGGGCAGTTGCTTCACTTACAGGAGCTTTTTCTCTTTCTTATAGTACAGCTCAGTCCCCTTACTTGTACAATTCACAAAAGAGATGTTTTCTTTTCAGGGCTCTTCTACTATATCTGAATTGCTTCTGAGATTGCTTTAACATGCTTTCAGTTGTTCCTTAAAATATTCTGAATTTGTCATCAGTTTTACAGGCAGTATTTTCTTTGTATCCTCAAATGCCAAGTGACAACCACATGAAATATCTTAAAATAATCCTACTATTCTATATTGAATTGCACAAGCTCTGTGATTTTTACACAAGAATATTATGATACTTCCATTGGAGAGTGTAGAACAGATTAAATTTTTGGAAATAATTTTAAGAGTAATCTCACTATGCGCATTTGTATGTAAGATCTGCTCTCTAAGTTCCATGATAGACAAGTACATGTAACTACTGGAATTTGTTACCAGCTGCTTGATATAAACTAGAATATTTCTTGCTTTTCAGTTTTTCAATCAGGGCAAAAATAAATGCTTATTTTTAGCTCATGATTTAATGAGTCAAATGGAATGGTTTCCTTATTTACCATTAGTAGCCTGCTGTTTTTACATGTAGAAACTAGATGATATGATTTACTTATCTTTTAAAAAAGAATAACAAATTGATTCAATTTTTGTTTATATGCAAGTGACAACCCAACTAGCAACTTCAGTAAGTTACAGCTCTTCCTTGAGTAGTTTCCTTATGATTATGTGCCCTGCTGTGCCTTTGATCAGTGATTTTCAGTAGCAGTGCCTGTTTGGCCTGCACATGCACTCTCCACATCCTCATGGCCCATACTGAAGCTATAGGACAGGGGTCGGCAACCTTTCAGAAGTGGTGTGCCGAGTCTTCATTTTTTCACTCTAATTTAAGGTTTCGCGTGCCAGTCATACATTTTAACGTTTTAGAAGGTCTCTTTCTATAAGTCTATAATATATAACTAAGCTATTGTTGTATGTAAAGTAAATAAGGTTTTTAAAATGTTTGAGAAGCTTCATTTAAAATTAAATTAAAATGCAGAGCCCCCCGGACCAGTGGGCAGGACCCGGGCAGTCTGAGTGCCGCTGAAAATCAGCTCACGTGCCGCCTTCGGCACGTGTGCCATAGGTTGCCTACCCCTGCTATAGAGGGTAGGTCAGGAGAACCACCCTCAATCTTTAGCCTGAGATAGTGCATCAAGCATGCCCACTTCAAATTTTCATAGCATAGTTTAGCTTAGTTTAGTTGCTATAGATGGAGTTTGTTGTTGGTGTTTTCCCTTTGATTGTTCTTCTCTGTTTGAGGGGTTATTCTGGTCTTTTACTCTCTGGGGTAAGCGGGGATCCCCAGGCTTTAAACATTGTCTTTCCTGTTGGGAGGCTATTCCAGTGAGTCATGGACATTCTCGCTGTCTCCGGAGTTTGCGAGACATGCATATAGCAACTAAGTGTAAGATCTGCTCCTCATTCAAGAGCAGATCTTGTAAAACTAGGGAGATAAGGTTCAAGATCTTAATGATGGAGCAAGCCCTATGACCAGCTTCTGACCCAGGCTCCAAGAACCCTCCTGTAACATGGCCACTGAGCACACTTAGTGTCCTTTCTACCTCTGGATCCCATTCACTGAGAGCCTTGAGGAACTCTGTAATTAGTATTTTATTTACTTCAGAGCCTTGGTCACCAAAAGCCTCGGGGATGTGGCTTCATCTGTGTCCCTGGTACTGAGAGCCCCACAAAAGTGGACAGGTACTGACAAGAAGAGCAGGAGTCTCGGTCACCAACTCCAAAGAAGGCTCCAGAAACCTCAGGTCCAAGGAAGTACTATTGAGGATCCAAGTGATTCTGGTACTGGGAAGTCATCTAAAGCTACTTCTATGAGCCATGCTTCTACAAAGTGAGATTCGGTACTGAGGACCACTTCTACTTTGAGTGCTCATGCCCATAAAAGCATGAACTACACCTCAAAGAGAATTACACTATGCACACCTAAGTACCTATGTTAGTACCCCAGACTTCTATAATGGAGTCTGATTCTGGTTGGAAGCATTCGGTGCCCATAGCTTCAAAGCATTCCAAACAGGTACCCGTGTCAGTACCAAAGCCAGAGTCCACAGAATCACATTCAACTCCTGTCTATGCACCATTGGTATAGCAGGAATTTAGTATTCAAAAGATCTTGTGTTGAAGGAGCTGAGAGTCTCCATTATTTACCGGTACTGAAACACCTTTCTGCACCAAGGACTTCTGAGTCACCACCTCCACGTTTTTCATTCAGACCCACTACTTCACCAACTTCAACCATCCAGGGTGAATAGTGATCACCGCCCCAGGAATATGTTGAGGAAGACTTCTCTGACTCACAGATTTTGGTTCAGGGATCTCTTGTCTACGTTGTGGGAAATCACTCTCATACGTATTCAGAGAGAATGGAGGAAAGACCACCTCATTTTCTGTCTATATGGTATGACCAGCAGTGGATGCCACCTCCTTTTCCGTGTGGGCCCCCCATTAGCCTTATTGGGACTTCTGGGCCATGTAGTGTCAGCAATTTCGAAGGGACCCCAGTCATTCTCGCAGGGAGCATAGGCAGACCCATTCTCCTCAGACTTCACTCCCACCTCACCTATCAGAACCAGTGGAGGAGCACTTTGAGGAGTAGGAGGAAAGAGCTGAAAAGGAAGCAACTCCTCACACAGATATTTTTTTGTCACTGTCAGATGAGGCTGTAATGCCTCGACCACCTTCCATAGCCTTTAGACAATTCCAAGAGCTGATGAAGGGCATCAATTATATGCTTCAGATTCCTCTGGAGGAAGTCCAGGAATGTCATCATTAGCTCCTGACATTTTACATACTTCAGCTTCTGCACGTGTAGCCCTTCCTGTAAATGAAGCTTTACCAGAGCCTGCTAAAACCATCTGGAAGACTCCAGCTATGGCACCTTCTACTTGAAAATGTGCTGACAACAAATATTATGTTCTGGCCAAGGACTCTAAAATGTTTTTTTTAACACCTGACACCAAAGTCTCTGGTTGTAGAAGTGGTTAATAAACGCAGTGGATGCATAACACAACGTCTACCCCTTAGATAAAGCCAATACTGCAGCCTAGTCCACTTCCACTATGACCATATGCAGCAAGCATCCTGGCTTTAGTTGTCCAGCTTCCCAAGGGAGGTACAGAGTACTGACAAGAATCTTCTCTCTGATGATCACAAGTTGTTTTGGGATTCTACACTTTCTTCATATCTTTCTTTGGGATTCTACACTTTCTTCATATCTTGAAGGATTTGATGCTCATGTCTAGATGCCTCAGGAATTATACACCTGCAAATAAAAGAATTTATCAGGTCTCAAACAGCATAGAGATCTCACCTAGCTCATTTCTCTAGTTTCTATAGACCAACTGAACTAACATCCAAGAGACCACAATATTCAAAAAAAGGAAGTCCGCTTCTGTCACGACTACTTCATCTCAGCCATCCACGTAATCTAAATGCTAGTTTTGATGGCTTGGTCAAGAGTCCAAACCATCCACTCCCCAGGAATCTACTGCTGCATCATTCCACTTTCCTTCCCCCTCTTTGAATACCGTTTTTCCCATTTCCAACCTGCATGTGAGAGAATAACATCTGATAAATGGGGTTTGGCAGTCATAACATCTGGTTATTCCATCCATTTCACTTCCATCCCTCCCTGCCACTGCCCCCCTTCCATGTCCCTTTTCAGGAACCCGTCTCATGATCAGTTGCTGACACAGGAAGTTGCCTCTCTTCTACACTTAAGAGCCATAGAACCAGTTCCAGCCCAGTACAGGGGGAAGGGTTTCTATTCCAAGTACTTTCTGTTCCCCAAAAAAGAATGGGGAATGGAGACCAATGTTAGATCTTAGTCATCTAAACAATTATGTGGAACAACAGAAATTCAGGATGGTGACTCTTGCAGCTATATTTCCCTTTCTGCAACTCTCAAACTTCAGGATGCATATTTTCATGTTGTGATTCACTCCTCTCATAAAGTTTCTTCATTTTATAGTTGACCATGACCATTCTAGTACCATGTGCTCCCTTTTGGCCTCTCCTCTGCCCCAAAGGTGTTCTCAAAGATCATGGCAATTGTAGCTGCCCTCTAGGGATAATCAACTAGAGATAATCATCTTCTCTTATCTCAACAATTGGCTACTGAGAACTCAATCTTACCAAGAGGTCCTATTGGCAATACTAATTATAAGGTCTCTGTTCCACAATTTAGACCTTTGACTCCATCTTGAAAAGTCCGCTTTGACACCAGTACACTAGATAGATTTGTTCGTAGTTTCACTGGACAGTGTGACAGATTCACACCCCTAAAAAATCCAATTTCAAGGATTCAGATAAATCCTCAAACCTCAGCAAGAAATGGTCTCCAACTATTCAGTCCTATGGCAGCTTGTACCTTCATAACCTGAGATGATTGCATCACCAGTGCCGCTTCGGTTACAGCTTCAATTTATGAACCAAGAATCACAATCTGGACTAGCAACTGTCATTGCCTGTCAGGTTCTGGACTCACTCAATTGGTGAAAGACCCTTCCAAGGTTTGTGTGGTAGTCCCTTTCATTATGGCTCCTCCTGCCATCATTATAATATTGGACACATACCTCTTAGGATGTGTGATATATCTAGGGTCACACACTATCTAGGGCAAATGGTCTCCACAAGAGCTTTGTCTTCACATAAGTCTTTAAGAACTGAGATCAGTCCAAAATTCTTGCACTCATTTCCTCCCACTGATCAGAGCCAAGTCCATCAAGGTCATGAGAGACAATGTGGCCTGCATGTTCTGCCTTATTGCTAGGGCAGCACTTGCTCCCTCTTGCTTTGTGCTAAGGCAATAAAACTCTCTGGAATTGGTGTTTAGCCAACCAGACCGTCATCTCTGCTTCCTACTTCCTTGTAATGTGGCCAACTACCTCAGCAGACATTTCTCATCGAATTTCAAATGTGAGTTGGACTCATGGATCTTCAGCAAAATATTTCAATCATAGGGGTTTCCCAAAGTGGACCTCTTTGCCAGTGCCATCAACCCAAAGTGCATTTTTTTCCTCAAGATGGGACCCTCAATTATTGGAGGATGCCTTCCTTATTTTATGGACAAATGGTCTTCTTTACATATATCCACCAATTCCATTACTCTTGAAAGTACCGAACAAGATCAAGCTGGACAAGGCCAAGGTCATTTTAATTGCACCAATTTGGTTGAGACAAGTTTATATCCCTACCTCATTTGAATTGTTTCTCATTCACCAATGAAACTTCCAGTCATTTGCCATTTGTTGTCTCAGCATGCCAGCCAGACACTTCACCCTAATCTGGAAGTTCTGTAAATTGATGATTGACACTTCCTGTTCAATAGAGGTGCAAGAGATGGTGGTAAACAACAAAGTGTCTGAGACAATATCATCTTCCAAAGTGAATGAGATATCAACTTTGGTGTACCAGTTGACAAATTTCTCCTGTTCATTCTTCTCTTCCCACCATCATAAACTATCTGCTGAAATTAAAAAAAAAAAAAAATCAGGTCTGCTATCAGGTTCACTTGGTGGCTATAACAGCTTTTCCTGCTCTTGTTGATGGCTTTTCCATTTTTTCTCACCCCACAATATCAAGATTCCTCTGAGGATTGATAATCGTTTCCCACAGATTAGAGAACCTATTCCAATATGGGATTTTAATCTTATTCTTAGTTGCCTTATGAAACATCCTTTCGAGCCATTAGATGTGTGTGAATTGCTACATCTGTTTATGAAAACAGCTTTCTTCATAGCCATCACTTCAGCCTAGAAGATTGGACAACTGGGGGCTTTACAATGTTCTTCAAGGAAAAGGTCTCATTATGACCATACCCTAAGTTTCTACCTAAAGTAGCTTCTCAATTTCATATTAACCAGACCATTCATCTGTGTTTACTACCCTCCTCCCCAACCACATCAGATAGGCAGGAAACTGTCTTCCATACCCTGATTATCAGAAGGGCGTTAGTCACTACCTGAACAGAAACAAACTGTTCACACTGAAGTCAATGGGAGTGAAGGACACTTGTCCCTAGAGTTTTACAAATAAGAGATGGTGAACCACGTATTTCATAAGATGTCTGAGCAACACATTCTAATGTATGACCACACCATTTCAACTCCAAGCCATTGGCCTAGCTCATTGCTTACCCCTCCTTGTATTTAAATTTCATAGATTCCAAGCATTTAAGAAGCCAGATGTGTTGTTTTCTTGTTGGAAAGAATGTAGAAATAAAAGCAAGATAGATTCCACAATGCAGTTGCAAAATAGTTTCTTCTTTCTCCCAACTTTTCCAAACACATCATACATTAACATAAAGCATGCAGTTACACAAATTGCAGAATATATACCAAATGTTTGTTTTTGAATTTGGAAAATCTGTGAAATCTGTGCTGTAATGTGAAATATGTTTGTTTTTCAAATTTGTATGCAACATGGAATCTGGTGTTATGCTGCCTGTTGTCATGAGCGATGTCTCCTTTGTGGTGGCGTGTAATATGTGAAACTTTGGTTTTAGTTCAGCACAATGGAGAAAAATCTACAGTAGGCATTGTGGAATCTGTGTTGTGTGCCCATTGGAAAGTTATATTGGGCATATTTTGTACTTTTTTTTCCCCCGAATGTTGAGTTGGTGCAGAATTATTTTGAAAATGTTTTGGAGAGTTTGTTTTGCTTACATATTATGACATTATAGTAATTGTAAATTTTTGTTGCAGAATTTGCTACATATATGTTTAAATAATAAGTAAATAGCATAATAAATGTCTTCTTGGTATAAGAATGTGAAGTTTGAAACTGTGTGAAGTTGCTAATTTATAACACTCTTGTGAAGTGCTGTGGGTGCTTGGCATCCACTGAAGTCAACGGGAGTTGAAAACGCTCATCACCGCATGGGATTTGGCCCTAGATTTATTTTGTTATGAGTAAGAAAAAGTGAATCAGGCATTACTTCATAAGTTGTCTGACCAAAACATGAACTAGGCAGTTTAGTTATTGGCCAGGCTGCAGTGACCTTCAATGGGCTATGGGGTGTGCGTGTGTGTGGCTATATAGCTGCACGGGAGGCTACAGTTTGCTTAAACTGTCTGGAAAAAATGATGATGTTGATTTAATTTTTTGAAGAATTAACTGACATGCCCACTATAGTGATCCTTGATAAGCTCCTGGCTGTGGAAACACCTTTAATGTTCTCCTCCCCTGTCTCCTATTGAGATCCGCAGTGCTCTCATACACCTCTTATGCAAGAGTTGTCATCCATTTTTTACAAACGCCATAGATAACCCCCACCCTCTCTTTATGGATCCCAATGAACTCCCACGCCTTTCTTGTTCTCCTGCAAACCACTGTAAACATCTCAAAGCACTCCTTTACTCTCTCATAAGAAGCCACAGCTGTACTTCTGCTCCTCGGAGTCTTTCCAGTGAGTATTCTGTATTTGATTTTTAGGAATGCCATTAATTGTGAAATGGGCTGCAACACCATCCACTTTAAAGGTGCCTTGACACCTCTCATTCCTTTCAGAGACCTTTGCTGTTCCTGTAAATACTCAATATGATCTTTTTTTAAAGCAAACCCAATATGCGACAAAACTTTCCGTTTATGGACTCAAATGCATTCCTGCACCCTCCCATGGAGATTCTTCATGCTTTTCTCCATGCTATCTTTATAGAGGTCGCAAGGCATCTACCCCTTCTAGAGATTCCCTTCAGAGACTTTCTGATGCACTCCAATTTCCCTTAAAGTTTCCTCTATCCTATCCTGTTTTGCTGCCTTGTAGATCCTCCTGGATTTCCCCATTGTTTCCTCCAGCTGCAAGCAACAGGATGTTTGTCACCAATCAGAAGGTTTGGCCACTCAGTATATAAATAACTTAACAAAGGTTCTGCTCTGCTTTACTCTGACTGAGCAGAACTAATAATAAAACAAGCACCATCTGTTTTATTAAATCATAAACAGCAGCCTCTAAAATGAACCATTTAGTGTTATATTATTTCAAAAACAAACAATAAATCTACTAGCTATTTGTTATTCAAATAACAAACTGTTTGAACATAGTTCAAATTTCAGCCTCATCTATAATGTATAACTTCTATTCTAGGTTGTTGCTTTATTTATTTATTATGTATTTGTGTATCCAATATTTATATTTTATGGAGCCTATGTGGAGTAGCACTTGGGCACCTTAGTTTTTCTTTAATCTCATAATCAAACCTCATTATTTTGCTACAGAAAAGCTTCAGAAGAACAGGTTTTTCAAAAGTCCTGAGCAGCCACATCTCCAGTAGACGTCAATGGGAGCTACAGGTTTCCAGCATCTCTGAAAATCAAGCCCAAGGAACTTCCACATGAGTTAATTAAAATCCTGTGGGAACAAGTGAGCCTGTACTCTGGCTCTGATTGGACTTGATACAAGAATTACTGAGAGAAATTACTGGGCCTGTGTTATGCAGCAGATCAGGCTAGATGATCATTATGGTCCCTTCTGGCCTTAAAATCTACAAGCCACTTGAAAGAAAGAACAAGTTACACAGGAGAAGGTCATCTAGTGAAATAGCATGTGGAGTGAGTTTTACATCAAGAAACTACAGAAGTGTCCCACTTTATCTTGATACATTTAGACCGGTGCTATTCTCTTCCAGTTTAGAAGTTCAGTTGGGGGGGGAGGGGGGAATGTTTTTTTTTTCTTCCAGCTTGGAAACCTTCACTAGATCTTTATTCAAAGTACAATAATTCTTCCAATTCTGCTTCTGTCAAGGGCTTACAGATTGAAACCTTTGTTTCCTAGTTCATCAGAGTATGTTTTCTATTCCTTCATTCAATACTTTATCCTTAGGAAGCTATCACCACTTGCCACATTTCTGCCTCTTGCCACCTCTGTAAAAGTGTATGGAACTGTCAGAGACTCTGGGGAGGGGGCAAGAGAGGCCTTGAAGGGCCTGCCTCCTATCCTCAGCAAACATCACATATGACCAGAATGACCCTTCTTCTGGGGGCAGCTGTGGCAACCCTCAAGGAGGGTGTATGTGTGGGTATGAAGGCGCTCCCTGTTGCTAATTGAAGACAAGAAGTTGATGAGGCCTTGATAGGCACTTGTACTGCCCCAACTTATTTCAATCTTATTATGAATATTCCAAATAACCCCCCACTTGTAGTTTAAAATGAATAAAACCGCTTGGGCCTGAGTCTCCACTCCATCTGAGCTAGGGGCCATGGGGAAGTTGTTGTGGCTCCGTGATTCAGAGCCTCTCAGTCCTTAAGCGAGATGTGTGTGCATAGGGGCAGCCGTAACTTATGCCTACAAGGATTTGTGCTGCAGAGTTCATCTTTGCCAGGCCCTCTCCCACCTATATCATGCTCCTCCCTCTCCTTATGTTGTGAGGGGGCATCTGGAGCAGGAGGTGACAGAGCCACTTCTACCACTCAAGAGTTAACTGGTACAGAAAGAATTCTCTACTGCCCTTCTCCTGGCACAGTGTACCACGTAAGCAACACAAAGTGGCCTTTAAGTTGCCTCAGCAGACCTGAGAATCCAGCCCATGAAGATTTAAAACCAGCTGTTAGAGAAAACTGAATGGCTGCATTGTACGTAGGACTCTGTGGTTTGGATGTTAATTTGAGTTTGTAGTTAGATTAAATAGATTCCAGTTATATAAATGTCTTGCTTTCAGCTATAGGTATTGGTATCTAAATTTATTAACTGGTATATTTAATTAAATTTAGGGTTGTTTTTTAAAATGTCTCCTTAACAATTAATGCTGATTGTCTTCTCAGATATATCTGCAGTCCCTTTAGTTTATGAGCATTTAACTAAGACCTATATTCTGAAACAACAAAAGATAATTGCAAAGAACATAAACACATACTAAAGTATACAGACACATGGTGTCACAAGGTGATTTTACACATTTAATTTTTAAAACCAATATATCGTAACTGATCCAATAAACTGAACATTCTTTCTTGTTCTTCTTCTCCTTGTATTGACTAGCCCTGGTTGAGATGGCATTGCAGAAATTGTGCAGCATTTCCATATTTCTGAAGAAATTTTTTCATGCTTTTAAGCTTTTGATACAGTGATCTAATTCTGAGACAATAAAATAAAATCTATTGAATACATAGATTCACTGGACCACTCTATCATGGCTTATATCTTGAACTATCTCAATGAAGTCTGGGCAAAAGGTGGCTCAGAATTCTAAAAAGTCCAGGAGAAGTTGTGACAAAGTGTGTGTCATAAGTATTTGTCACCAATTGGAGGAGACCAAATCTTACAATTTTTGACAAAAATATCAAGACCAGCACCTTTTTTTTTTTCTTGTTTTCTTTCTCATGAAAATAAAGAGACAGCCTATTGGAAGCTGGAATATGCATGTCAAGGAGAATGATGATGTGAGATTCCTGAACAATGACTAATCTAATCTCAAGAGATCATCCTCTCTTGAAATATATTAGTCCCTTTCACATTTCAGTTTTGGACTTCTCTTGAACAGTGTCTTCAGACTGTGCCAAACTTTGTGAAATGCTGATTTGTATAATGTGGACACTTGTCTACTAGGGCACAGAGCCGAGACCAATCTCGTTTCACGTAAGTCATGCACTTGGCTATAAATAGGGTACAAAGTTTTCTCAGAGATTAAAGCTGGTTGTGTGTGTATGCACTAAAACAGCAAGCTGCATTATATTCATTAACTTTGTTCACTCAATGTATCCCGTGGCAAACTGGTATTTATTTATTAACAGCCACAGGGCTGATTTTTGGCAAAGACAGTGGCTCAACTAGTGCACTATCAATTGGGGTAGCAGATCATTCAGATATCATAAACTGCAGTGTGAGTTCCTTTAGCTATGGTAACCATGCTGTGCAAGGGTTTGTGAAGTAGGCAAGGGGATCTGGTGTGCAATGTCTGGAAAGATAACCACTTGCATTAGATTGCTGCATCAAAACACCAAAGGGATGGCTGTCTAGTGCTCTTGCCCACTGGTGTATCCTGAAAACATCTCTTGTGTTCAGTGATAAGAAATAGGGATGGAGACAAAGAAAATTATGACCATAGCAGATTTTCATAATGGAAAATAAAAAGAGCTTAATAGTAAAATGGCAACATGTTTTGCATTATCAATTGTTGCTGTGGTCTTTAAAAGTTTCTGGGAAATAAGTGTAGAGAGATTATCCCACAATTGCTTGTAATATTCTAATGAAACTCAACTAAATGTTATAACCAAAATATTGAACGAGACTGATTTTTCTCCTTTCTAAATTTTTAAGATCCGGACTTTAAGGACCTGGGAGTTTTGAAACCATTGCCAGGTTGGTATGCTAGATATTTCATAAAACTTGGAGGCCTTTGCCTTCTGCTGTAGAAAATATTTTTTGCTTGCTGTTCAGGTTTCATTTTTGTGGTATTTTGTTATTCAGTTTGTGAGTTTGAGATGGGAGGACCTGAAGGAATTGTGGAATCTGTGCAAATTGTGAAGGAAGGAAAAGCTTCTGATACGGAGGCAGTTGACTGTAAATGGTACATCCGAGCACCACCACGATCCAAGGTCAGTCCTCCATCTACTCACTGATTTGGCACTTAATTTAAGAATACCAATATAGTGTATATTTCTTTGTACACACGGGTCTTGCTTAGCAATTTTTCAGTGTTGAACTTTTAAACTGTTATTTTCCTTCAGCATTGGAAGGTAATTTGTCACCTAACTGTCACAGTAACCTTCATTTGCTATAAATAACAATGTGGGCAGCATAATGGGTAATTTTCTCCAACATGTCTTTACTCTGAGCTTTAAAGAATCAGGAGATCTCGTTAACTGTGAGGTGATGTATCCCTTTATTTTCCATATTTTACACCCCATCTTTATGTTGACACTAAGATCATGTGTCCAGTATATGTAATGTTTAAAAAACATTGCCAAATCCAATAGTATCATCTTCTGTTTGTCGTTCTGGAAATTAGTGAATACAGAGCCACGGTAAATTCATATATCTTTAGTCTGAGCCCTATACTTCTGAGAGTGAGCCACTGATGAATAGACTCCCCATTCTTATTTTTCCTCCATAGTTGTCAATGGTTTTGTCATTGTTTCTCAAATAGAATATAGCAAAATGATGTTTCCCCTTAATCCAATGGTTCCCTTCTTTGGTTTTATTATAGTGTCTCATTTGTCCAGGGCCAACTCAGTAGAGCTGGACAATTTTTTTCAGATAAATAGTTGATTCACCCAGTTTGAGATCAACAAAAAATATTCAGAAATTTAGATTGAATTCAACTAATAGTTTTGATGACTTTTTTCAGTCAAGATGTTTCATTTTGATGTTTTTGAAATGAAACATCTTGACTTTTAGTTTCAAGCCAATGTTTCATTTTGAAATTTAGCTAGTTTTATTTTAAAAAAGAAAAAAAACCCAAAATGGTTAAAATGAAACAAAATAGTAATAAAAATTTCAGTTAGGGTTTAACCGGAAACAATTTTTTTTTTGGTTTTATCTTTCAGCCACCATTACATTATTTTTGCAGCTTACTCATCAGTGAACACTTGGATTAATTACAGATGGATAGCACACCATTTCTCCTCTCTTCTGGAGTGGAATAACGTTGCGCTCATCACCTATTTTCACACACATCTTCTAAAGGCAGCGCAGCAGCTGATGTTCCAAAAATGTCTTTTACCAGTGATGTGAGGGCACTACCCCCTCAGCAGAACTGCCTCAGAGTCCAGGCTTTGCAAACTAGAGTCTGTGTGCACACCAACTTTGGAAAGCTGAGAGATAAATCATTTTGTGTGTTATTACGGAGCAGAATGAACAGAATGTACCTATCTATTATAACATTTGGCATTCAGTACCCAAAATGAAAAGTTGCCTGAGAGTTACATAAAATTAGATGACAGATTTGTGGCAGCATTTCTCTATTCAATGAAAGTTTGGAGGAAATGTGGGATAGTTGTGTGGCAAAGGATGGAACAGGATTATTGCAAATACCCACTTTAAGCTCCTGTTTATTAGGTCATTTTCATATAATTGCAATATAAATACAGGTTTTCCACTAAATAGACGGGATTCCCATTCTCTGCTAGAATAAACAGCTATGACTGATATTGAATGTGTAGACTGAAAACGATTATTGTACCATACTGCAAAATTAGTTATTGATAGGTGTATCATCAAAAAAATCATTTGTGCTTCCCTAATTCTGGGCTGCTTCTGGAGCCTGGCCTAACCTGCAGAATAAGTCAGGACAGCTCCCAGTGATGCTCTGATTTATAGCCGCTTTGCCCCGATGCCTTTCTTCTGTTTCACAGTTCAGAATAGCCAGAACGCAAAGTGCTCCAGCCACTCACCCCTCCTCATCCTTGATATGCTCCTATTCCAGGAGCTGCACAGGAGGGTGGCATAGGCCCACCTACACCATCTAGGCATCAGGGGAATTAGCTGCAGCAGAGAGACAGGTGTACAGGATTTTGAAGTCAGACCTAGACGGAAAGGAGCTTTTCTTTCACATACATTATTCTTGGCAGTTGAACAAATCCTTTCTTTATTATGTGCTTTGTTTTGGTGCCTTATAAAGAACTGATTTTCTGCACACAAGTATTAAGGCAGTTATTTTGGGAAGTGGTTTGAAGCTTTTCCTAACCTGACTAATCAATCACATTGTCAGACCAAACCTTTGGTGAATGATTAAAAAAGAAGAACTCATCAAAAGTGATTCACAATGAAGAGATTATAATCTGACTTTTTTACTGAAGTTATATATTATTCATAGTTTACAATCTCTCTTTTCCTTTAATATATTCAGTCAGGGCTTTCCGTTACTTTCAAAGCTAAATAAAAAATAGTACAATTTAGCCAGCATTTCTTTTTTCATTATTATGATAAAAATACAAACTTAAAGGTGACAAGACAATTATTTAAACCATAATGCGCTCAGGGGATATAAATTATATATGCCACAGCTGCAGTGAAGCTTTATCATTTTTGTTGCTAATAGCATTGGCATTTGCAGTGACATCTGAAAGCTCTGTAAAAACTAATACTCTAAAACTGTGCTGGTACACCCTCCAATATAACCTGGAATTGGTGGTTTGAAGAAAAGGGTTTCATTGACATATTCTGACATAAATATGGAAAAGAAGATACAGTGTTTATGTTTCTACTTTATAGCATATGGTGTAGTTAAGTAAGAAAAGACCGCATAATGCTAAATATGGTCATGTGCAAGTGCTTACTTAAAATACTAGCAACCCAGTTATTCCATATTGAAATCAGTGGCAAAACTCCCAAAGACCTGAATGGAGGCTAGAGCAGGCTTTAACTTTATTTTACAGGACTCCGTTAACTTTTTGTGTGAAAGTTTCTTATGTACTGGCATTACGAATAGCACTTAAAATCAGAATAAATGAGATTAGAAAAATAAGGATGTTTCCCCTTAATCCAATGGTTCCCTTCTTTGGTTTTATTATAGTGTTTTTGGAGCTGCTCTCTTTCTTTTGCACAGTTGACATACAGTTTTAAGCTAATTATTTGAATCCAATGCATCAATGTTGATTTCTGACAAATCTATATTTACTATGCCAAACAGTGCTCCCAGATACACCAGCAATGCCAGAGCTGAAGTCCTGTGACTGAAAACACAATTGGGACTAGGAAACAAATATATTTCATTTATGAAGTTCAAATTGTTGGCTTGTTTGCAAACATCAGGGAGGTGAAAATCCACATTATCATGCTTTTTGTTCCTTGTCTGCTGTCATATTAACCTACTTTCAGAAACAGGCTACTTTTTTTTATAAGGCTAAAGGGTGGTAGGCCACTGGAGGTCTTTAAAACAGAAGCCTGCAGAAATAAAGAAGAACATGTGAAGTGAATGCCTATAGTGAATGGATGGATGAAGACATTGCACTGAGTGTTACAACATATTGTGAGAATGGTAGTATGTAAAAGTGATGAAAATTGCCCCTGATTTATTTTGTTGGGAATGAAAGCTGTTATCCCTAAACTAGCCTTACTGTGATTATTTAGCTTTTACAATAATGTATTTGTGTGTTTTTTGGAATGGGAGAGTAGTTGGTGTGAAAGATTCAGCCATACTTTCAAATGCTCTTTCCTTGTGGAGAGTGCAGTTGGGGTAAAAATATAGTTATTAACTGCAATGATGTGGTGAAGGCACTCTGGGGTTCCCTATCAGAGCTCCTTTATGATAACTTGTAGCCATAGTGCCCATCTAAGGTGGAGGAGCATAGGAAACTAAGATAAACATTTACATCTCCATCCTGAGTAGGAGGTTATGCAGAACTACACCAGTGCAGGAGAAGCACTGGTGGGGATTGTGCTTCAATTTCTGTTATGCTTCTCCTTGTGCACAGGGGGTGAGCAATCTGCTCTATTCAGTAGAATGCGACAGATTATTCTCCACAGTGTACGAGCCATCAGTACAGAAGTGGCATGACCCTGTCTATCCCACCCACCCCTTTTTTTCAGAGTCTTGCTTTGGCAGGAGCATATGCTTCCCAGAGCATATGGGCTGCTACTGTTGAGAGGCCCTTCATAGCCATGCAAGGAGGCGGAAGGATTCTTGTTTGCCTCTCCCTGCTCCACAGGAATGCCAGGAGCCACTCACAATCTTGCCCTTTAAAAGAAAAGTAGTTGCCCAGGATTCACAGTCATCTGCTGGTGGCCTGTAGAGATCTGACTGGGTGCTTGTTGGTGACTCTCTTGCTTGTTTCCAGCTCCTGCTACAGATATGCCGAGTCTTCCTAGCAAAGAGAAGCCTGGAGCTTGTAAAAGACTACTGATACAAAGTAATCTGTACCAGGGGTGAATGCTATTTAAGAAGTGGAGGAGAGGAATTAGGAGCTACTGTGAGGACTGGAATCCCCTATGGGACTAGAGAAACCAGCTATCAGCAACAGAGGAACATCTGGGGTAGTTGGGGGGGAGGGAGGAAGTAGGAGGAGAATGAAGAAGTTGAGGACCAGAGGGAGAAGAGGATGAGGTGTTTGGGCAGCATTCATGTGCAGGAGAAGGGAGCTGTGGAAAGAGAGAGGAACAGAACAGATAGTAAGGGAGGTGAAAGTAAAAGCAAAACACAGATTCACTTTTTAAAAATACACTTATTATACATAAATATCTCCTAATTGCTACTTTGCCAGGTAAGTAATTGCTATAGTTGCCCCAGGGATGAATTATATATACTCATGAGTGGTAGTGGAGGTGGTCCCCAGACAATGTGCCTTAAAAGAGGTCAGTGCAGTGAAGAAAGTTGAACAACACACGAAAAAGAGCAATGTAATAATTCTTCTGTCAACTTCAACTATTGTGTGTGTTACATGCTAAGGACAGTACTGTAGATAGAACTCAACGAAATAATATTTTGCAGACAGAAGAGTTTATGGATTAAAGCAAAGTGTTCCATTTTTATAAATCAACACAACTTACATCTGATCAACCTATGGTTTCTTATAAAATCCAGCTAAACTGTTCAGGAGTAAAAATTACATTAGAGCAATTTGGTTGTAACATAACCCTCTCAGTCATGCTCATCAGTGTATGACCACTCCAAGTACATCCACTGGGAAAGAGCTTGAGCTAGTAGCTAGAGAATGGGATTGGAGGTCAGGATTTCTGGCTCATAGTTCTGCTATTGATACACGGTTACTTTGGTCACTTACCTGCTCTGTGACCTGGTTTCCTCATTTGTAAAATGGGAATATTAACATTCACAAGATTGTTGTGGTGCTCAATTAATGTTTGTGAACCATCTTTAAAACCAGGGATGAAACATAAAAAACAATGTACAATATTATTAAAATAAGGACTAGATGAATATAATGAAATCAAGCAACCCTATTTTCATGCTCTGGCTTGATTATCACAAATCCTATTAAGAACAGCATTCTCTAAAGATAGACTATTTGTCAGGCATGAAAAGTACCAATGGATTCCAATACAGTATCTAAAAAATTAATAGGTGAATTGGAAATATACACTGTGAAGTGGGAGGCTGTTAAATAGTGCCCATTCATTCTAATAGGAGTTTTGAAACATGAGTGCCGTGACATATAGATTCCTCCATATTGTCTGGGAGGAGTTGTGCTTATATACTTTCTCAAAGCCACAAAACTAGAAAGATCGTGCTCCTCCCCTTCTGTCTTTTCATGGGAAGAACTATTTGAAGTCAAGATTTTTTTTGTGCAGAAAGTTCATTGGAGAGAGAAGTAATGCTGATTGCTACTTCAATTGAAGGGGTTTTTGTTTGTTTGTTTGTTTTTGTTTCAAAGTAAAGATGCAGCTTTGGATACATTCAATCATTGGGTTCAAATACATGTATAGTTTGATTTTTATTTTTATTTTTTTACTATTTCTGCTGTAATCTAGCTTTCTTCAATATTTTCCTAAGGTGTGCTGGTTATCCTGTATGGTCTAGTTGTATATCATGTGCCTGCCTAACCTCTGATTTACTTTCTGTAATACTGGTATGTTTGATTTTGCTTTAATTTATTAGGAAAGGCTCTCAAATCAGTAATATGGCTTCCTCTATTGGAGGTCATGTAGATTTTAATTGAGAATAAGTTTTCCTTAAAATTAATAAACAAATTTACTGAATTCTTTAGCCAGGATGATTATTTTAATGACATTTGATAAGATTACTTAAAATTCCAGAAAAATATATTCCTTTTTTATTAAAGCCTCATGGGTTTTAGATTAATTTCTCTGGAACACTGTTGGTTTCATCCCTGTTGACTTAATGATAAGGGCTTTGTTGAAAAAGACCGAGATGGTGACCAGACTGCTTGAGGAAACATGAAAAGATTAATGTTTGGGTTCTGAATGGTTTCTAGATTCTCACTTCCTGAGTCAGTGGAGCTTAGCCATGTCACAAGGATGACACACATTGACTCTCTGGAGGGAGCTGCAAGTATATGCCTTATTATTCTTCTGGCTGGGTGAGTAATTGAGCAATATTGTGTCAGTACAGGAAGAAGTTTCTGACCTGTCATCAGGCTGGATGATTAGAGGACACACTTGCTTCTCCTAAAAGGGATACATTTAGGAGTTTAAATTGGAAGCCGGGGGTCTCAGAATAGGGAAGAAAAGAAGCATTTGGACCTCCTCTGGACTAGACTTTAGAACAAGGCAAAATGTGATGAAGAATAAACAGTACTCAGTTACTGTATTAATGCAAAAACAATAAAAGTGGCCTGTGTTTTGTCACCTCTAATAGCAAAAAGATCGTGATCTGATTACAGTTCAAGTGTCTATTTTTCATCACAGGGAGAAGTGCTGTTTAATTGTTCTTGTTCCTATTTTGGTTTATACAGTTCTTTTTGTTGTTGTTGTTGTTCTTTTGTAGATCTATTTACGATTCTTGGACTATGAAATGCAGAATTCAAATGAATGCAAAAGGAATTTTGTGGCTGTCTATGATGGAAGTAGCTCGGTGGAGGATTTAAAAGCTAAATTTTGTAGCACTGTTGCTAATGATGTGATGCTGCGTACAGGTCTTGGGGTAATCCGCATGTGGGCAGACGAAGGCAGTCGAAACAGCCGATTCCAGATGCTCTTCACATCTTTCCAAGAACGTAAGAATCTAAGCTTCAATATGTCAAATGATACAAGTTGCATAAACTGTTAATGACACTTTCTTCATACAGAGTAAGAACTGAAAGAAGTTCCTTAACAAGCTATTAAAATCACAAACCCGGTTTTTATTTCATATGTTACACTGTGTGATGATTTGTGAGACAGGACTGGGAAGCAGAACGTCTGGATATCAGTTCTAACACTCAATTGTTCTATGACCTCGGGCAAGTCTCTTAACCTCTGTCTACCTCAGTTTCCATTTATTTAAGGTGAGGCTGATCAAACTTAACAGAGGTTTCTGTGAGACCTAATCACTGACTGTTTACAAAGTGCTTTGAGATATTAAGATGAAGGGCACTGGAGAACTGCAATATGATTATTTTATCACTAGATGATGTGTACATATTAATAAGCAGGTACATCATCTCCTGTTAAGTAAGGGATGATGGTTTAAATCCTTTGATTTAATTTTTTAGTAACCATAGAAGTTATCCAGAAACTTTACATGAAGTTATGGTTTATAAAAGATACAAAAACTTAATTTTGAATAATATTCATTTTTGGCGGCTTCTTGTTGTTTAATTTGTAGACAGGGCCGGCGCAATCCATTAGGCGACCTAGGCGGTCGCCTAGGGCGCGGCTATTTTGGGGGCACCGGCGCCGCGGCCGCCCATTCAAATTTGGGGGCAGGACCTTCCGCCGCCGCTGTTGGGGGCGGGATTTCGGGGGCGGGACCTTCCGCCGCCTAGGGCGCCGGCAAAGCTGGCGCCGCTACTGTTTGTAGAATAAAAACAGCAACAACTCTTGCACTCAGAGTAAGAGGAAAATAGAATCAACACTGCCAGCTACCAAAAACGATTAATTGAAACCAGTTGTGATAAGAGCATATGTTTTTGTTTAATAAAAATAACATGGTTGTTTTTTAGGAAAGGACTATATGTTTTTTATTTATTTATAAATTATGATTAATGTTATATTTAAAAATATAATCTTTAGTGCTATGCATCTCACATCTGATGTGCAGTACAGTGTGAAGTAAGTAATAAGTGTCCTGGGGAGGAAGGGGTAGGTAACACGAATATAGGCAATAGCAATAACTTGTAGCCAGATAGCCAGAGTTCCACAAATAAAAAGATTTGGTTTACCAGGATGCAATCAGTGACTAGAATGTGTGCATAATCCCATCAAATACATTCTTCATCTGCATTCTGCATGTACCCTGTGATGAAGCAATGAGACTGTAGCGGTGAGCCTCTGTAATTCCTTAATTTGACTCTGATTAAAAATTCCTGACGCTCTACTGACCTGCAACTGTGTTTGTCACAGTTCTTTCACATTGCAGCCTTAAGGGTAGTTTGTGTTTCTCTAGTCTATAAATCAAGCCTGTGTCTAAAATGTAGAGAGAATCCTCTGTTAAGATTATACCGCTTTTTGCTTTGTTTCCCTGGCTGGAGAAGTCTTGAATATTCAAGGTCTGATTCATTGGAAAAAAGAAAAAAAAATCTTTCTCTGTTACCTTAGAAACAGAGAAATAGGCATTGAGGATTCACTGCTTCTAAAGAACCAAAGAGTAATGCATACGATCATCAATTTATGACCAAGATTTGAGCAAGTATATGTTTACAAGGCTTTGAAATTCAATCATAGCCATGGAAAACCATTTTTTAAAATTTGTATTCCATGAAACCTGGAAACAGTTCTGTAAACATTGTTCAGCCGCCCCCCCCCCCCCCCCCCCCCCCCCCCCAAAAAAAAAAAGCTGATGAGTAGCCACTTTATAATAAACATCATCAGGTGTTAAACCATATTCTGGCAGGACAGTTGAAAATCTTTGCATGTCATATTAACTGGTCAATTTCCTCTAAACTGTCACTGACGTTAAAATCTTAGCACACATTAAAGGCTAAATTCTGCCATCAGATACATGTATCACATCAGTTGTCCAGAGATGATTCTGTACATAGAAAATTGTTGTGTCTCAGTTCAAAGTTAAAGCAGATCTCTGATATGCCAACTATAAGACACAACATGTGGGGATGCAAAGTCTAAATCTTTTAGCAGCACATGGAAATGATGAGATCATCCACACACACAGGATGAGATTTGCAGCTTTCGTAGGCACACCTCATTCAGCAACATAAAGATCAGGGACAGGGAAGCCACAAGTGTAGGAGGGGAGACCTATGTCACCGCTGTGAGACTAACCAAGAAATAGCTGTTCTATTCATTCAGAGCCAAGAAGGAAGGGGAAAAAAGGCAATTCCTTAGCAGGGCAGGTGGCATTTCACTGTGCCATGAGTCTTCCTCATTGATCTCACTTTAGTAAGGGTTTCACATTATTATTATTAATTTCACATGTGCATAGACAAAATAAAATGATGAAAGAGTGGCAAAGTAGAATGTTCTTACATATTATGATAGGGGTCACCAAGTGGCACTGTGAAACAAAGCCTTTCAAGTTCCATTTCTTAGTGTGCAATGTTCACGCTTTGGAACACATAATGTATTAGTTTTTGTTATGCAAGGCTTTGTGTCATGGCAGTGGTCCTGATGGTTTGCAAGTAGCAGGAGAATTTGTTTTCTGCCTCAGTTTCTCATTAGAATCAATTCTTCAGGCACAGTAGCTCCCTGGGAACTGGGCATTAATTCTAGGTAGAGAAATCTGAAAGAAGGCTTTGCCTGCATGCTGTTTAAGTACCTGTGTTCCAGGACTGGTGTATATGTGTAACTAAAACAAGTTTATGCTTTAGAATATACACAAACTCTGCATCACTGGTTTCTCCTGCAGTAGGAAGCTGTCCTGCAAGACCCTGAACATTTGTTATTGCTCTGCAGAGGAATGACAGTGGTATCACAATTGGACACTAGTGTCTGAAGTAAGGGCAACAGTATCATACAAAGCGAGTCTAAATTGATTGTACCAACAGAACTGAGTGACTGATTCTAATATGACTGAAATAGTAGCGGAGACTATTAACACGTCAGTATTAACTCCCATCAAGTGAGTAGAATCATCAGCTGTATCAAATATTGAGTTTTGTCCATTTAAGCTCTGTCTGTTCAATTCATCTGGCTATGGTCCAATCCCATTTTGTGTTCTTTCAAAATACGACTTCATTTTAAAATGCTCTTTTACCATGCCCCAATAGTAATTAATAATTCCTAAATGTGATAGTCAGTGACTGCAGCATACTTTAAATATAAATTTTAATTTATATTTAAAATTGGAATAACAGGAGCATAATGAAAGGGCGACAAAGTAAAAAAAAAGATGTTTGTTTGCATGTTCAGGTGAGACTTGAAAAATTATTTTCCCCTGAACTATCCTTATAAATATTGTAGGTTTCCTCCCCCACTTACTGACTGTTCACTTCACCTACCTTAACTCTGACAGTGATCTCCAGCCTGATTAATGACAGACATACTTTCTACAGACAGCTACAGCCCCTTCAGTGAGCTTTGCTTCTGAATAGCCACACCTACACTTTAACCTAAAAGCAGACTCTCAGAACCTGGATATATGGATAAGAGAAAATCCCTCTGTATGCACAACAGACAAGATGCTCATTCTATCACTTCTGACAGCTATTTATTAGTACTGCATCCCTCTATCCATAATCCTGAGTGCACTGGACATGCTTGCCAATAAGGGAATCTCCTTCATCCAACCCCCATCAGAAAATATCATTCTTTCACCTCCCTTTATCACCATCCTCAGTTTAAAAAAAGATTGCACTGAGCCTTTTAGAAGTCCTATTATGCTTGGCTGTCTTAAAGGAGGCTCTACAATTCTTCCTAGTTTCCTTCTCTAAACCCAAACATATTCTGATAGAGGAATATAGGACCAGATTTACTTGTGCAGTGCTACCAGCCAAATCCATCCTCCCAGCCAAACTAGCCTGCCCAAAAAGGATTGCCCAGTGTAAAGGCAATCCTCCAATGGGATAAAGTCAGTGTAGAGACTCTATTATTTATTATGTTTATTATGTTAGTTCATAACCAAGCGTGTGTTAAGCACTGTACATGTACATAGTAAGAAAAAGTCTCTGTGCTGAAGAACTTAGTGGTAAATAGACAAAACTCATGCTACTCTCACTCCTTCCCACTAGCGTAGTAGGAAAAAGAGGGAATGTTTGGGACACCCTTTGCCAGACTGATCTTCAACTGATGTTTGGCCCTTTTGGGACATTTTGTAGCTAGCATAAGTGAGAGGATCTCTTAGGCTGCCCTAACACCAAGCAGAGTGACTGATCCTGCTTCACAGAGCTATACCAGGATTGGGGATAAATTAAGACACCTTTGTATGCACGCTCTCGAGCTACACTCTGTGCAAAACAACCAAACCCCAGGAGCTAGGCCATAACATTACATTCTTCTGGGAAAAAAAATCAAATGTCATGATCTAGACTTAGACTTGGTGTGTGTGAATATAAATAGTACATATGCATGTGTGTGTATTACAATAAATGTGCATGTAGATAGGCAGTACATTTCTGAACCACATGTTTGTAGTGGTTGAGGCTGCACAATGATTATTCTTCAGAAACTCCTACCTTTCTGAAAAATTCTCCTCTTCCAAGCTGAAATTTTCCGCATTTGGAGCATTTAAAGAAATCTGAGTGAAATCTGTTCACCGATTTTTGAGTTATGCCGAGGGTGAAAAATAAAATATTCATTACATCCATCAGCTGGAGAAAATGGAAAGACCGTTTTTCTCAGGCATGGCGCAAAAGAGAAAAACTTCTCATTTCCAGCCCAATTTATAAAACTAAACCAAAGATCAAATCAAATAATGGATGCTGAAGTATTGACTCTGCACTGTGGGAGTTCACAGGAAGTGAGAGGTGAGAGTCCAGGTTCTGTTGACAGTTACATTGATGCAACCCCCTTGACTTCAATGAGGTTTCACTCTCTTACCCCATGAGGCTGCATTCCCTGTTGCAGTATTTTGGGTTACTATTTATGCTATTAAATATATACCTTAATATACAATAGGCTCAATTCTGTCTTCCCAGTTGACTTCAATGAGAGAGTCAGGGATGTATCTGAAGACAATTTTGAAGTCTTATGGGCCATATTCTGCCCAGATTTACACTCTTGCAACACCATTGGCTTCAGTCAGGTTGCATGCATATAACTTAGGGCAGAGTTTGTCCTCTTAGGGTTTTCTATTTCCTTACTCAGGACATGATTCTGCTACCATAACCCACATTAAGTAGTATGCTGCATGTAGTTCTATTGGTTTCCATGGGACTATTAATGGAATAAAGAATGGCTGTAGTGATAATTGGCCTATCCAACTCGTGAGCCAGCTCTGGGAAAGTGGATTTATGAAGTGTCACAATACCCTATAACAATAAATGCTGGTGGGAAAAGGTGCAAAAGGGAGGCACACTGAATTAGTCTAAACAAAAAGGCCTTCTGATATAATTCAAGGACTATGTTAAGATCATGCCTGATAAACAAGACAAATGTGGGACTGGAAGTCAATGAACCAAAACTGGTGTGTTAGAAAATAGGCCTAATTGGTGGACAAAATAAAGGGAAGATGACCTATTCCACCCATCACTCCCTTTTGTGATTCTCCAAAAAGGAGACTTTGGAAGAAACTTTGGTGGAAGCTAATGCAACAATTGCTGACTGAAACAAGGGGAAAGATTGAGCTTCACCATCATGGCTGCCACTTCTGCGATCTCCTGGGACCCCAAGATGCACTGTAACAGTGTTGGACTAATCGTCAGCCTAATCCTGAGGGATGTTCTGACCAGAGTGAGTCAGAGAGAGGGGTCCAGATGCAGTAGCGGCGCCAGCTCTTCCGGCGCCCTAGGCGGCGGAAGGTCCTGCCCCCGAAATGCCGCCCCCCAACAGCGGCGGCGGAAGGTCCCACCCCCAAAATTGAACGGACGGACGGGGCGCCGGCGCCCCCAAAAGAGCAGTGCCCTAGGCGACCGCCTAGGTTGCCTAATGGATTGCGCCGGCCCTGCCCAGATGACGCCACTAGCTCTTGCTAAATCCCAAACAGCATCTGGGATGTGAGACTTTGTTGCTCCCCCACCTCCATGTGTCCTTTTCCTTCCTTACCTAATTTTTTCTTTCCTATCTCTCGCTTTTTGCCTTCTGTCTAATAAGAGTCTGTCTTAGCCAGCCAAGATTGTATATTTTGCAACATTTCTGGAAGCCTGTAAAGAAAAAGAGGTAGCTAAAAGCAATGCTCTAAATAGCCTGATGCTGGTACAAGTTTCCCAGGCCCTGGAGTGGCTTTTAAGATCATCTTTAACACCATCTAAAACTATTATAAGGGTTTCCTTCTAAAATCTCTCCATAACAGGAGGGAAAGGGAATAAGGGCTGTTGTTAAAATGAAAACCTTAGTTAATACTTTACATTACAATG
Source organism: Platysternon megacephalum (assembly GCA_003942145.1). Taxonomy (NCBI): domain Eukaryota; kingdom Metazoa; phylum Chordata; order Testudines; family Platysternidae; genus Platysternon; species Platysternon megacephalum. Next base: position 3,307,790 of record QXTE01000063.1, read on the forward strand.
GTTTTAACTGTTTTTCCTTCTTTTTCTTGTATCTTTATTAAAGGGTTAAAAGGATTTGTCATGATGTGTTTGCCATGGCACTAAACAGGCTGAGGCCTTTGTATACCAAACCCTGATTCTTGATTAAAAGTGTTGGACAGAGTCATGTTAACACCTTTGACTCTTTGGGCCCATTTATGCCATCAAAATTGATATCATGTAAGAGTGGCAGAATCTTGACCATAATCCACATTATTTAATGTTAATCAAACAGTTACAAATTAAATTAAATTAAAAAAACCCCTAAACACTGATGTGTATCTACTGCTAACCTTTAGCAAAATTTCCATTTACTTAAATTGGAAGCTCTTTGGGGCAAACACAGTATTTCTGGCCTGTATTTGTACGTTACTTAGCACAATGGGGTCCTGGTCCCTGACTGGGGCTCTGAGTACTATAAAACCAATAATAAAATAATATGTAAACTGCCCAAGTGTGCTTCAGGGTAGCCATAAACAAGACAGATTGGCATTAAGTAAAATATTGTTATTGACAAGTTCCTAATGGCAATAAAGGTGTTGGGTGGGGTTTTTTTTTGGTAGTATGCCGTCATTAATGTTAGGAAAGGAAAGTACAGGTTATATCACCTTCATGATTAACAACAAGTGTATTGTAGTGTGTGCTATTTTAACAATTTGAATGGTATAAATTAAGTGGAAGACGTATAGCATTTTTTATCCGGAGTATGAAGGAAAAACCTTTACTCACCGTTTCAAGGATGGTGGGAAGAATACCTGAAAGATTTTGCTTCTCATGATCTTGTAAAAAGAAAGTCCTCCTTCTTCAGTAAGGAGGAGTGGGGAATAAACAGCCCCAATTGAGCTGTTGGTTAAATGTAAATATCTTGTGCACAGTGCTGTGACGTATTTGATGCTCAGGAGGGTTGTGTGAAATGTGAACTCACTTCCCAACACCCCCCACTGCTATGTGCTGTAGTGGGGGACAGAGTCACTAGCTCAGCTTCTGGGGTTTCATCTTCACTGCAGCGATCACCCTGGTGACCAACACCTTGGTTTGAGCACCTGTGTATGGGCATCCCCATTGCAAAACCCAACCATTATTGCTACATTCAGCTGTGTCTCAGGGCATATATCATGGTTCTTTGTGTTAAGACTCTTTGATTCTTTTCCAGTCAAGTATCAGTTGCAAGAGAACTAGTTGGTCTGTCCTTCAGGAGAATTATGTAAAGGTGCTGGAGGACAGTTGGCTCTTGAGTGATTTAGCCTGCATCCTGACCACAAAGTGGGGGGTTCCAGCCTGAGTTTAAAGCGGAGCACAGATTCTAACCCACACCCCCAGCTGGCCCAGTATTAAAGCACCTCCAAACCTGAGTCAGAGGCTTTTCTGTGTGGATAGTTAGGAGGGAGGTTCGGGCTAGAACACAGGTAAGAGTCTGGGTTAACTGTGCAGTGAAGAAATATCCTAGGAGAAGAGATATGGCAGGGGGAGGATGGGGACGAGCTGCTCCATTGCTGTTCCTGAAGAGGGCATGCCTCTGAGAATTCACTAACCATTCCATGGTAACTGAGCTCAGCTGGGTTGTGAAGCTCTGGCTTCACCTGTTCAATGACAAGTCAGGATTTGACCTTATACAAATATTTTGACACTGCTGTATAATAGTGTTTGTTTTTTAGAAATTTGGTGAAGGGAAGGTAAATAGTATATTTCACTCACATTATACACAGACATCAAATATACTGCATATAAATGTGTGTGTATCATACACTCTTCGGGGTTGTAGTAGAGGTTTGGGCTATTCCTGAATCATAGTTGCTTGAATTATATATAAAATGTTTCTTTCTGAGAGGATTGTTTGCTTTACTTTACCTTATCTATAGGTAAAATTAGCAAATTAGACTTTGAACAAATAAAAAAAAAATACTGCTTTTGTTTGTTTTGTATTATGTAAACTGGGCATATGGAATGACTCAATTAGAGCTGTGCAAAAATTTTTGGACGACTGGTTTATTTGCTGAAAAGTGTAGTTTGATGTTGACCAAAATATTTAATAATTTGACACAAATTTACTGAATAGTTTTTTGGGGAAAACATCAGAGTAGATTCACAAGGGGACTTAGGCTCCATTTACAAAACAGAAGGAGGTGGTGCCTGATTCAGAGCAGAGATTCGAACTTGGGTGTCCAACTTTGCAGATGAGTGCCCCCAAACACTAGGCCTTCAGGGGAGAGGCCATTTTGTACCTTTTATATATTGGGGTTTTAGTCATTGTCCCTAACGAGTGCTGTAAGAAGAAACAGTTTTGTTTTGTTTTCTTTCTGCGAGGTCACCCATTTACTTCATATTCTGAGCGTTGAATGTGTTTTTAGATTCTCTGGTGTTAGTGCACCATCTTGTGTCCAACATTTTCAATAGCTAAGAGGATGTGAATCAAGCAGAAAGCAAAGATTCTCTGTGTTTGTAACATGGCATACACTGTAGCACTGCAGTGAAATAATGCTTAAATGACTGGGCAGCAATTCAAATGGCAGTTGGGAAAAGTATTAGATAGTTTTAAAACTGCCTTTAACTGGTGCATTAGTTTGATATGGACTATTTAAAACTAGAATTGTCTTATGTTTTGAGTTAAAATTGTAAAGTTTTAAAGTTATAAAAGAAAGATAGAGCCAGTTCGCTAATATGATGGGTTGTGTTATAATTCGGTCATTGTGCTGAATGAGTGTACATTACGAACTTCTAGTCCAGTCTCCTTCTGGGATCTTTATCTAAGTCTGCTCTGGGATGCAGGGGAAAAATGAGTGTGGGTGTGTCAGTCTACTATTCAAGTTTCATTTGGGAACTAATCAGATGTGAAAGTAAGCCGGTCCGGTCCGGTGTACCGGCAAGAGCCAGTACGCCTTGCCGGACTGCACTGGCTTCCACAGTGGCTTCCATAGTGGGGATTTAAAGGGCCCGGGCCTCCGGCCGCTGCGGGGAGCTCCGAGCCCTTTAAATCCCCACTGCAGCTCCGGCAGCCGGGCTGGGGCCAGGATTTAAAGGGCGTAGAGCTTCCGTGGCTGTGGGGAGCCCCGAGCCCTTTAATTTGCCCCTGAGCCCCGGGGACCCCCAGCCACCTTTGCAGCTGGGAGCCCAGGGGTGATTTAAAGGCCCTGGAGCTCCCAGCCACAGCCGGTGCCCCAGGACTTTTAAATCTCGAGAGGCCCCGCCTCTTCCGGTTGAGGCCACCCCTCTTCTGGGTGAGGCCACGCCCCCGCTCAGGATTCCGTCCGTACTGGTAAGTCCTGTAAGTTACTTTCACCCCTGGAACTAATGAAATAACACCTAACTTGGAAGTCTGCTGTGAGAGGCTCCAGTCTGGAATAGCAAGCGTTTTGCAGGAGCATTTGCAGAGTTGTGTGGAGAAGCATGTGCTATGTTTTCTCACATTGCACTTAGCTGTAGCTAGTGATATAAAAAGCTACTTTTTGTGAGCAATAAAACTCTACCCCCAAATTTAAAATCTCCCCTAACATTAGTGACACACAACCTGAACTCTGATCTTTTTCACCGTCAATTCCTGAAACTTTCAGGCATCTCACCAAACCCTATGATCAACCATCCCACTCTACCTGATGCCATCTTCATTCTGTCTTCTGTGCCACCTTCAGGGGACTCTAATGACCAGCTAAATCTCTTCACTATATTCAGGGGATTCCATATCAGGCCCAGCCATCCCTCGTCTTCTCTGTTACTTTCTGGAGTGACTGAGATGCCCACATTCTGGAGTAGTGAGGCTCAGAAACTCCTCTGCTGCGTCTCACTACTCTGTCTCTTCAAAATGCAGAAGTCACTCTGGAGCAAATTCCCCTGTGTACTGGGGGACTGATAAGCCCTCAATGTTGCTAGATCTCATGCTTTGCTCCCAGAAGAACCGCTAATAAAAAAATCCCAAAGGTTAATTGACTGTTTTACGCCTTTCCCAAGGTTCAGGGCATCATATTGAGGAGCTGACTATTTTAAACATCTAAATCATGGTGTATATTCTTATTTTTTAGATTTATGAATTTGTTACATTTGTATTTCTGATTGCTGTTACTGTGTTCATCTTCACCCAGACTGGCTCTGAGGCTGTCCTTCTTCTCTATACATTTAACCCAATGACCTATCCTCCACCTGCTTCCTCCTTCCTCCATAGTTCTATCACTCAGCTGTTCTTTCTTTTATTCTCAACCTCTTACTCCTTTCTCTTTTCCTTTGTTTGTTCTTGTTTCCTCTGCCTTTAAAAAGCCCTTGCTCAGCTCCTCCTCCATTTCACTTTTAAGCTTCTTAACATATCGGTTCTTAATACACTAAAGTCCCACCCTCACCTTGAAGCCTCTAACCTGTTCCTCACCCTTGCTGCTTTTCTGAAACTGCCCTCAGTAGGGGCATCAGTAATGATGTCCTCCCTGTCCAGTTTAAAGGTCTCTTCTACATACTCCTCCTAGATCTGTCTGTTACCTTCAACACCATAGACTAACCCCTGTCCTGAAACTCTGCCCCACTCCTGCTTTAGTGGCTCCTCATTTCTTCCATCCTCACTTCAGTTGACATCCCTCAGGATTCTGTCCAGGGTCTATTCCTTTTCCACTTTTCCCTCGGTGATCTCATCCACTTCCATATCTCCAATGAACTACCCTAAATGTCCCTTTGAGTGCCCCACTATCTCAACCTTAAATATATTAAAAAGTGAACTTTTCTTTCCTCTAAAACTGTCTTCTACCATCTTTCTCAAAATTGAGAATTCCTCCACCCTCCCTGTCACAAAAGTTTCCAATGTTGATGTCCTCTGATCCCTCACTATCCTTCCCCCCACATGTCCAGGCGCTGCTTCTTTTTCTAAAATCTGCTGCCACTTCCCAAAACCACACTTTCTTCCTTACCTTCCTCTTTCTCATTGCTTAGAACACTGAGGCTTGTCTTGTCCATCCCTTGACAACTGTAACCTATTAATTTCTAGCCTCCATGTTTCTCACCTCTTTTCGCTCTAGTTTATTTAAAATTCTGCTGCTAGAAATTATCTTCTGCTGCTTCTCTCACCATATTGTTCCCATCCTTGAATTTCTTCAATGATTTCCTGTTTCATTCTATATAAAATTCTTGTCATCCCCTTTCCAGCCCTGCCTACATCTCAGCTGTCACTTCTGCCTAGCTTTTTTTCTGGTGTACCCCATGCTCCCCTCTCTCTCCTTAATGCTGCTTGTATCTCCTCCTTGAACTCTTTATCCCCCCCCCCCGTCCATTCTCACACTTGGATCTGCCTCTATTTCTGTGCATTGTGACATCCTATTCTTCCTTCAAACCACTCCTCAAATTCCCCTTATTGGGTTGATTTTCCATCAGTAGTCTCCTCTCTGGTGCTTAGGACCACAACAGCTAGGATTTACTAAGGCCAGAACAAGACATAGGCGTCTAAGTGTCTCTACACCCTCAGGGACAAAATGCTGCTTCAGACCTTTCTGTCCATGCTCTGAGACTAGCTTCGCTGTTCTTTTCTCACCACAGGTTTTGATTATTCTAATTTGTTGTTTCAAACTTCTTACTGTCTCTCCTTTCCCTTCCTGTTTTCTTCTCTCCAAATCTATTCTTTTTTGGTCCCCTTCCCCTGTGTTCTACTTCCTCATTACCATATATCCCCATACCTCAGCATGACTTGCTGCTCAGCATGACTGGCTGTGTGAATTGTTTTTCCTTGGAACATAAGCTCTTAGAATCATGGGCTGTCTTTGTATATATACAGTGTATAGCTCCCAGTACAATAGGGCTCCTTATTTTGATTGGGATCTCTGACTGATGCTATAATGTACAAATGCAATAATATCTCAGATGGAGGCAACTGTTTGACATAACATGGTGTCTCCACCAGCCCTCACTGCCAAGTGGCTGCACACAACAGTAGCAGCAGAGAGAGAGAGACAGACTGCGGCAGGAGCACATATCTGCTGATAGGTGTGCATCTCTAAAAGCAGGTATGTGCTACTGCAACACAGTTTCTCACTTTTACTGCTCTCAAGCCTGGTGATCAGCTATTGTGGTGTTTCTGTCTAATTTAGAATATCAACCTCCTTGTAACAAACTTAAAACTCAGCCTGGGGCCGTGGCAAGGTTGGGGAAGTTTTTCCCAGCCTTTTGAACAAACTGGGCTGAGATTTTAGCAAAGCTGCTCTGGTCTGTTGGTTTTCTGTGGAAGCCAGGTGAAATCCAGCCATTTCAGCTTAGCTGAACTTTGGTTTTGAAATGTGGTGTTTAAATTCCAAACTCAAATGGTCATGGGGGTGGAACCTTCAAAGATTCAAACAGAAGAATAGATCTCCCAACCTCTGGAGTCCATGTAAGCCAAATAGGGCAAGTTTTCACCCAGCTGTACTTTGACAAGTATTGTACATTTTACTCTACCAATTTATAGGGTTGGCTTTTTTTAAGAGCAACATGATGATGAAAACAAGGGGTGGGAGGAAATCTGAGGGTAAACATGAAAGACCTTTTAAAAACATTAAGGTGCTATCACAGAAATACATATTTATGATCAGACAGATACATATTTATGCTTTTTTTAAAGGCATATTATTTAGCTGATGGAGCATACCTGCTCTGTTGAAGTCATTATAATCTGCTTGGCTAATTAAGTGGCTTTTGGTGTATGTGCTAAAATTGAAAATACAGATTATAGCTGTTATGTTCTATTAGGTGACTGTATTTTTTGGGAAATGTACAAGTTTTGATAACATTTATTATTTGCTTAATAGACTGTAACAGCTCTGAAGAAGCCGTTACAGTCAATTATGGAAATCTGCAGGTAGGCACTTTTTAAAAAGTGGATTTCTTTTTATGTTATATAGGAAGTCATGAAGTTCCACAGTATAAATCCTTTGTACTGTTCTTAGTTTGTAAATCTGCAACTGCTCTAAAATACGTCTGTCTCAATGCCAAGCATGTGTGTGACCATAAGTCCTACTTAAAAAAAACCATAAGACACATGCTTTCATGAGAACAGCAGTTGACTTCTAAAGTCATTATTGTGACCATCACAATCCTTTCAGATTAATCAACGTGATTAGATCATTTAACAACTTTCAGTTTTTTTAAGCAAATGCTTTCAGTGTTATATGAGCACAAACGTTTGCTTAAACCAATGTGTTTATATTGGTTTTACTCTGATATAACTAAACAGTTGCCATTAAAAATTGCTAAAAAGTTCTTTGAATTTCTTCTTTTAATAAAAGGAATGTTACTGAAATGACACTTTATATATGTAGCATAAAATATTTTAATTTTACCATTTTAAAGCATTTTGAAGGAGAATTGTTACCAGCCTAATATCCGAGGACTTTCAGCAGTTGAACAGCATAGTTAATGTATAAGCATGTACAAATCTTGTTGATGGCACTGATTTTGCATGTGCAGACTGATAGTATATGGCCTTCAGAACAACTTTCATGCTGAGGCTTTAATAGTTTTATTGACTTGATTCCACCAGCCTATTCACCTTAGGGGAACTATGCACTACTCCTGGCTCATAGAGCTTTATAATCTTTGTACATGTGTTATCAGAAGGACGAATTTGCATTGTAGTTCTCCTTTCTTATCATTCAGAGTATTTTATCTCCTGTGGAATGGCTATGTTCAGATGCTGGTAATATGAGTCAAATAAGTATATAGGTAGATCAATCTCTTAATTCATTGACACCAGTATTTTATCTAGAACTAAGTTTCTACACATTCTAAACTGAAATATTTATTAGAATAAAAAAAAAATTGGGCAGTAGTCCCATGAGAGAAATCCTGTGCCCTAGATTAGCATGCTGTGAGCGACTTGAGAGTTGAGTGTGCAACTAGTATAAAAAAGAATTACTGCTTGAGGAACCTCTGTCATATGGTTAATTGCTGTTTAAGATTACGTCATTCCTAGGTGTTCTTAGTATTGAAAGGTGAGTGATTTACTGCTTAATATTGGTTTTCCTTCTTTTTGTTTTTAGCCCCCTGTGAAGCCAACTCGTTTTTTTGCCATAGTAATATGTGTATTAATAATACATTGGTCTGCAATGGACTCCAGAACTGTGTGTATCCTTGGGATGAGAACCACTGTAAAGGTAATTTATAGGTATATAGAACTGGAATTGTCAAGATATTTAACTATGTAGGGAACAGCATGATTATACTCAGTGACTTATTAACCTATGTGCCAGACCTATGGGTTAAGGCTTCAAGCAAGGGCAAATAGGGGGCAGTATACAGCAGGCAACCAAGAAAAAGAAAAGGGATGAAAACACTGGTGAACCTGCATAAAATGTTGCCATTTTGCTTTGCTTTTAACTTGGTTGTATAGGTTGTGACCCATTGGCTGTCTCTCATGTATATGTGAGGTTTAGTCTGTTGTTCAACTTTGGAGTCCATGTTATAGATACCTTTACAGTAGTGCGGCAGGAGGTGAGGCATAAAGGTGTATTTGCTCTTTTAGGAAGTGGGCTAGGAGGAGAAATAAAGGTTTAGGCTATCACTAGCTACTTTGACATCAATGTGGATGGCTGGGGAAGTAGGGAAAAAGCATCCCTTATCATGTTTGAAATCAGTTTTTCCAGTTGTGATGCCTGTTGTTAGTAACAGCAGCACTGAATCCCCAGGCGCAGCAGGAGTAATTCTGTATTAAGCAGCCAAATCCATGTATAATCTCACAGTCAAGTTGAAATGTAAAGAATAGATACAGGAAAGCAGGCATGATGTCTGGGTCATGGAGAGATATTGGCACTCCTGATCAGGTGGTGGCACTGGTTTCCAGGTGGCTTATGTCAGATTCCCTTTACTTTTGAAAAATTCAGCGTTTGTTTTCTTCAGAAAAAAAGATTTAACTAACTCTTCTTTGAGGCCGTGGACACCATTTGCTTATTCTGTCACTGCAGATTTGATCCTGGAAACATGGGATAAGCCAAATTTAGGAACCAATCAAGGGGAAAAAAATGAGGGTGGCTTAACAGTCAGCTTATGAGTCCACTGAAGTCCGTAAAATCCTCTGACAAGCAGGGAAAGAAAATAAAATGTAAATGAACTCATGCCGGCAATGAACACAATGAGGCACTTAAAATGAGTCATATTCCTTGCAGAAGCTAGGCTTACAGTTGAGGAAAAGCTATATCGCTTTTCTTTTTTCTTGATAAATTAAAAAAAAGGGGGAAGACCCACTCCTCCCTTTAATTTCTAGAATGAATCTCATCTCCCATTGTCTAAGTGCCATGCTGAAGCAGTACCGTTACCACTAAGGCATATTTTTATTTATTCCCCATTATATTTCTTACTAGAGAAGTAGATTTGCTGGATCCAGCAAATAGGCTGATTGCTGTGCTTCTGCTTTTTGAATCTGGTGCTGCTGCCAGGTCTTCTTCACTTGGTTGGAGGACCCTGGAACCAATCTACAGTAGCAGTCCAATGGGGAGTGAAGCATCACTTTAAATACCATGAAGGCCACAAGAAAAGGGGCCTGCAGGCCAAGCAGTGGGTGTCACTGATTTGTTGTGAATGCCTTTGATTTTGAAGTAACACCAATCTGTTATGCATTAGTATGACAGTAGAAATGATGCTGAATTAAAAGTTAAACCTTATTCACAATTTCCCACTGAAAGTCATGTACCTAAAGTTCCTGTTAGTGAGAGGTGCTGAACTCTTTCAACTCCCATTGAGCTCCATCATCAGCCCACCCAGGCACCTGTAAATTAGGAAGCAAACCACAGAGAAATACATAGAAAAGGGAGATGAAATTAAATTCCCTTTCTGAGAGGCCACTGAACCTTTTTAATGCTGGGACAGGTATTTTAGCAGGCAGGGAGAATTTCTCTTTCTTCCCTATATTAACAATGGGCAAGATTGGCACTTGGCAGCCCATAGTAAGGTACAGGTAGTGTTTTAGGATCAACCTTTGAGTTTGGGCCAGTGGTCTTATGAAGGATCATACTCATTAAGCCGGTTCTAGGAAATAAAATAAATAATGGCTGATAGAGGATTTTTCCTGGAAACCTTATTTTGAATAACTCCTCCATTTTCTCCTGATTCAGCTCAATCTTTGAATACTATCAGCTCAGCTCATTAATATTAGGAGTTCAGATGAGTTTCAAATGCAAATAAATATTTATTTTTAAATCCCCATAAACTGTTCCTGCTTTCATTGATCTCATTTCCCAATCTCCTATATCTAGTGAGGGGAGATGGAAGTAAAACAGAAGTGTTGTGTAGCAGACTCGTGATTTGTTTTGGAATACAATGGGGATTTGGGGATGAAACTGAAGACAGCATTTAAAAACTAAACTAGCCTTTCATATCTTTGAGTTTGGTTACATCCTGATTATCACTTGGCAAAGGGGAAAGGTTGTGGTATCTGAATATGATTGCTCTATCTTTTATTAATACCACTTTTTAATTGTTTTTACAAAATTGCTTCTGTAACCTCAAACACAGAATAGAAACAACGTTATGCTAAGCATCAAAACTGTGATGGCTGTGTTTCTTTTTAAATTGGATATTAATGCTGTGCTTTTCTTCTTTACACAGAAAAAAGAAAGGCTAACATTTTGGACCAACTTACCAATACCAGTGGGACTATAATTGGGGTGACCTCTTGCATTGTGATCATCCTCCTTATTATCTCTGTTATAGTACAGATCAAACAACCTCGTAAAAAATTTGTCCAAAGGAAAACAGACTTTGATCAAACAGTATTCCAGGAGGTGTTTGAGCCTCCTCATTATGAGTTATGTACTCTTAGAGGGACAGGGGCTGCAGCTGACCTTGCGGATGTTGCAGATGACTTTGAAAATTATCATAAACTGCGGAGATCATCTTCAAAATGCATTCATGACCATCACTGTGGATCACAACTGTCTAGCACTAAGGGCAGCCGTAGTAACCTCAGCACAAGAGATGCTTCTATCTTGACAGAAATACAACCCCAGCCTGTAAAGCCCCTCATCCAGCCCATGAACAGGAGAAATATCCTTGTCATGAAGCATAGCTACTCACAAGATGCTACAGATGCGTCTGAGATAGATGAAATTGAAGAGGTACCAACTACAAGTCACAGGCTGTCAAGACATGATAAATCTGTCCAGCGGTCAGTATCAATAGATTTTTGATGAAGACTATTGCATAAGGACTTGATTGCCCCTAAAATAGTCTTGTTTTCCTCATTTTTTTATGTGTTTCTTTTTATTTATAGGTTAGGCCATTATATTTTCTCCTGTCTTTCTCTCTCTCTCTTCTCCACCCCCCCATCTCCACCTTCTCCCTTCCTGAAGCCCCTCGCCCCTGTTCATTCATTTGTTCATTCATTTGTTCTCTCTCTCTCACACACACACACACACACACACACACACACACACACACACACACACACACACACATCTCAACTAAGAGTGGGTACAATGTTTACTAAACCAAAGAAGTTTTTGATAAAATCTAGTTTTTTGAAAGAACTACATGCATGTGGTTTCCTTATAGCTAAGAGGTGGCCTTGAGTACTGTCCATAATCCATGACGAGTAAAGTCCAAATGAGTAAAAAAGGGGAGTATTGACCTCTTTTCATGCATGACAGACCAATGCAAAACACTCTTCAGAGAGAAGGAAACCCACTTTCTTATGAAACACTGTTTTCTACAAATTGAATGACAATATTTTCAAAATATTACAATACTTGTTCTGTTATTAACCATGAGATCACTGCTTGTCATATTAATCTCTCTCTCTCTCTCTCTCTCTCACACACACTTAAAATTAGACATTTCAGTGCTTATAGTATATTCTTATATATTTACATATAAAAATGTTGTTGAGAAGAGTCTTTCTAATCAATGAAAAAAAGCAAAGTCTGGCATTATTTAAATACAGAAGCTATTTTTACTGTGTATTGCATCTTGAATGCCTGTAAATAAGAATGATTAAAAGTTTACAAGTAAAGAAAAAGGAAAACAGAAACACTTATGAATGACTTATTTGGAAAAGAGTACTCAGAAACTTTTTATATGTATTTGTGTTTTGCCTTGCATACATTATTGTTGTGCTTTTGTGTTTTATATGCCCTACATGGTTTGTGTGTGTGTGTGTGTGTGTGTGTGTGTTTGCGCGTGCACATTTAAGCTATCTAAGTCTCTTAAAAACTCATCAGTTATTTTAATCTAGTTGCATGCCAGTGTAAATGGCTTGATGCTATTGGTACAAATTGATCAAATTATCAAGATATATATTTTTTATTAAGTGTATATATGCATATATTTCTTTTTTTCTATGCAAACATTATTATGTTGAATGAAATAGCCATAACATTCCAGGTTCTGCCTCATTGGGTCTCTAAGCAAACATGAGTCTGAGTACAACACAACTAGGGTCTAAAAGACAAATTCAAGGTAAGTAAACATACATAATGCCACATGCACCATCTGTTGCATTCCATTATATATTGTTTTATTTGAAAAAGTTTGATAGTTTTTAAGATATATGCTAGCGAGCTAAAATCTTTGTATATAGAGAGTCAGTTTTGAATATATAGAGAGAGAATTTAAAATTGCAGATGACTGCTTTAATGATATAAACTAAACATTACATCTATTAAAATTCTTATACTTGATAGCTTTGTAACATCCCACTGCTAAATATGATCTGCATTTTAAGCACATTATAAAGACAGATGCTTTGCATGGATGTGGTGTTTCATGTTTCATTTATGAAAATTACATTTTAAAAGTCATATCATGTGATACAGTATGTAAAATCTGGCAGCCTAACTTATTTTAGTTATGAAGATATGAAGCTACCTGTTGTCAATTCATTTGAATAATTCAACAGAGTCAAGTGCGGTGAGGCAGAGTTTTGTTAGTTTTGGGAGTCAGTAGTGTCATTTTAATATTTACCATTTACAAATCATTTTACTTGTCATTTACTAGGCTGTTCATTTGAAATTAATTTATTACCACCACCATTTATCTGAATAAATATCATCTCAACTTTCATAATGAAGTTACAGCTAGATCATAGGCTATACACATATGTTATATATACAATTGTTATACAGATGTTTATAAGTGTATATATCTATTTTGTAGGGAGAAAGTGTAAATGCTTTAATGTTTTTTACATAGATAAATATATTTGTCTACCTATATTTTCCTTTATAGGGAGAAAATATTTTAACTGTGTTTTGTTTTCAGAGAAGAACTATTTACACAAACATGGGGACTGTGAAAAGAAAAATCTATAGTGAATTATTTCAACTGTCTGGAAAAAAAGTGGATATATTTCTAAATTTCATTCCACTGCCTTTATCCAAACCTAAGAGTTATAGACATTTCTTACTTCCTCAGCAAGATATTCCCATTGCACAATAACATGTTTCTTTTGTAATTTGGTTGCTGGCCACAAAGTGCTCCTTAGTTTTTAAATAAATTTTGAGATTTACTGGAAACTTGAAGAAGAAATTAGTTCCTGGCTGAAACTATCCTAGTTTTATTTTTTATGTTAGTATTATTTCAGTTAATACATTTTATGTCTTTATCAGCTTGTCTATTGTGTAATGTGTGAAAGAAGATGATTATACATTGAACTTTTGTTATATGTACATTGTTTTCATTATATAGACTGCTTGAGAATAGTGCGCTCCTGAATGATTTTGAACATGCTACAATGAAATGTGAAACTATGGACCATGGAAACACCAGCTAGAGGTTTTATGGACTCTCTGACCACCTTTTCTCATATCATGATAAAGTTCAGCAAACTGTATTGAGTAAAATTACTAGATGGCAATAAGACTCTAATTATTATCATTATTAGTCATTTTTCTTTTTCTTTTTTTTCCTCTTTTTAAATTTGGTTACGAAGTAAGATACCCAATTTCAGGAACAATTTATTGAAATCAGGTATTTAGCCATTCATAATCACTTCAATAGAAATGTTTGTTGGATATGCATCTAGCAAAATGATTGAATTTGACCACTGAGAAAATAATCTGCATGTATGTTACTGAATATTTGAGTTGGCAAAAAATCCCTTTTATTAGATACATTGTAAAAAGCATGCATTCACAATTACTGTTGTTACTGTTCCATTTCTTTGTGTCATATGCTTGCTACTTGTAACTTTTTATATAAAGATACATAAAACAATGTATAATAATTTCTTACCTTGAGTTTTAAGATAATGTTTTCATTTACTGAAGCAAAACAACTTTACACAGAAATTTACCAACCTGTTTCTACAAGGTTATACTCAATATTCAGCTTTCAGGAACTAAAAATCAAACAAAACAGATACTTTAGAATCACCCCTGCCCTCCAACATTTCAGCCTTTATAATATATTAAAAGGTTATATTATATACATGGAATATTAAATATAATATATAAATATGATATAGTATATTGAAATAAATATTTTCATATTATGTAAAAGTAAAAATTATATGAAACATTTTGACATTGCCAAAACAAAAAGTTTCACCTTTTTCCCTTCAAAAGTTTCATCAAAATCAGTGTATTCCCACAAAAACCTTTGATGTTTGACAAAACTGCCTATTTTTGACAGAAAACTTCTGTCTAAAACATTTCAACCAGCTGTATATAGAACATCCACAATACAAGTACAACACAAACAACAGCAGTGAAAGATTGCCTATGCTTCTCTGCTAATACTTACAAGGGTGCTAAGTGTGGCATTGGAGATATTTATGAACTTGAAACTTGTCCTCTCAGAACTAGACTGAGGGCTGGACTATATTAATAGAGTTTCATCTGTTTGACTAAATTGAATTCAAACTGATCTAGTTAAAGTGGTGTAAAACCCTAATGTAGCTTAAGCTGATTTAACTTCTTGGTAAATCAGTTTACTTAACTCTGTAGCTTACTGATGTAAGCTATACTGATATAAGCAAGAGTTAAACTGATTTGTGTGTGTTTACATTTTAGGTTTGCACTAGTTTAATTAAATCAATTTAGTTAACTCAGTGCAATTTTTCTAATATAGACAAGATTTCAACCCAACTTGCTTATTTCTCATGGTGGTTTTTTTGTACCAAGTGGAATTACAATAGTGTTGAGGGCTTTTTGTTTTTGTTTTTGTTGGCTGTAGTGCTTTGTACTTCCTTTTCCTTTTAGGTGATAGTGTCAACCAATCACCCCTTTCAATGTATTTCCCTGGCCCAAACAACGTGTTCCAAGTCCACAGAATCTCAGCTTTCATTAAAATAAAAGAAGTCACTACGAGAGAAGCAAGTTTCTAGGACTCATGGTTGCAATGTAAGCCATCCAAATAGAAGCAAGGTGTAAATGGATTCCATCTGATTCCCTGATTCTCCAGACAACTTAAACAATCGCTGAGAAGTGTGACTATCCCATCCTCCATGAATATCTGTGGGGTGTTATCTCTAAAGCCTAATAGTGATGTGTTAAATGTCAAAAATAATTATTTCAGTGCTGACTATTTTAGTGGGTGGAACAGAGATGGGGTAGGAGTGAGAGTTGCTGAAGAAAAGGAAATGTAGAGGGAAGAAAGGTGGAGATATGGGGAACATGCAGAGTAACAATGAAGGGAGGATAGGCTGGGTAACCACTGGAGGGTGTTGGGAAGACATGTAGGTGTCACTCACTTCCTGTAATAAGTTGGTTAACACACCAGTGACTGTGTTAAGACGCTGTCTAATCCTCCAGCACGGAGGAAACAAAATACTGAACATTTCAGAATTGTGTATAGATCTGCTTTTGTTGTGCTTTGCAGAATCACTGTCTTGCAAACAAGGATCAGGCCTTAGTTTTGTGTTTGCTTGGCCTCTGTCCCTCTTTACATCGTAGGTCCCTGTTGACACCCAAGAACTTTCCAGTTAAGGTAGCAAAAATGAAGAGTTTTCTGAATTATCACGGATCTAATAAAATTGTGCAATTCAGAACTTTGTACAAAGAAATTTCCCATCTGACCCCTAAGCCTATCTCCTCACCCTCACCTCCTCATACAACCTACAAACTGGGATCAGCTCTCTGGCCCACTCTCCACTGCTGCTATAGAATTCCCTTTCTGACCATTACCTTGTCTCCTTCAGCATTGCTCTCATGCCCACTCTTTCTTCCCTTGCTATCCAGGCCTTCATGACTTTGTCATCTTGCATCTTGACTACCGCTACCTCCCCCTTTCTTGTCTCAGCAAATGCAATTTTGATCCTCTCGAGTCGCTTCAAAATTCTACTGCTTCACCTTACCCTGTGTATAAACTGCAATTCATTATCAAGCTGTTGCCCTGGCCTTATCTTCATTTGGCCCATGATGCCAGTCTTCATCATGCATTAGACCAATATTTCCACAAGTGCCTTCATGTTTTCTCCCATACTGCACCTTGTGCGTGGCAGTAGCTCCCCATAAGTCTGTGAAGCCACCATCTTAACCTCCTTCACACTCTTTCTTAAAACTCACCTCTAATGGGAAGCCTACAGAACAATTGAGAATGACTAGGGAATCGAGATGCAGTGACTGCTGTTTATTGTACTAAACATCACAATATCATGGTTAATTTTGCCCTGTTTCTGTTTGCACCTCTTGTTTCTCTATTATATTCTAAGACAGTAAGTTCTTTGAGGCACAGATTGTGTCTTTTTAATTACATGTGTTACTGCATCTACCAATTCATAACTGGGGCCCATAGAGGCTACCACAATATATAATAATAAATGTAAACCCATTTGTTAACCCACTTTCCATTGGAGATTCTTAAGAAAAGCAGTTCCCATATCAGAAGCACTGGGTCAGTGGTTGGGGAAGCTGAAACTGCCTAGCCTGTGTGATTGAGACCCAGGCTCTCAGTGGGAGCTGAAGCAGAGAAAAAGAGAAGTTGTTCCTGGGATAGGAGCCTGATGGACATGCCTAAACAATCAGCCTAACACCCAGAATAGCCTACATGAGGTAAAGAACATCCAAACATGGGCAGCTAGCCCAAATCAGCACAGTGCTTGGGAGGGGAGAGGGAGAAGCTAGGGAGTCAGCTTCCAGCAGCAGAAGGAGATGCAGTCTCTCCCCTCAGTTCTCTCTGCAGGGATTGGAGAGGGGGAAAACCCCACCATTTTGCTTCTTAGCAAGAGGAGCCCAGTTAACGTGAAGCACTCAGCTTCATTAGGAGTGAACCCCCTTAGTTAGCTGGCCCTCAAAACCTCAGCTACCAAAGTCATAGAGAAGCCAACTCTCTTCCCTCTCATGTCCAAGCAATCATCACCAACAAATTGGAACCAGCAGCTGCAGAGGAAAGCCAACTTGCCCAAATCTGGGCAAAAGAGAGCGGGAAAGGAGTCCTCAGACTCCAGTTTTGGGTGAGAGCCCTAACTGCCAGCCTCACCCAGTAGGCCTCCCTCACACCAGAAGTCAATCATGTCAGGGTTTAAACCATCCAAGGACCTGCTCTGCTCCAGAGACTGGGACATCAAAACTATGTATGCTGTCTATGCTACACTTAAGTCACTAGGAAAATCACTCAGGTGAGTTAAAAGACCTGGTCTGTGTGTGCACAGACAGCTCAAGGCTCAGATGTAATTGAAGATGTGTCAACACTACCACACAGTCTGGCAATGTCCATGTCTGCAACACTTGCTTAAATATATTGTTTGTCAGACCTATTAAGCTCCCAGACAAGGGACAGTGCATATGCATGATTGTTTGTTGGGGTGGGGGAAGCTTCCTCTGTCTGCTATAAATCAATGTTTAGATTTACTATTGTGATGTGAGTGAAAAGCAGCAGTATTGTTGCTGCCATTATTGTTGCAGGGGAAACTTTTTGGGTAAAAACTGCACCCTGTGTGTTCCTTTCAATTTTTGCTCCAGCCCCTAAATTCTACTGTGTAAATGAAGAACAAATCTAACAGCTGTGATTGCACACAAAAACACTTCCAAAACACTTCCAAACCATGACACACCCTGGCACAAGAGTACCACAAAAACCCAGCTCTGGCCCCTCGATCCTCTGGCTTTGAGTTCAATTATATTTATAATGAAAAGAATGTCTGAGTTTGGACATAAAGAAATTAAACAAGTTAATGACTTTGTTTTGCTTCTCTTGGTGCGGTGCAGAATATAGTTTTATATTGGGGAGTGAGGAAGCATCATTGTTCTTTTGATTTCCTTGCTCCATACCGAAGGACTTTGAACTGTCACAGAAGGTATCACTGAGCTATTCTCTCCATTCACTTGTAAAACCACCAATTCAGTGGTGTACTGGCATAGCCCTTGCTTAGCTATTACCCTGAGAATGGGGAAGGAAGAGGACCAATATCAGAGGTAGCAGTAATCTTAAGGTGAGCATATTTTCTCATTGAGTGATGCTGAATGCAGCAGTAAGATACTGAACAAATATTGATAACAATGGAAAGTTTTAGTTACTGCATAAAAGCCATATTCTACCCCGGATCTTTGTTTAAATATCCTATTGACATTAGAAGGAGTTCTGCTGTGGATTGAGGGAAGTATGCAGTCCTACATTTACTTACACACACACACACACACACACACTATAGACCATACTTAAAAATGAAATTTGATGCTACACAGAACAAGAGGTTACCCTTACTATTTAAGTATTTGAGCTCAAATGAAGTTCTCTTTGGCTGATTGGATTCATTTAATTTCTTTACTCTCAGGGCTAAGGACACTGCATTGTGTGTGTTTCACGTGCCAAGGGAGACATTATTTGTTGCTCTCCCGCATTTTTGTTTTCACGTTCCTTTGTTCTGATGTTCCACTAAAATCTCAATGGAACACACTAGTGGTGTGTTTTGTCTGATATTTCTTGGCATATTTGGCATCTAGGCAGTAATGAAACAATTCATATATTGAAGACTTGTCTGCAAGATAAATTTGTACCCAAAGCCTAATCTGATTGCTTTCATATAGGTATGTACAACATTGGTCTAGGCCCTGATTCTATAAGCACTTCCATATGTTTTACTCACAGAAATAGTCTTATTAGCTTTAGAGATGTTGCAGTATCCAGACTAGCACATACAACTATTAGTTAATTTGAGTTAATTGGAAATCGGCTTAAAAACAACTCTACTATAGACAAGCCCTACAATGGATGCATCTTGACAGTTGAGAAAGATGGAAGTGAAGAAATTTCATCACCTAGCAGAATGTAGCAATAATTGTGGAGACCTTAAAATGATAGGCGCTAAAATTAAAATTTGTGATTTTGTTCCCTGTGTTCAGCCAGCACTTTTAAATTTTATTTTATTTTAAGGAAGACTTCTGCTGTGTATATTTCTATAAGATAAATATCCCTTTTGCAAATTGTTCTAGCAGCCTATGTCCCTTAGGATCAGGAGGGGAATTAAAATGTTTGTTATGGTGCTACTCAGGGCAGGTCCACACTTAAAATGCTGCATCAGTGCAGCTGTACTGATGCAGCTGTTCCGCTGTAGCACTTAAGTGAAGATGCTTCTACAACGATGGGAGAACTTCTCCCATCGTTGTAGTTAAGCCACCTACCCTATGTTGACAGGAGACGTGCTCTGACCAACATAGCGCTGTCTACACTAGGGGTTAGGGCAGTGTAACTACATTGCTCAGGGGTGTGCATTTTTCACACCCTTCAGGGACATAGTTATAGCAATATAAGTCTGTATGTGGATCTGGCCTCAGATAGTATGGAACCTATGCAGAACAGAATAGAACTGTGAAAATGCCAAATAATTTTTCAGTCACTTAGAACTTTTTTATCTAATCAGCTTTGATTAAAAGATTGACAGAAACGTCAACAGGCACTTCTTATAGATCTTATTTCAAGTTTGAAATATTTGTCTGTTTGGAGTGGTTTGAGGGAATAGGGAGCAGGAATGTCTAGCAATTTTTTTAAATGAATTTGGGAGATCCATAGTCTTTCAGTCTCTCAAAAATGGCCAGATGAACTTTGTGTAGTCACCATTCAGTGAAACCTGCCCTGCCAACACTTTTCAGTTGAGGAAAAAGCATGTTAAATTTCAGCCCTCAAAAAAATTAAAAAAAAACTTTTATGAGCAAGTGAAAACAGAGGGTCATACCAGCAATTGTTTGGCAGCTTTAACTATAGCATTCACTAGCAGGTGGACACTAATAAAATGTAAAAGACCATAATGACAAAATGCAAAGCTTAATATCCCCACTTATTTCCCCTAAATTGAGGTACCCAACTTAAGCTGTTACTTATTAAAAATGAATCCAGTGCCCACTGAAGTAAACAGGAGACTTTCCATTGACTTCAGCTGACTTCAGCAAGCACAAGATCAGGCTCTTCTGTCCTAATGCAGTGAGCTGCTCAGCACCCTAAACTCCCACTGATGTCAGTGGAGTTGAAGGCCCTCAGAAAGTGCTTGGCATCTTCCAGGACTTGACCCACTTCCATTCACTAGTAACTCAAACCCAATTTGCACATGTGTGGGTGACTGCACAATGGGTAGGGTAATGGAGAATCAGACCTGATCAGGCCTGGTCTTCCTAAGATATTAAAAATCAAATTGGGTATCTCAAGATAGCTAACCCAGTTTGAACTCCTCTTACTATCTAATGTAGACACAGTTTAACATCTTTAAAGTCACCTCAGAATTTTCATTTACTTTTAAGAATACACAGAGCCTCAGATATTACAGTGGCCACAATGGCAAACAGTTAATTAATCCATCTAGTTTGGGCCCTGCCTCTGACAGTGACAAGCGCTGGATGTGGCTGGAAGGTGTAAACCTTCATGTTGAATATTAATAAGCTCCTTCCCAATATGGAAAATGGCCCAGCCAGGGCATTCACAATCTTAGCAACACAGCTAAAAATACTGAAGTTTCAACCTGCTAGCCTTATTCTGTAGATGTATTTCTCCCTGTGTGAAAACAACCCCATCATTCCAGGCTACAGGAATAAAGCAGGAAGAGATAGTAGCACAACCTAAGAGAAGAATGAGGAAGAAAGGCCCTGTATTGGCTTGGAACAAGAACAAAACTAAAATGTGGTAAGTAATGAACACACACTACAATATGTTCACACAAAGGAACTGCTTCTGAGCCTGTTGAAATCATTTCAAAACTCCTATTGAATTGGGAGAAATTTTGGGCCCAGATGGTGAGTTGGCTTCTAATCCCTCCAGTTAGATTTGTTAAACCCAATCCTGTGAGGTGGACAACACCTTCTGAAAGGTGCTGAGCATTCTAAAGTGTTCTCAGCACCTCACAGAATCAGCCCCCTTACACCCATATAGCAAACAGATTCCTATAAACTTAGGGTATGTCTACACTACGAAATTAGGTTGAATTTATAGAAGTTGATTTTTTAGAAATTGATTTTATACAGTCAATTGTGTGTGTCCCCACTTAAGACCATTAAGACCATTAACTCGGCGGAGTGCGTCCACAGTACCGAGGCTAGCGTCGACTTTCAGAGCGTTGCACTTTGGGTAGCTATCCCACAGTTCCTGCAGTCTCTGCTGCCCATTGAAATTCTGGGTTGAGATCCCAATGCCTGATGGGGCAAAAACATTGTCACAGGTGGTTCTGGGTACATGTCGTCAGGCCCTCCCTCCGTGAAAGCAACAGCAGACAATTGTTTCAAGCCTTTTTTCCTGGGTTACCTGTGCAGATGCCATTCCACGGAGCATGGAGCCCACATGGAGCCCGCTCAGCTCACCATCACCGTACATCTCCAGGGTGCTGGCAGACGTGGTACTGCATTGCTACACAGCAGCAGCTCATTGCCTTTTGGCAGCAGACGGTGCATTACAACTGGTAGCCATCGTTGTCGTCTCCTGGGTGCTCTTTTAGCCGACCTCGGTGAGGTCTGTCGGGGCGCCTGGACATAAATGGGAGTGACTCCAGGTCATTCTCTTTTTAAGTTTCGTGTCATGGAGATTCAGTCCTTCCTGCAGTCGTACTGCACCGTCTTCTGGCGAGCACCCAGGAGACGACGATGACTAGCAGTCGTACTGCACCGTCTGCTGCTAGCCTAAGTTGTATAAGAGAGATGGAGTGGATCAAAACAAGAAAGAGACCAGATTTATTTTGTATTCATTTGTATTCATTTGAGCATTGGCCTGCTAAACCCAGGGTTTTGAGTTCAATCCTTGAGGGGGCCATTCTGTGTGACTGTTGTGTGTGCTTCTCCTTGATGCAAACCCACCCCCTTTGTTGATTTTAATTCCCTGTAAGCCATGTCATCAGTCACCCCTCCCTCCATCAGAGCAACGACAGACAATCGTTCCATGCCTTTTTTCAGCGCAGACGCCATAGCACGGCAAGCATGGCGCCCGCTCAGATCACCATGGCACTTATGAGCACTGTAAACACCACGCACATTATCCTGCAGTATATGCAGAACCAGAACCTGCAAAAGCAAAACCAGGTGAGGAGGCGACGGCAGCGCGGTGACGAGAGTGATGAGGACATGGACACAGACTTCTCTCAAAGCACGGGCCCAGGCAATGTGGACATCATGGTGTTAATGGGGCAGGTTCATGCCATGGAACGCCTATTCTGGGCCCAGGAAACAAGCACAGACTGGTGGGACCGCATAGTGTTGCAGGTCTGGGACGATTCCCAGTGGCTGCGAAACTTTTGCATGCGTAAGGGCACTTTCATGGAACTTTGTGACTTGCTTTCCCCTGCCCTGAAGCGCAAGAATACCAAGATGAGAGCAGCCCTCACAGTTCACAAGCGAGTGGCGATAGCCCTCTGGAAGCTTGCAACGCCAGACAGCTACCGGTCAGTCGGGCATCAATTTGAAGTGGGCAAATCTACTGTGGGGGCTGCTGTGATCCAAGTAGCCAACACAATCAAAGAGCTGCTGATATCAAGGGTAGTGACTCTGGGAAATGTGCAGGTCATAGTAGATGGCTTTGCTGCAATGGGATTCCCTAACTGTGGTGGGGCGATAGATGGAACCCATATCCCTATCTTGGCACCGGAGCACCAAGCCAGCGAGTACATAAACCGAAAGGGGTACTTTTCAATGCTGCTGCAAGCACTGGTGGATCACAAGGGACATTTCACCAACGTCAACGTGGGATGGCCGGGAAAGGTACATGACGATTGCATCTTCAGGAACTCTGGTCTGTTTCAAAAGCTGCAGGAAGGGACTTTCTTCCCAGACCAGAAAATAACCATTGGGGATGTTGAAGTGCCTATAGTTATCCTTGGGGACCCAGCCTACCCCTTAATGCCATGGCTCATGAAGCCGTACACAGGCAGCCTGGACAGTAGTCAGGAGCTGTTCAACTATAGGCTGAGCAAGTGCAGAATGGTGCTAGAATGTGCATTTGGATGTTTAAAAGCGCGCTGGTGCAGTTTACTGACTCGGATAGACCTCAGCGAAACCAATATTCCCATTGTTATTACTGCTTGCTGTGCGCTCCACAATATCTGTGAGAGTAAGGGGGAGATGTTTATGGCAGGGTGGGAGGTTGAGGTAAATTGCCTGGCCGCTGATTACGCACAGCCAGACACCAGGGCGGTTAGCAGAGTACAGGAGAGGGCGGTGCGCATCAAAGAAGCTTTGAAAACCAGTTTCATGACTGGCCAGGCTACGGTGTGAAAGTTCTGTTTGTTTCTCCTTGATGAACCTCCCCCTCCCTTGGTTCACTCTACTTCCCTGTAAGCTAACCACCGTCCTCTCGCCCCTTCGATCACCGCTTGCAGAGGCAATAAAGTCATTATTGCTGCACATTCATGCATTCTTTATTAATTCATCACACAAATAGGGGGATAACTGCCAAGGTAGCACGGGGGGGTGGTGGAGGAGGGAAGCACTGGGTGGGGTGGGGGAGGAGGGAAGGACAAGACCACACTGCACTTTAAAACTTATTGAATGCCATCTTTCTGTTGCTTGAGCAGTCCTTTGGGGTGGAGTGGTTGGGTGCCCGGAGGCCCCCCCACACCGCGTTCTTGGGCATCTGGGTGAGGAGGCTATGGAACTTGGGGAGGAGGGCAGTTGGTTACACAGGGGCTGTAGCTGCGGTCTGTGCTCATGCTGCCTTTCCTGAACCTCAATCAAGCTGCCTTTCCTGAACCTCACCCAAGCTGACACCACCTATCATCTTCAGCCCGACACTTATTATCTTCAGTCCGCCACCTGTCCTCGCGTTCATATTGTGCTTTCCTGGACTCTGACATTGTCTGCCTCCATGCATTCTGCTGGGCTCTTTCAGTGTGGGAGGACTGCATGAGCTCAGAGAACATTTAATCTCAAGTGCGTTTTTTTCACCTTCTAATCTTCGTTAGCCTCTGGGAAGGAGAAGATAGTGTGAGCGTTGACACATTTGCAGCTGGTGGAGGAAAAAAAAGGGAGAGTGGTAGTTAAATAGACACATTTTAGAGAACAATGGGTAGACTCTTTCACTGTAAGCCTTGCTGTTAACATTACATAGCACATGTGCTTTTGGTACAAGGTCGCATTTTGCCTTTTATTGAGGGTATGCCGGTTTGGTGTGAGAGATCACTCACGTAGGGCCAGGCAACAGAATTCGGCTTGCAGGCAGCCATGGTAAGACACAGTCTTTTGGCTTCTTTAACCTTCATAACATGTGGGAATGGTTTCAGACAGCAGCGCCCTCATTTCCCATACCAAGCAGCCGTTGGGTTGGCCATTTAAAATGGGTTGGCAATTTAAAAGGAGGGGCTGCGGTTTTTGGGTTAACGTGCAGCACAAACCCAAATAACCCCCCCCCCACACACACACACCCACACACCCAATTCTCTGGGATGATCGCTTCACTCCTGCCACCACGTGGCTAACAGCAGGGAACATTTCTGTTCAGCCACAGGCAAACAGCCCAGCAGGAATGGGCACCTCTGAATGTCCCCTTAATAAAATCACCCTATTTCAACCAGGTGACCATGAATGATGTCACTCTCCTGAGGATAACACAGAGAGATAAAGAACGGATGTTGTTTGAATGCCAGCAAACACCGGGACCATACGCTGTGTTATGCAATGATTCCAGATTACGTGCTACTGGTCTGGCATGGTAAAGTGTCCTACCATGGAGGACGGAATAAGGCTGTCCTCCCCAGAAACCTTTTGCAAAGGCTTTGGGAGTACATCCAGGAGAGCTTTATGGAGATACGGCGTCCCTACCAAATTGGGTAACAAAGGTGAGAGAAGCCAAACAGCAAAAATTAGGGTATCTGTTCACTAATGCGAGAAGCCTAGGTAACAAAATGGAGGAATTGGAGCTCCTGGTCCGAGAATTGAAACCGGATATTGTAGGAATAACCGAAATGTGGTGGAACGGCAGTCACGACTGGAGTACAGGTATGGAAGGGTATGTGCTGTTTAGGAAAGACCGAAACATTGGTAAAGGTGGGGGGGTAGCGTTGTATGTCAATAATGAGGTAAACTGTAACGAAATAACTAGTNGTAGTCACGACTGGAGTACAGGTATGGAAGGGTATGTGCTGTTTAGGAAAGACCGAAACAAAGGTAAAGGTGGGGGAGTAGCGTTGTATGTCAATAATGAGGTAAACTGTAACGAAATAACTAGTAATGGAATGGATAATACGGAGTCTGTCTGGGCAATGGTCACGTTGGGGAAGAAAACTACTAGAGCCTCCCCTGGGATAGTGATTGGGGTGTGCTATAGACCGCCGGGATCTAGCCTGGATATGGATAGAGAACTCTTTAATGTTTTTAAGGAGGTCAATACTAATAGGAACTGTATGATCATGGGAGACTTTAACTTCCCGGATATAGATTGGGGAACGAATGCTAGTAATAATCATAGGGCTCAGCTTTTCCTAGACGTGATAGCTGATGAATTCCTTCATCAAGTAGTTGCTGAACCGACGAGGGGGGATGCCATTTTAGATTTGGTTTTGGTGAGTAGTGAGGACCTCGTTGAGGAAATGGTTGTAGGGGACAACCTTGGCTCGAGTGATCATGAGCTAATTCGGTTCAAACTAAATGGAAGGATAAACAAAATTGCATCTGAGACTAAGGTTTATGATTTCAAAAGGGCTAACTTTACTAAATTAAGGCGGTTAGTTAGGGAAGTGGATTGGACTAACATATTTAGGGATCTAAAGGTGGAAGACGCCTGGGATTTTTTCAGGTTGAAGTTGCAGAAGCTGTCGGAGGCCTGTATCCCGAGAAAGGTAAAAAGGTTCGTAGGTAGCAGTTTTAGACCGAACTGGATGAGCGGTGATTAAGAAAAAACAGAAGGCGTACAAGGAGTGGAAGATGGGAGGGATCAGCAAAGAAACCTACCTTATTGAGGTCAGAGGGTGTAGGGATGCAGTGAGAAAGGCCAAAAGCCGGGTGGAGATGGATCTTGCGAAGGGAATTAAAAACAATAGTAAAAGGTTTTTTAGACAAATAAATAGGAAGAAATCCAAGAAAGAAGAAGTGGGACCGCTTAAGACTGTAGACGGAATGGAGATTAAGGATAATCTGGGCATGGCACAATATCTAAACGAATATTTTGCCTCGGTCTTTAACGAGGCTAATGAAGGGCTTAGGAATAGTGGCGGCATGACTGATGGGAACGAAGGTGGGGGGGTAGACATTACAGTATCCGAGGTAGAAGCCAAACTTGAACAGTTTAACGGTAGTAAATCGGGCGGCCCGGATAACCTTCATCCTAGAATATTAAAGGAATTGGCGAGTGAAATTGCAAGCCCATTAGCGATAATTTTTAATGAATCTCTAAACTCGGGGGTTGTACCGTTTGACTGGAGATTAGCTAATGTAGTTCCTATATTCAAGAAGGGGGAAAAAAGTGACCCGGGTAACTACAGGCCTGTTAGTTTAACGTCTGTAGTATGCAAAGTCATGTAAAAAATATTAAAGGAGAGAGTAGTTACGGACCTTGAGGTCAATGGCAATTGGGACAAATTACAACATGGGTTTACGAAAGGTAGATCGTGCCAAACCAACCTGATCTCCTTCTTTGAGAAAGTAACAGATTTTTTAGACAAGGGAAATGCGGTGGATCAATTTCAGAAGGGGGAAAGTTGGTCCTACCACCTTTCTATCTTTGGCATCCCCAAACACATAGTCTGTGAAGCTGGGCTGGTGGAAGGCAAGGCACACTGGTCATGGCCTGACCATGTTTAAGCAGGTACACATGGACTGTGCATACAATGATCTTGTAATTAGTGGGCTCGCATGTCATGGCTAGCTGCACATTGCAGCTGACACCTGGGCCTTGCACTGAGTGCACAGCGTGCTGAGCCATTTTGCATGTGCCATTGTGAGGCAGAGAGTAATTTTTATCTTTAAAAATAAGATTTTGTGTTCAAAACTAAAGTTTGAGCAAAGATCTCCAGATAGACCATTCATGTACTGGAAATATTGTGGATGCTAAAGCACTTCAATCTGTAGAAATCTCTTTAAAAATTCTGGGGCATATGTTAGTGCTGTGGAACTGGTCAGCTTTGTATCATTGCACCGTTCTGTTACATACTGTTTACAATCAGTGAAAGTATTATCCAGTGGGGTTTTACTGATAGACCACAGAGACACACCAGTATTGGAGCTTGATCACTCACTATGCATGCCTCCAGGACACATGGGTTCCTTAATATGAATTTGCATCCACCAGAAAGCAATAAACTGTCAGTCGCTCACTGAAAACCTCAAGTGTTCCCAAGCCAGTGCTGCAAGTGATTGGATTGGTACTACCCGCAGAAATTGGAACAGAGAGATGCAAAAGAAGGCTTTCATCCGTTTCCAGGTATTTCACACTAGGCATTACAAAATGTATTTCTTCTGCTGGGATAAAGACCATAACTTAAAAGGATTTACCAGTCCATTTGCTGAGGATATTGTTCACATTCCATTGACAAAAAACTTATCCAATTACAATGTAATAATATTCAGAAAACATTTGTTATACAAAACTGAGATTAAATACAATCAGCATTGATTTTCCTTTGTCACTGGGTTTGGTTTTTCTAACCCAGTCCCACTTAATTATAAAAGCTGTCAAGCAAAGCTACCTAGCAGATGCCAATTGAGAATGGCTTCAAGAAGCATTTAAGTGAAGGGGGATTTTCTTGTTTGGATGTGCGGAGTGAACTTGATATTAGAGACAGTGAGCACCAGTTGAAGTTCATAGGCTCTGTGGGTGATTTTCAGCACTTTTGAAAATCAGAGGCATCATACGTATTGGGTGCTCAGACCCAAAAGGTAATTTTCAAAGCCAAATATGGGTGATGCTCAGCTCTGAAAATGTGCTCCAAGTGCTGGATGCCCAAAGCATTACTGGGACAAAAATGAGTGCTCAGGTGGCAATATTTTCCAACCCTCACTACTCCTGTAAAGCCATATCCCCCATTTAAGGTAGCTCCAAACACTGCATCAGTTGTGTCAGCTATGCCATTCCTAAGAAGTACAAACCCTTCACCAGCTCCAGATATAAGAGAAGAGCTCCTTAGCTAGGAAGGCTGATAGTGGGCACTGACCTGACACAGCACTGACCTGTAACAGTAGATGTAGGCAGCACATCTCCATTAAACTTAAATCACTGGGTCATGAGACTCATCACTTCAGAAATTACAAGAAGCAGTTGGAGAGGGACCAGGGAAGCCCAGGGCATGCTACAGTTCTGTTGGGGAAGGGAAAATGAAGGTATCATAGAGGTGGCTCCTCTTGCTTGGAGAGGAGGAGTTAAATAAAATAAATATATGGAAATATACCTATCTCCTAGAACTGGAAGGGACCTTGAAAGGTCATTGAGTCCAGTCCCCTGCCTTCACTAGCAGGACCAATTTTTTGCCCCAGATCCCTAAATGGCCCCCTCAAGGATTGAACTCACAACCCTGGGTTTAGCGGGCCAATGCTCAAACCATTGAGCTATCCCTCCCCCCTAAATTAAGAACAGATCCCATCTTCCACTCCTTGTACGCCTTCTGTTTTAATCCCCCTTTAATCTGAGTTAAGAACAGATGCTGGCAGTCAGTCTTTGGACCAGTCTTTAGGACCCTGCAGGGTGGGAGGGTCCCAGAGCTCTGGCTCCAGCCTGAGCCCAGACATCTACACAGGAATGAAACAGCCCCACAGCCTGAGCCCCGTGAGCCCTTGTTGGCTGGCATGGACCAGTTGTGGGTTTTTCTCTGCTGTGTAGACATACCCTTTGTGGCTGGAGGGCCAGGAATGAGTGAGATGGTCGATTGGCAGTTGGTTGATGGTCGATTGGCAGTGGGGATTGCAAGCACAATGGAATGGTCTCCCCTCTCTCAGCACAATTCTGCATGTGCTTCAAAAATGTCCTTGACTTAGCCCAGATCCTCAAAGCAAGGTGCCTAATCACTTTGAGGCTCTGAGCCATTGAGTCTGAGCTTACCTCTTGCCAACAGGGAATCCCTACAAGTCTGGGTAAGCCACTTGAACAGGGCAGGAACTGATCAAAACTCAGAAGTTCTGGCTCACAGGAAACAGATATTTTGAAAATCAAAATTACGTTGAAGTGGAATGAAAAGAGATTTCCCAACTTTCCTCTGAATCAGAATTTCTGGAAAAAAATGATTTTGATTAAAAAATCATTTTGAGATTCTAAATTCTTGTTTCAACATTTATTTTGTCTCCCCAACCCCCTCCCCCGATTTTATATTATTTTTACATTATTTCATAAGATACCAGTAATAGAGTAAGATTCATTATTACTACTGACATGTCATAATATGACTGAGTATAATAATTGAAATAGTGAATTCTTTTGAGTTTCACTTAGTCCTTATTAACTCTAGAGATTTGCTGTGATTACAGGCATTGGTGACAAAACACGGGTATAGCTGCATTGGTGCAAACTTGAGATAGGCAATGCCACTATAAACTCAGATATACACTGCTGCATAAAGCTGGGTGAATTGTTGATTTTTTTGTATTTGATTGACCAGCAAACCCCTGCTTCCTCCTTTCCCCCCAAAATTGGAAAAAAATATTCAGTTCAGAAAATATTTGGAATGTTTTGGCAAATTGGAGAAGTGTGGTTAGATTTGGAGAAGTGTGTATTCCCCTGTAACCTTTTGCCTAGATGTCAGGATATTTGCCTAATATGTGGAAGACCCAGGTCTGAATCAAGCAGGGACTTGAAAGATCTCTCCCCTCTTAGGTGCATATCCTAAACCCCAGGCTACCAGCTGTTGTAGGTTCAGTTACTCTTAATCACTTCTGTTGAAGCCAAAGAGTATTTAAGTATTTATACAACGTGAAAGAGAGTGAGAGCATCTGTATGGCCTTTGATTAAGGCACTCACCTGAAAACTGGAATTTGAATTTCCATCCCCTGCCTCCCAGGTGAGTGCCTTAATCACCAGGCTATAAATCACGTTCATTCTCTCTCTTTGGCCTAATTAATATTACTGTACTTATGCAAAGTGAACAGTTTCAACAGGAGAGATTGAGAACAGAATGTACACGTGGGTGGGGAGTTGAGATCCAGTCCCTGCACTCTGGGGTGGAGATTCAACCATGCGGCTCTCACTTAACCACTGGGCTAAAGGGTGTGTGTGTGTGTGTGTGTGTGTGTGTGTGTGTGTGTGTGTGTGTGTGTGTGTGTGTGTGTG